>CM068385.1:25452632-25859549 GCA_034770075.1 Aralia elata | reverse complement strand
GCGCCAACGCCGTGCCAGAAGTGCGATCTGACGCCAATTTTAGTGCAACTTCTGAGCTCCATTTTGTTCCGATTTTTTGGCTAGGGTTTTCCTTGATGGAGGCTACTATATAATCTCTTCTCTAAGCTTTAATATTCAAAGACAAACTAAGGGATTGGTGCAGGCTAGACCTAAACACAATTTCAAAATAGAGATGAAAAACCGTGCAGCAATACAAGGAAAAACTCATCTCAAAGTAAGCCAAAGAAACTAAGAAGGAAAGGCCTTGTCAAAGGGGGATCTAGAGATAGGGAGTGCTACCAAAATACATCAAAACAACACGGCTGTGACACCCCCAAATCTGGGTAACATTAATTTTCCCCTGATTTGGTGTTCACTATCCCAATTCATTCAACATCTAACTACCCATAATTAAGCCAATGTAAATATAAACTTAATTTAATCATCTCCCCCCAACTCGGGTTACATCAACTAAATTAAAATCCCAGGTCACCACAACCTTAATACATCAAATGCGGGAATATAAAAAAAAACAAATCTACAAACAAGTCTGGTACAAATGTTCATCAATTAAACTAATCAAATCAATCAGAACTATTTCTGCATCTTGCCCTTCGCCCTTACTGGTGGAACGAGCTCGTCCTCGCTTCTCCGGGGCTTAGCTGAACTATTTAATGCACAGCGGCGAGTGAGCAAACCCAAATTGCCACAAAGAATGATCAACAATAACTTTTAATCCCGAAAATAGAGTTCCCACAACATGAGCAAGCAATGATTTTTTGTTGAAGTTAAATCAGATAAGTAACACTCAACAGTTTGAATTATATCTGAGGGTCTCAAGACCCTCGTAAACTATGTCCTAGGTTAACAAGTATTTTTTTTTTACCGTAACCTTTAACGGAAGTCTTAAAAGATCTTATAAATGGACCTTCATCTCGTACTCAGGGGGATTCAGCCCTTTGTACAATGTATTGTGCCACAAAACATTTTAACGCTAAGCGTAATTTAAAATCCCCTATGTTAGGTTTGTTCATCTCAGTTTATAATAAGAGTCACGTACCAAATAAAACTTGGCTTGGAACAAGTTTACGATCACAATCTAACGTTTTTTGAAAACCCGACATCATCAAACTAAGGACTAACTGAACAAAGCAATTAATGGTTTGCTAGTCTACGTTCTTTAGTACAAGTTTGTATTCGAAGTTTGAATGATAATCAAAGACTGAATAAATCAATAACTGAAACAAATATATAAATTACTCAACATGATATCAGCCTAGGCTTGAATACACCCCCTAAGCTAAGGTTAATTAATTCACTCAAACGGAAGTAAACTTGTTGAAATAATAACAAGCTTAAGAAAGTAGAAAACTTGCTCTAAATAGTTTAACAAGTTTTAAAAGAAAGAAAACTTGCTCAACGTAAAAGTAATAAGTTGAGATAAGGAAACTTGCTCCATCCGCCAACAAGTCAATAAGTTGAGATACGGGAAACCTTGCCTCAAGCGTAGATTACAAATTAAACATAATTCACGATCTTAAATTCAAACCGTATACAACATTTAATTATAAGATGGTAAACATAATATTAGTTACAAAAAAATTTATAATCACTTTAGGTTCCCTTTTACCTTAAATTATTAGTATCTCATTTAACATACTTTAGACAACAAATGCTACAGTAAGCAACCATCTTGGTAGTACATGTAGTCACATTAATATAAGTTTAATTATGCCATCATAATTTCCCAGAACACAGAGAAAATCAAATTTTTTTTTTTTTTAAACAGTAAGCGTTTCTCTGGCCGGGTGCGATGACAAAAACTTAACAATTTCAGTCGCCGGGGCGACTCTGTCTGGTCGCTGGGGGCGAAGAAACAACAGTTTCATTTTCCTAATCAGCCGGGGGCGATAGACTTGACTGTCGTCTTCCCCAGCTCGCGGAACCAGTGAAAACTTGTTAGAGCCAAATTTGGCCCAAAATTTTACCGAATTCTACCATCCAGAAAACACACCACAATTAGATATCACCCAAACACCATATATTGATATAAAAACATTTAACCCAACATGTTTCTAACTAATCTAAGCATTATAAAACACATAATCAATCAATTTAAAACAAGGAAACATTCACGTGTTTTTATAAGAATAACCATGTTTTTTTTTGGGCCATTTTCATAAAAACAAAACTCTGTAAACACTTCATTTTTCCAAATCAACTGAACCCATTCTCTTCTTGCATTATTTCATGGTTTTTCCATTGCAAAATTAATCATAAACATTATCAATTTACCGATTAATAAACCAATTAGAGCATCAATTGTTCATACATATAATACAATTTAATAAAGTAAACTCTGTTAAGAAACTAAAAACCTCAATTCTAAAAGCAATGGGCCCCCCCATTTGTTTTCATGGATTAACTAACCTCTAAAGTTCATTGTTAATCATCATTATAATCATCTAAAACACATGATTATTACCAATTACACACAACTATCAATCATAATAGTTCATATATTCTAACAATTGAATTTACATACAGTAACTAAAGCATATAATACAGAAGAATAAAACCAAAAGGAAAAAGAAATTATACCTTCAAATTTACTTTAGGAACCTTGATGAATTCTTTTAAAATTACAAGTTCTTTCTCCCGCATTATTTCTTCTCAATTCTCAAATTCTCAAACTCCTGCTCTCTCTATTTCTCTACAAACTCTGATGTTCTTCTTTCCTTTTCGTTTTCCTCTCTGTTCTTCTCTTTTCTTTTCACAAAACAGACGCCACTTAACACCACTAAACACTTGATAGAACAGTTAAGAAAACATAAACACTGACAATTCAAACTCACCTAATAACCGTTAGAAATCTACTTTAAAATTCAGCAGTTATAAACATTCAAAAGCCATAACAGCTCTGTTTGGCAATTACACATTAAGGATAACCTATTTATTTCTTATGTCTTGTTTTGGTAAAACACAATTAAAATAAACCCCATTATTTCCATACCAAAGAGTCATAAGGACCTTGTTTGGTAAAACTAAATTAAACACTCCTTTCCTATTTATTTTAATAAACCAATATAACAATACTAGTTTCAAAATGTCCACACCATAAAGAAGCACTCACATTTACATTCAATTGAAACTTATTAGTTAATCTAAATTCAATTAAATATAATTAACTCAAATAATAATTTCATTTAACAAAGAACAATAATTACACACAATAAATTCTCTTATTCAACTTAATTATGTTATTCAAATAAACCTTTTGACATCAATCTAACTTTTAATCATTAAATGACATTAGAATAAACATAACACCTCAAATTTAAATAATATTTGACCTTATTAACTTCTACAAATACCCACATTTAAAATCAATAGGATTACTAAACAATAGTGTATATAACTCAATAAATATTTTTATTGCAATCATAAAAATTGGGCATTCGTTACTATCTTTCCTCTCCTTAAAAGGATTCTGTCCCCAGGACTTCTCAAAGCAATTAAATCGTCCGTTACATTCTCTCCTCCCCCCTTACAAAGGATTCTGTCCCCAGAATCGCAATTATATAAATTAAAACCAAACAATTGAGGGTAATTCCTGCATCATTTGCTCTTCGAGTTCCAACGTTGCTTCTTCAGCAGGTTGTGGTTCGTCTGCCATACATTCTAGCCTGTTTTTTTTACTGAAGGTATCACTTTCCCTTCTGAAGGACTTGTTCTTTCCTGTCCACCTAATTATTGTACAGGAACCTCTTTTATAAGACAAATCTTGCTCAAACTGTTATCGGTTCATACTCATTATGACATGTTTACTAATCTGGACTTATAAACGGTCGTACGCAACCGATATGTGGAAAAATATTGTGAATTGTGGCCTAACTCAAGAGGGTAAAGCGAACCGCATAAGCTACCACACCCACCCGTTTCAGCAACTTCAAAGGGTTCCAATTGAATCGCGGACTTAGTTTACCCTTTCTTTCCACAGCTGATTTTCCCTTTTCCAGGGAGGATAACTTTGCAGGAAACACGAAGCTGCCGACCTCAAATTCGCGATTTTGTCCGGTGTTAGGTCAGCATACTATTTCTGCCCTGTACTTATGAGGCCGGCTATCAGTCTGGCTCTTATTATTTGAACAATCTCAGCAGTATTGTTGCACCAGCTCGGGTTCCTACATAGTCGACGTTTCACCCAACCTTCATCCCCAGCATAACGGAGTTCTGCATTTCCTTCCGTACATAGCTTCGTATAGGGTGGCATGCCCGATACTGGCGTGAATGACTGTTGTTGTAAGAAAATATCCGACCAACAGGTAAATGATCATCCCAGTTGCCCTTGAAATCCATGGACACACGCTCTCAAGGCATGTCCTCCAATGTTTGAAAATTGTTCTTTCATCTCTGGCCATCGGTTTTTGAGGAACTGATAGGCTATGTGTACTCATTCCCAACGGTGTCCCCAAACAAGTTTGGATATGACGTCCTCCCAAAACTTTGATGTGCAACGCGGATCCCTGTCCCTGACACTATTGATAATGGAACATCCGTGCCCTCGAGATATTTTCTTTGATATATAACTTCGCCAGCTGCATTCCTAAAGTGAATCTGACTTTTGATTGGTAAAAAGTGCTGGCTGATTTCAGTCATGCGTGCGATCCACGATGAACCCATATCGCGTCATATTCCCCCCTTCTGAATAAGCGTGGACAGACCTACTACGGACAATCCATCGTGATTATGCTCCCATTTCCATTTCTGGTATCTCCAAAGGCTTGTAGCAAACCACTTTGGTCGTTGATGTTCTGCTTATTATCTCGCTGACAGGTTAGGCACTTCGCAACACACTCAACTCAGCAACCTCTCTTTTCATGTGTTTGGCCACCAGAAATGTTGGACGAAGATTCTTTGGTACAATCTTCGTACTTCCTGGTGTGAACCCGAAAATCTTGAACTATGGGGCTTCGGTCCAAAATCTCTTCTCTGATCCTTTAGTTGCTGTCGGAACCCAAATTCGGCCTTCGAATCTAAGCCAGAAGCCCTTCAGTGTCAACTTTGTATTTTAAAAAGCTTTTCGCCACTCAAGCATTCTTTTCCGTATCTCAAGCACATTCTCCTCTTTGAGTTGCGCTTCCTTCACTTTTTCCACCAGAGTTGGTTGGGTTTTCTATCTGAAATAATTTTTCGGTCGCGAACGTCCATCTGATTCTTTACTTCTAATTCCAACTTAGCCCACTTTCCTTTCCGAGCCTTTCTCCTGAGCGGTTAAACAAAAACAATTTCTCCGACCCTTTCTGCTCAAAGCGTATCCTGCAACCACATTGGGCTTTTCCCGGATGGTAATAGGGATTTCACCAATCATAAGGTCCTTGGAATTAACTCTATCCATCTCCTTTGCCGCTTTTATGTCACAATCTTTCTGTGTAAACAACTATACTTCAGACTTTTATGGTCCTTGTGTATCATTTCACACTTCTCTCCCATAGAGATAAGTAGTGTCGCCAGAGTTTTTTAAGAGCAAACACAACCGAGCTGCTAACTGTCTAAGTCAGGGGTCGGATTTACCCTTTTTCATAGTCTTTTAGTTTGGCGCGATGCATATGCAATAACCTTTTCCATTCTGCATCAACACATAACCAAGTCCCTTATGCGATGCGTCGCTATAACAACCACAAAATTTCCCCGTATCATCTGGCAAAGAACAATTAACAGGTTGCCAGACCCTTAGTCTCTTCTTTAGTTCTTGGAAAACTCTCTTCGCACTTCTAGTTCCAAACCCAAAACTTCCTCTTGATTTTTCTTGTTTAAATTCGTTAACGGAGTGGCGATTCTCGAGAAATCTTGAATCAAACGCCTATAATTATCCTGCCAAACCTAGGAAACTCCTCACTTCCTGACGGTGTTTTCGGCTGATCCCAGTTTGATCACAGCTTTTGACTTTTGATGGGTTTCTACACGATATTTCCGTCCTTATCAATCAACCGATGCCCAAAGACAATTGCAACACGTTTCCCAACCCCAAAATTCGCCACTTCGAAAATTTTGCATACAATTTCTCTTTCCTTAACGCCTTTAATGTCACCCTCAAATGGCTCGATCGTGTTCCTTCCTGAGTTTTGGAATATACGAGGATGTCGTCTATAAAACACCAACTACGAATTTATCCAGAGAAATGGTTTGAACACCCTATTTCATTAAGTCCTACTGAAATGCTCGCAGGCGCATTCGTTAAACTCAAATGGACATATACCAAAAACTCATATAGTGACCATATCTAGTTCGAAATGCCGTCTTTGGTATAATTCCTGCTGTCTCACCTTCAACTGATGGTACCCACTATTCGTAAATCTATCTTTGAAAAGTACCTTTGCCTTAGCCCTTTAGTTGATCAAACAGGTCATTCTCGATCCTTGGCAACCCGAGATACTTGTTTTTGATCGTGACCTTGGTTCAACTGTCTCTATAATCAATGCTAAGACGCATTGATGCCATCCTTCTTCTTAACAAATAATACGGCATGGCGCTCCCCACGGCGAAACGCTTGGTTGAATTAAAAACTTTTTATCTAGTCAACTCATGTAGAGTTTGAGCCATCAACTCCTTTAATTCCACACTGGACGCCATATCCGATACGGGGCCCTTCGATATTAGGGGCCGTTCCCGGTTGCTTAAATCAATCACAAACATCGCTTTCCCTAGCTGGCGGTAATCCCTGGTAAATCCTTCAGGAAACACGGTCCACGACAATCTCTAACCACTGGTCATCCTCTCCCAACTTTGCACCTTCCTTTCGCATATCAACTAATGTAGGCTAGATACAACCTACACAGCCTTGCCTTAACATCTTTCTGGACCTGCATCATCGTCAGACAACTCGCTTATCTAGGCGCTTTGCTACCATAAAATACAACCTTGATGACGGGTCTGGTAGTCATAAGGTTTATTACACTTCTTTTGACAGTCAAATGACTGCACCCATGGAAATTTAGTCAACCAATCCATACCCAATATAACGTCAAACTCCCCAAGTTTTTCGAATTGGGATCAAGTTTACCGTCGTTATTCTGAGACCCTTAATAATCTATTTGACAATCCTTGTGGATAAGTTTAATCAGGAATTTTTTCCCTATTCGCAATCTCTATGTTCATAGGGTAATCTAGTTCTTCCTGGGGTTTTATTTAGTAATATTTAATGTATTACTAATAGAATTGTTGAGATAAGTATATATTTTTTTTAATTTTTTATAAATATAATTTATTTATGAATTTTGTAATCTTGTTTTTTTATCATTTTTATTGTTTTATTAAAAATTTAATATTTTTATTTTTAATTATAAATATTTTTATTTTATTTTTATAAATTTGATTTATATATTAATAATGTTTAAATTACATTAATTGAATTTTTTTAATTTCATGTCTTTTTATTAATTTATTTTATTCATTGACTTTTCTAATTTTATTTCAATTTTTCATATAATTATTTTATTGTGTATTTAATTTTATTATTATTTTAATAATTATTACTTGATATGTCCTACATTATTATATTATTAATTTAATTATAATAAAAATTTATAAATATTATATCTAAGTTCTTAGCAAAATCATCGGATATAAATGAGCCCCAGTAGGCACCTGAGTCAAACAATTACATAAGCAATTAATATTATTGACTGGAATGATACCTGACACCACATCCTTTGACTGCACAGCGTCCTGCACCGTCATGTTGACACGTTTTGGGAGCGGTAGGTCGGCTTTGGGGGGCGCTGTGTCGGTCCGGTGATAGTCAGGATTACCTCACACCGCTGCTCCCTTTTCCTGCAACCAGCTCCCTCCTGTAGCTGTTTTCTTAGGGCACGCGTTCTGGCAAAGTGATCCTTCGACCGCCGCACAATGAAACATGCTCCTATTCTTCGGATTAAGGGCCAATTTGGTGAAATAATGCCCTCCTTGTCCACAGTTGACAGCACACCCGCTTACCCTTTCAAACAAGCACCCATATGGCGCTTCCCACAGTTGCTGCACACCTCTATCTTCTTCTTCTGATTACCACTGCTGACTTCCCACCAGAGTTACTATCATTCCACTTCCTTTTCTGATATACTGCCCCCATAGGCTTACCACTTGCTACACTTTGTGTTTGCATTCTCATTCTTCGTTTTCTTCTGCTCCTAAGGTTGTACTTTGACAGAGCATCACTAGCCTCCTTCAGCGATAATTGCCCTTTTCTAGCCACACTGCCGTAAATGAACTTAGTTGAAAACAACCCCCCGAAACTCTACTATAATCAACCAGGGTTTCAGCTCCTCATGCTCAAATCTCCTAGCCTTCCGCTCATCCGTGTTAACCTGATATGGCGCAATAACCTTGCCCAGAGCTCAATTGAACTTTGCCAGGCATATTCAGGTACCGTCCATAGTACCTTGCTTCACAGCTCTAGGAATTGCACTTCCATCTGGTTCTGCGCGCTTACTTGGAAGCCGTATGTCTCGACACAAATATTTCTTTAAACCGCTCCCACGGTATTATACCCTGACCACCAACGCGTTTTTGTTTGCCTGCCACCAGTAGACTGGCTTCTGACTTTCAGCATGAATGTCGCAAATGCCGTTTTCTGGTCTTCACCGCACTTCTGGCGACCCTGCGAAGCATTTTCTCCATCGCCATAATCCATGTTTGCGATTCCCCCCCAATCGGCATATCCATGGAGCCCTGAAATTCTGGATGGTGCGCGATCAGCCTTGAAGTCTTTGACAGGTCGTGGCCTGCGCTTGGGGTTGGTTTCCAAATGCTCCATGTCGTTAACAAAATTTACCAACTGCTGCCAATGGGATTAGCGTTTGGCTTCTTCGTTGTTAGTAGATCCCTCGGGGTGCTGTTGACGTGGTTGGTTTGTCTTCTTGGATGGCATTTTAACTGTGAAGAATTCTCGTTATTAAACCTATTGCTTCCAAGTACTCAAACATTTAAGTCTTAACTTAACCTTTTATGAACAACGACTTAAATACATAACACTCATCTGATAAACTTTCACATTTTATTCCATTAACTGGACTTAAGAAACGATAATAGAGATAACATCGTAGTTAATCGTACATTCCAAAATCATCTATCCTGAAATCACATAAGTTTCCAGGATTACATCATTATTCTATCACCACTTAAATAAACTGGGATTCACTCAACTTATTAATCTCATAAATTTCATAATTCAACATTTAAAAACTAAGTCTATAATCTAATGATGACATCCCACGATCGTACCACTTCCTAAGGCGTTTCCTGCTCCATAATGCGTGTCATCATCCTTACGATCCATCACATCTGGATGACCGATTCGGTTCGATCATTAGAGCTTCTGATCTATGGTCGGTATGAAAAATATACTCCATCTCCTCCAAATCTTGGCCTTCTTTTGAGCCGCATTTCACACTCAACACGATCTGCACCCGCCCCCCCCCCCATCAGCCTCCCTCAGCCAAGCTGTTCTCCGCTCTCGCTCCGCTTCAGCTGACTCCCTCTTTCAACTCAATCTCGGACAATCTCATTCCTGGCTATCAACTGTCCGCAGTCGATACTCAGAACTGTGCTAGCCTCTGCTCAGCCTCTGCAAGACGTGACAGAAAAGGTCTTGAATCTCAGCATCCTTCTGCTCTTACGAGTGGTATTGCCGTTCTGCAACTTGTTCCTCTAACTCCTCCTTATCACTTCTCTACAATGAACCAACTTCCACTCCACGTCTCCAAGAAGTATGTCTAGCTCCACAATCTCACTGCTCTTCTGCTCCAAATCCGACTGTCGCTCCGCCAGCTGCCTCTCCTAACATCTTCCACTCTGTCCTGCAACCTAAATGTTGCGATCATACACCTGCTCGTTGACATCTGAACAACCACAAAGTAGATCCTGAGTATTCCCCTCAGGGTCTTCTCTCCTCCTCCTCAACTCTTCAAGGGTCCTCCTCAGGATCCTCCTCAGGGTCCTCCTCAGGATCATGTCCCTCAAGCTTTTTTTCATAACTCGGTGACCTTGTAACTGGTAAACCAATGGAGATCGCTCCCTCTTGCACTAGCTGCTCAATGATCCACGTGAATATCTCGGGCTCTCCTCCTCCCTAGTCTTGGCTGGGCTCTCCTCTATCAGCTCATCCTGACAATACAAAGTTTTTTAAGTTTTAATTACTAATTGACATCATACTCGATAGTACTCGCGAGCCACATAAAGTTTATTATCAAATAAGCCACATTGGCACATAATCATATTTGTTGTCTTTTATGAATTTCCGTAATTCATTCCTTAGAACTCGATAAGAGTTTATCACCACTTATATGCTCTATCTTCTAAAAGGCTTCTATCCCTAAGGTTTTCCCACCTAACAGGTTCATAACCTACAGCCTCTGATACCACAACCTGTGACACCCACAAACTCTGAGGGGGGAACTTAATTTTCCCCATGATTTGGTGTTCACTATCCCATTCATTCTCCATCTAACTACCCATAATTATAGCAATTAAAATAAAAACTTTAATTAATCATCTCCCAAACCGGGTTATATCAATAATTAAAATCCCAGGTCACCACAACCTTAAATACATCAAAGGCGGAATATAAACACCCAAAACATCCAAAACAAGTCTGGTACAAAGTGTTCATCAATTACACTAATTAAATCTAGAACTATTTCTGCATCTTGCCCTATTGCCCTTAACGTGGGTGGACGGCTCGTCCCTGCGCTCGGGCTTAGCTGAAATATTTAATGCAAGCTAAGACAGTGAGCAAACAATTGCCCACAAGAATGATAACAAAACCTTTTAAATCGACTAAGAGAGTTCAAATGAGCAAGCAAATGAATTTTTTGAAGTTAATTTCAAATAATTACATCAAAGTTTGAATATATCCTGAGGGTCTCATAGACCTCGAACTATGTCCTAGGTTACCAACCAAGTATTTTTGTTGTTATTTACCTGTAACCTTTACACAGTCTTTTAAAAGACTATAAATGAGGACCTTTCACTCTCGTACTCAGGGGGATCAGCCCTTTGTACAATGTATTGTGCCAACAAACATTTTAACGCTATAGCGTGAATAATGGTCCCCTATGTTAGGGTTGTCATCTCCGTTTATCAAGTAATGAGTTTCCGTAACCCCAAAAAGAACATGGCTTGGAACAAGTTGTAGATAAATCTAAGTTTTGGAAACGCTCATCAACTCAAGGGACTAGCTGAATCAATGAATGGTTTTGCTAGTCTAGATCTTTTAGTAAAGTTTGTAATTCCGACAGTTTGAATGATAATCCAAATACTGAATACAATTAAACTATCTGATAAATCCAAAATATAATTTACTCAACATGATATCAGCCTTGCTTGAATAACAATAAGCTAAAGGTTTAAATATTAAATTCACTCAAAGGAAGTAAACTTGTTTGAAATAATAAACAAGCTTAAAGAGACATAGAAACAGCGTTGCTATAAATAGTTTAACAAGTTTCAAAAGAAAAGAAAAACTTGACTCAACACGTAAAAGTAATAAGTTTGAGATAAGGAAACCTTGCTCAACGCAAACAAAAAGTAATATAAGTTTGAGATTACAGGAAACTTGCCCTCAAGCGTAAGATTACACAATTAAATAATTCACGATCCTTAAATCAACACTATACAATTAATTATAAGATGGTAAAAAAACCCCAATAAATTTAGTTACAAAATTATATAATCACTTTAGGTTTCCCTTTTACCTAATGTATAGTATCTCATTTAACATACTGTTAGACAACCAAATGCTAAGTAGCAAACCATCTTTGGTAGTACAATTAGTCACACCCCTTAATATAAAGTTTAACTTATGCATCATAATTTCCCAGAAAAGAAAAATAAATTATTTTTTTTTTAAACAGTAAGCTTTCTTTTCTCGCACGGGGCGAGAAAAAACTTACACAATTTCGTCCCGCCGTGGGCGACTCCTGTCGCTGGGGCGACAGAAACCAGTTCATTTCAATCGCCGGGGCGATAGAACCCCCCCCCCCCCCCCTTGACTGCTCGTCTTCCCCAGCTCTCGAACCCATGAAAACTTAGGCCCAAATTTGGGCCAAAATTTTTCCGAATTTCTACCCATCCAGAAACTACAAATTAGAGATATACGCCAAACACTAACAACATATATGATATTAAACATTTACCCAACATGTTTCCTAATCTAATCTAAGCAATTATAAACCACACATAATCAATCAATTTAAAACCAAAACCATTCACTGTTTTTATAAAATTACCCATGTTTTTTTTGCCATTTTCATAAAAACCCAAAACCATACTGCTAAATTCATTTTTTTTTTCAATTCAAACTGAACCCATTCTTTCTTCTTGCATTATTCATGTTTTTTTTCATCAAATAATCATATTCAACACATTATCAATTTACCGATTAATAAACCCAATTAGAGCATCAATTTTCATACATATATAACAATTTCCATAAATGTAAACTCTGATTCAAAAACTAAAAACGTTCATCATTCTAAAATGCATGGTTTTTTCATGGATTAACTACACTCTAACAATTTAATTGTTAATCATCATATAATCATCTAACACAATGGATTATTACCAATTACAACACATATAATCCACAATAGTTCATATAATTCCTAACAAATTGAATTTACATACAGTAACTAAAACTATATACAGAAGAATAAAACCAAAAGGAAAAAAGAGAAAATTATACCCCTTCAAATTACGTTAGGAACTTGATGAATTCTTTTAAAATTACAATGTTCTTTCCTCAATTCTTTCTTCTCAATTCACAAATTCTCAAACTCTGCTCTCATCTTTTCTTTCTCTAAAACTCTGATGTGTCTCTTTCTTTTCTATTTCCATCTCTGTGTCTTCTCTCTTTCTTCCGTTTACTACAAACGAAACTACCAAAAAATAAACTGATAGAATTAAGAAAATAAAAAACTGACAATTAAAATCAAAATAATAACGTACGAAATTCTAATTTAATTCATCAGTTATAAAATTCAAAAGCCATAATGGCTACTGTTTGGCAATGTACAATTAAGGATAAACCCTATTATTTCTTCATGTCTTGTTTGGTAAAAATCAACCAATTAAAAATCAAACAAACCAACAACCGCCATTATTTTTCACAAACAAAAGAATCATAAGACCCTTAGTTTGGTAAAACCTAAAATTAAACCACTCCTTTTCATTTATTTTAATAAACCAAAATAAAATATAGTTTAAAATGTCACACATTTAAATTCAATTTGCAACTTAATTATTAAATATATTCAATTAAATATAATTAACTCAAATAAATAATTTCATTTAACAAACCACTAACAATAACTAACCAAATTAAAATGTCTCTTATCTCAACCAAACAAATTATTGTTATTCAAACTTAAACCTTTTCATCATCTAATTTAATTCATTTAAAATTAAATTAGTAATAAACATAACAAATCACATTTAAATAAATATTTAACATTATTAACATTCCAACCCAACAAATACCCACATTTTAACTCAATAATTAATAAAAAATAATGTATATAACTCATTAAAATTATTTTTTTATTCAATCATTAAAAATTGCATATTCGTTAAAACGGCTAAAGGCTTCAGAATCAAGCGGAATCAAGCCACAAGCCAAGGACAAACTCTCAGTCTACATAGAATTGACAAACACCAAGGAGGAAAACCTGGAAACCTCAACAGCCCAACCAAAGGACAACCAACAGCTGAACAACTTCCCAACAATGAGGTTTCCAATATTCTAGATTTTCAACTTCCTACTGTCAATTTGAATTGGACAATTGTATAAATTGAGCCAAATGATGTCTATTGCTAGCTATTCATGACCACCTAACCTTCTATTATTTAAGATTTGTAAATTGGCACCCAACACTTAAATTGAATTGAATTCATCTCTCTATTTTGATTTTTAGTTATGCCATTTAGATGAATTGATTGTTCGATAACCCTTTTTGCTTTCTAGATTGAATTGTTTTGGCCCCATAATTAACCTTGTAACCCAATAGGAAACTTGGACGAACTGATTATAGGTTTAAGACCTATGTTATGAATTAACAACGATAGTATATCGATTTGTTGTGGGTTTATTAATCCGGATTAAAAAAAAAAAAAAGTGGATGTGGTGTCTTTATTAATTATCCCTACAATAATAGGATATCCATAGATAGTAAGTTTTGGGATAGATATATACCTAAATTACCAGCATGCAACCAAATGTGAAGAAAATCTAGTTTTAATGACTTCCGATGTGAAAGTTGGTAATTTGAAGGGAGGATTAATATATATTTGGTTGACACGTGTCTATTATAATCATCTTCCTACAATTAGTCTCGTTGATAGTTAGGCATAGGATACGACATATACCTATGCACCGCGTAGGAAGATTCGTGATTGAACCATTCGAATAGAGGCTCTTGAAACGTATTTTTTAGATTTCTCGGTTGTTACAAATCGTCAATGCGTATAACTGATGGAAAAGAGAGTTTGGGAGATTTCAAATGACGTGTTGGGGGACAAATTGGTAATCTTAGACCGTTTCTATCTTGATAATTTTACCGCATTTTATTTCATTACCTTCGACTTGCTTGAACTCAACACCAATCAACCAACCCCACAATCCACAACATACGTCGTTTAACAAATTAGATCAAAATTGATATACGATTGGTACTATGGTTTATTATTTGTCACAGACCTTTCCCCTATGGGGTTCGACTCTTATCTTATACATATATTTACTATGTGGCCGTGTATACTTTCACATGTCTGTGTTTATCGAATTGCTATCAATCGGATAGCCACACAAGTATTTAGGGCGTCCCGTTGCCTGATACCGGGGAATTATATTTCTGAATAATTTTATACCAATATTAATTTTCCCAATCTAAATTGTTCTTAATTTAATCTTTGTTATATATAATTTATTTTTAACATTTTTTTTCTATATAAATGCCCCTTTTTTCCGTTACTGAGGTACACAATGGCATAACTATCCATTAACAATGGCCCTCGGCACACAGGAAAGACCCAATCACGAGGCAGCATGGATGGATGGATTTGGATGTGGTGGCGGCACATATCAGAGGAGGATTGGTCAAGGAATGTAAACGCTCTAAGTGGCCCCAATGTACTCAACAGTGTTGTGGTGAAATGTGGATTATCGTTGTTGGGAACCATCCAAGGTCCCCATTTAAGGCAAACACCATCAATTTTGAGTCGACTATGGGTATTGGTGACAAACTTCGGCGATTACCGACCAACAGTTATGACTGTTTCTGATGCTTTATATCACCCCCAACAATTTGGGGAGTATCATACCCAGATTCTACATGGAAGCGTCAACAAATTATGAAGCATCAATACTATGCTCTGAGTCCCAGGCAGAATGCAACCAGAATTCTCATGTCCAACTTCCCCATTTTTCCCGACACCCCAGAAGAAAACTTCAAATAGTGAAAGGAACGTTGTGGTTCCCCCCCCCCATACCATAACTTCGCATTGAAGGAAGAATTGTGAAAAAGGTCAGTCATATGACGATTCCCCCCACACAAATCTTGAGAACCAGATGGGAACCACAGACACTTTATTATCCGCCTTTCCAAACGATCGACAGATAGTCAAGGCGAATGGCCCAATGACATGGTCCCTCCCCGAAACCGATGGGAAAAAAAAAAAAATTTGTTTTCCGCAGTGCCAAAGCTGTAACCATAGACGATGCTAATTGATGATGAATTCTGATACGTGAAGAGACATGTGGGAACACACTACCAAAGGAGGGGGTCGAGGATACCGAGCCTTGAGCCCAAAAACCGACAAATGATGATGATAGAGCCAATTTTTGATTGTATCCCATATGACCTTTCTCCTCCAGAGCCTCAAGGATTCAGGTGTGATTTTTGATAGTCCCGTGCCGAGCCCATTGAGTAGTACATGATCGTAGGCAAAGCTCTAATATGAAATGGGAGGCTAGTTTTACCATAGTTTGAGCCATGGCAATTAATGAATTTGAGGTTACACTAAAAATGAGATAGATGAGGAGTCCAATTGCGTGTTTTGAGAAACCTTAATTTCCACTTATGTCCATTCTCAATAGACGACAATTGAGCCCAAGGCTCCTAGTTTCCTTTCATAACATACATGCGGATTTATATAAGATAAATAAGCTAGGTGAGCATGAGGACTATGGACCTCACCGAAGCAATGCCCTCAGAGTTTCGCACCTACAGAAGGATGAAGCGAATGAAGAAAGAGTTTCATTCATTTGCTGATAGAAAGAAATTGAGTTTGGGAGTCGCCTAGTATGGCATGCATGCCATGCAAATTAAGGAAACTGACCCAGCTAACGGAGGCATGCTAAGGTCATTTTTGCAATCGAGCCGGACTAGAAAGGAAACAGGACAGTTTAGTCAGGCTTAGGACTTTTCAAACTCAGGGCGCTATTTGGGAGGCAACCCAAATCTCCCATTTTACTTTTTCGAGCTAATTTTGTTTTTTTATAAATTTTTTTAATTCAACCTAAAAAAAAAGATTGGTGTGTGTTTGTTTTTGATTTTATGTTTAAATGTGTTTTAAATGCGTGTAATCATTTTCTTGCTGCAGTATTTTGGCGCTTTTAAGACCACCATTGAAGAACTAATAGGAGCAGCCACAACAACAGCAAGCCCATGCAAACCACAACAGCAGCCAGTAGTGAAGTCAGACTCAGCAAGCTGATGCTTGTCCCTTAAATTGCAAGCCACATACTTGCCAAATTTTTGGGCAATTCCCACTCTTTTGATCTCTCTCCTCCAAAGCCAAGACGCCAACACCCGTTTTGTGCACATCATAAACAACAGTTAAAATTCCACCACCTCATTTGTCCAAATTAGCATACAAGGCCTTGCAATTCATGCATCAAAAGTTCACCATTCTTAAGCCTTCAAGTTCACCAAGGGTATGCATGGATTTGGCTAGTTTGTGCAAGGTTTTGCTCTTTCCTTCCCTACAAGCGAAGGTAATTTGCAAATTTGACACCTCTAAATTTTTTTCTGCCTTGGTGTTTGTGTTTGTGTTGAGTTTTATTGCAGGAATTGCTCTACTCTCCTCCCCGATTGCAAGACTTTGTGGAGGGTTAGGCTTAATTCCAGCTAGCATAGGGCATGCTGAGATTTTGGGGAGGTGTCACGCCACTTGTTTGATATTTGGCCTGAGAGAGTTTGCTAGCTAATGTGGGTTTGTTCTTCATGAGGCATTGTTCTGGTAAGGCTTTCCAAGCAAACAAATAGGGTGAAGCTTCATCGTCCCAGGCCAACCAAAGCCCATGACAAAGAAATTTTGTTAGTCAGGAAGCGTCCAAGCGCCACCACACTATAATGATGTTGCTTGATTACCCTCAGTGAAAGTGCTCTATTTTAATTATGTCTATTATAAACATCGAGGACTGATTGTTTGTTTTAAAGTTTGGGGGGTGTGGTAGTTTAATTGAGTTATCCTTGTCTGTCTAGTCGTGTTAGTATGCCTGTGTGGTAGTACAAATTTAAGTTTGGGGGTAGTAACTATCGTATTTTGCGTATTTGTGTGTTTAATTTAGTTATATTGTGTGATTTTAAGTATTGTTTTTCTTTTTATTCAAAAAAAAATTATTATTAGGATGTGTCCCTTGAGCATTGTTTTGTAATTTGATTTGAATTATCATCCAGGGTCTATGATAAGGGCTTTGTTTGAAGAAATACGAACTCACGAGAAGTAGACAATTGTTTGCTTAGTTTTTTGTGCATATTCGTTTATTAAAGGTTATTATTTTGCTAATCGCGGTCCTTTCACTTTCATGCACCTAACCAATGAGTATTAAGCGAGTATGTATGCTTAGTGAAGGCTTTAATAAACCGATATGCTTGTGGAAAATATCTATAAACTCTAGAACTCGTTTAAAAACATCACTCGAACCAAGGTGTCCAAATTTGTTTATGATTTGAATTGATGGTCCTGTGTCGAGTTGGAGATGGAGCGTAAAACAGCCACATCACTCATGGACACATGCGTAGGAGAGATAGAGCGGCAAAACGCACTCTCTTATAATTGTGATTAAAGAAAAAAAATTGGGTATTGCAAATTTTGCATGGGGTTGAGGTTGAGCGTAAAACGCACTCGCCCATATGAGACGTGCTTAAGGATTGATATGGGAGCATAAAATGCACATCACCTCCCTAGAGCCCTCTGGTTCTCACAATTTTTGGAATTGGTGATTTGTACACCTTTTGTAATTGAATGATGTGAAATAAGCATAAAATTGTTTTTTAAGGATTTATTTTGACATTTTCAATAAGGTAATGTGGTTGCAATAGTTTCATTCGAGCTTGATGGGTTTAGTGCTATTGGGTACTCACACAACACAACACAATACGGAAGAAGGCTCTTAAGCAAAGAATGACTAGGCAAACTGAAATTTTAGACATGCACACGCTTTGTTTATATTCTCATGAAGTTCTATGTGTTGATGCCTTTGAGACCATAGACGGCTTATTAATTCCATTGCTCAAGTTAGGATATATTATAAGTTATTAGAATTGTTTAGTTTAGGTATGTTTTGCTATGAGGACAAGCAAAAGATTTAAGTTTGGGGGGTATTTGATGAGTGTGTTTTATACACACAATTTGGGTACATTTTGGCCTTGCTAATTTGCAAGTCCTTAGGTAATATTCTGTGGTTTTTTTATGTATTTTTATCTTATTTCTCCTACATGAAATTAGTTTTTTAGTTATTTTTACATGTTTTAATGTTGCTTTGAAGCATTTTTCATTATGTTTGTCAGGAATTGAAAAAAATATCCGCTCGGATACGTTTGTTGTATTGACTTAATGACCGGGCCCGAATGGTAGTATGATGGAAATTTGTTGCATAGGCGACCGCTCATAACTTAATTTGATAACAATTGGGTAGTTAGGGGCGAGCACGGCGACGGAAAGCCTGTGCGCAGACGTGCGGCGTCGAACCAAGCCACGGGCACGGTGTGCGGCAGATTGGGGCGCCAGCCGTGCGGCCTAGCAGGCGCTGGGCGCGGGCGCACGGGCGCGGCGTGCGAGCGCGCGCTGGGCGTCGAGGCAAGTTGGCGCGCTTGGGATGTGCGGCGTGGGCGGTGCGGACGCGTTGTGCCGGCAAAGGCGTATGGGCGCCATGGTTCGCCGGCTGACTGCAGGCACGTGCTGGGAGTGCGGGCGTTAGGGCGTGCGGGCCAGCGTGCGTTCCCCAGGCGCTGGGCGCGGGCAGCCGCCGCGGACTTGGCAGTGCGGACGGGAAGCGCGCCCAACCGCCAGTGGCTGAGTGCGATCCTGACACAGTTGTTAGTGGCGATCCTGAGCTCCATTTTGTCCGATTATTTGGCTAGGGTTTTCTTGATGGAGGCTATATATAAATCTCTTATAAAGCTTCATTTATCCAGACAACTAGGGATTTGGGAGGCTAGACTAAAACATCAAAAATAGAGAGAAAAAAGTGCTGTCAATACAAGGAAAACTCAGCAAAAGCCAAAGAACTAAAGAAGGAAAGCCTTTGTCAAAGGGAGATCTAGAGAGAGGGGAGGCTACAAAAATACATCAAAACAATAGGGCTAAAGGCTGCAAATCAAGCTGGAATCAAGCCACAAGCCAAGGAACTACAGTCAACAAGAATTGCAAAACAAACCAAGGCAAGAAAGCTGGGAAAAACCAACCCCCCCAAGCCAAAACACCTCAAAGGAACAACAACTGAACAACTTTCAAAAGTGGTTTCATTTCTAGATTTTCAACTCCTTTGTAATTCAAATTTGACCAATGTATAAGAAATTGGAAGAAATTGATGTCTATTGTAAGCTATCATGAACTAACCTTCTATTCTAAGAATTGCAATGGGAACCGCCAGCACTTAAATGGAATTGAATTCTCTCTCTAATTTGAGATTTTAGTTATACATTTGTGAATTGAATTGTCATAAACCTTTGCTTTCTAGATTAATTGTTTGGCCCGTAAATTACCATTGGGAACCCTAAATAATAAACTTGAACGAACGTGATTATGAGGTTAAGACCTATGTTATGCGAATAAACATGCGATGAGTATAGATTGTTGTGGGTTATTAATATAAACGGATTAAGTGACGTGTGTCCTTATTAATTAATGCTACAATAATTAGGTATCCTTGAATAGTAGATTGGGAATAAGGATATATACCTAATTACCGCGTAGCAACCTAATTGAAAGAATCTAGTTTTAATGGACTTTCCGATTGTGAAAAGTTTTGGAGTAATATGAAGGCATGATTAAATTAGATATTGGTGAACAACGTGTCTATTAATCCCATTCCTCCTGAAATTAGATCTCTTTGATAGTGCCAATAGGATAGACATATACCTATGGCACATCCGCTTAGGAAGATTCCGTGATTGAACCATTCGACAAGAGGCTCTTACGTTAAGTTTTGATTTCTCGGATTATCAATTACGTATGCTAATAAACATGATTGAAAAGAGAGAGTTGGGGGGAGATTCAAATGACGTGTTGGGGGAAATTGTAATCTTAGACTTTCTATCTTGATATTTTAACACAGCATTTTATTCATTATACTTACTTCCGACTTGTGAACTCAAAACAATCAACAAACAATCAAACCTTACCATCGTTATAAATATAAGATCAAAATTGATATACGATTGGTACTATGGTTTTTTTAATATTATTTTTTTGTCAACAATTCCCTGTGGGTTCGACTCTTATCTTATTATAATATTACTTTGGTGGGCCGTGTAATACCTTGTGCACGTGTATGTGTTTCTTATCGATTGCTAAATCGACCAAGCCACAAACACATATAACCACATACAATACCCACAAGTGTCGCCAACCCGCCGAAGGCTCCATAACAACAAGTTAACAATTAACAACTATACGCATTCAACTCACCTTGATTCAGAATTTCTGTGAAACCGCCAACAGGTTGATATTTTATATAAACAATTGTTGTTGATAAAACACTTAATACCAAAATGAAGGCCACAGTCTTAGTTCAGAACATTATAACAAAACACCATGGTGGGCAATTCTAAAGCTCGACACTTGGCCTATTTGATAGACTCCACGGGAACACAAACGCTTTGGCGTGAAGGGTGGTCGTCGCCTCGGCATAGCATACGTTTCTAACAAGGTTGATAGGATGGATATGCTTGCAACAACACCTTAAACCCACCCTCGCCTATATGTAGCATGGTAATCTTGGGTACAAATTTCTTGCAAATGAATTTATGCGTAGGATGAACACCAACGACACCTTCAGACCCCTCGCTTATATTGAAGAATCGGTAATCTTTTGGTACATAATCGGCGATTGATGCGCGTAGTAGAACGTCACACACACAACTATGAATGGTTGTGATGTATAAAGTTCCAATTAATGAATCGTCCAAAGAGAACTAAAGGAACACTTAGGAATTTCTTCACACAACAACCACAACAACGTAAGACAGAAACAAACTCGAACAATAATATTGATAATCTGAAAATTGGGTGTGTTACTGATGTTATACAATAGGCAACCTATTTTATACTAGGCTTAGAAACAAACTAGGAATGCTTCTAGAAACACACACTTGTTGAAAATAACAAGCACACAAATGTTGAAAATATTAGCATTACATAAAACATGTTAATTAGAACCTAAATACCTGATTTTCATGTTTTTGTGTGTGAAAGAAGGTTTTCGAAAATCAAGAAAAGTAAAGCAAAAAAATGACAAATTGCACTCCAGGAGGTTTCTCATGCCAGGGCGAGAGAGAATTGTACGTGAAGATTCCCTCGCCCGCCGGGGCGAGAAATTTGGCTTGCAAGATCCACGCCGGGGCCGAGAAAAGTTGGCTTGAAAAATCCTCGTCGGGGCGAGGTCAGCCTATTCCATTTATTAACTGTTTTCCTTTCGCTGTTTTGTCCACCAACGTTCACATATATCGCAACAAGTTTACCCCTTGGGCTTCCATAACGCTTGGGACTCCTATCCCTCCATAACCTCTATACTTGATCCGAACACATCCGTTCCATAGTTCATGGATCAGTTCCGTTGAAGTCCGAGTCTTTGAAAGGTTTTAGCTCCGAGCTGCTAGTAATCGGGTCCAAAGTGGCAAATGCAATTGGGTCTTTTCTCGGGTTGTGGTTCACGGGTTTTCGTGGATTAAATGGATGTCCTCATCAATCATACCTCTCCTCTTGGAAAGATTTGGTCCTCAAATCTTCACCTACCATCAAACAGGGCTTAGATCAGAAACATTGAAAGTTGCACTAACAGTATACTCACCGGTTAAATCCAATTTATAAGCATTGTTGTGTTAATTGCGTTCAAGTCACTTGAAATGGATCCCATCATCCTCTCAGAAAGTAGTTTTTCGAACGCTCCTTGTGAGCAGGAAATCTTTAATCTTTCCTTACGCAAAGTGTAGCCACACCCAATCCCCCGGGTTCGTAAGATTATCTTGACGCCGACCCCTTGTTGGCCTGTCGAGCATAGTGATCTGTCTTTCCTTCTCAAATGTTAAAGTCCTTGCCTTTCTAATGTATCTGCTTAAGCAAAATCAGCTACCTTGATTTTTTGCCATCCATGTTAGTATACCTCAGAAATAGGATTAATGGTGCTGAAGTTCCCCAAATGAGTGTTGAAAGGATTAAAACCATACACAATTTCCAAAAGGTGAGATATTTAGTAGCCGAGTGAACAGACCTATTATAAGCCAAACTCAACATGGGGTTAAACATTCTTCCCAAAAGCTAATAATATTTCTTTTTTAATAAATAGCCCCTCAATAATGCAGATAGAGTCCTATTTACTAACTTCCGTTTGAACACGTTCAGTTTTATGGATGACAAGTAAGTTGAAAACAACAATTTAGTTTCTTAGTTTACAACACCAACAAAGTTTTTCCAAAAATAAGCTCAAGAAACTTAGCATCCTCTAATCTGAAACAATTGTTCGGCACACACAGGCGATGCCATGTCAGAACGCACAATATCTCTAAAGAATAAATCAGCAATATGGGGATGCATCATCAGTCTATGTGGCATGGGATAAAGTGTTGCCATTTTTGAAAACCATGTCACACAAACCACAAAAGATAGAATCATACCATGTTTTAGATTTAGGTAAACCCAATACAAAGTCCATAGATAAAAGGTCAATCCAGGGGTTCACTCAACCAACAGCAACTCGATATAGGCAAATGGGTGTGTATAACCCCATGGGGTTTGAATCACGAGAATTCTGTCTTGACACCTAACCAGGTAATGCACCTAATCACAAATTTCTTTCCACGTCTCGTTTCATATGGGGCCATATAGAAATGTTTTCCTTAATACACAGATAAGGATCATTAATCAACACCCAAAATTGTCCCCATCAAAACCACCTCCGTGTGATTCTCGAACCAATAATATCATCACGCAACAGAACATGCAGGTATACATAACAACCTATTCTCAACGAAGACAAGAATTCCATCCACCCTTGAAGTAATTTACCTACACAAACAACTCTTTTCACAATATTTTTATAACCTCTTCACGAGAAATCATGGTCATTATCATACTACAATTCTTTGATTTAGTTTAAAACCCAAGTAATTTTTGTGGTCGAGGAGTATTTAAACAACACCATAACCTTCTTGAGAGAGCGTTCGGCCAACGACATCTCCTTAACCTTGGCTTATACCGAATGACAATAACAGGAATGTCCTCGATGAACTCCATCCATCGTGCATATCTCTTGTTCAACTTGTGTGTTGGCCGTCATTCAAATATTTCAAAGGATTCATGAATCCGTGTGAATCACAAATTCCTTAGGCCCACAGGTAATTTTACCAAGTACTGCAATGATACAGAACCAAAGCATTAACTCCTCAACTAGCCTTGTCATAACGTGGGATAGTTTTCATAGAGCTGCTCCACTTAATTTTTTACAACCTTGAAATATCGGCCACTGGGCTTTCCTTCTTGCATCAACCACCAGCTCCAAGCATGCCCTAAACCTGAAGCATCACATTCAATTTCAAAAGTTTTAGGTGAAAATTTAGGCAATACAAGTAAAAAAGGATTGCGTTAGTTAAGTTTTTCCTTTAAATCAAATGTAAACGCTTTTTTGATTACTTTGGTGAGTGGTGCTGTGACTTCGCTGAAGTTTCCTTACAAACCATCTATAGAAACTCCGCGAGTTCCATGAAAAGCTAACGAAACTTGAACTGACATCGTAAAAAAACAGGAAGTCGGGACCATATCTTTCTTGGATTGCTCCGTTATCTTCTTCATCGTCAACCTGTACTCTGTTAACTGCCCTCGTACTGTACAACAAAACCAAGGAAACACAACTTGATCCGTACAAAATGGTGCATTTGTCCCATATTAAGCAATTACAATGATTTTCTTTCGACAGCAACATCTAGGACAGATTGTATATGCCAATGTATGCTCAACCTAAATCCTTGTTGTAGAATCAATGATATCATCAAAGTAGACAACTACAAACTTTCCAATGAAGGAACGTAAAACACATGGTTTCATTAGTCTCATGAACCGTGCTAAGCATTAGTTTAAACCAAAAGGTAAGGCACCAACCAACTGCATATAACCCACTATTTTGTTTTAAAAGCAAGTTTCCATTCATTTCCCTCCATGCATTCCTAATTTGATGATAACCACATCTTTTAAAATCTATTTTTAGAAAACACACAAGATCCATGCAATTCATCTAAAAAAGGGTCATTATCCATCTAACCTAGGAATGGGAAATGCCGATATTTTACCGTGATGTTATTTAACACGCTCGACAAATCAATGCCACATACGCCGCTGTCCCATCTTTCTTAGGTTACGCCAAAATAACTGGAGACCCACCATGGACTCATAGCTTTCCGCTCACATACCCTTTTGTTCCATTTAGCTCGTCAACTTGCCTTTTTGCAATTTCCTTTGTTTCCTCGGGATTTATTAAAAAAAACGGATTGCTTCGGTATGGCCGGGCGATTTAGGATGGTCGCTGCCAAGGGACAAAAGTCCAATCTTGATGCTCCAATATGCCCCGAATTGGTGGTAATACACCCTGTGGAAGTTTCCTCCATCGGGAAATGACATGCCTGGAATTAATCCCTGGTAAAAGAGGCCAGAAAACAACACTAGGCCAAAGAAGAGATTCATTAACGTATAATAATTTAAAAGTGCCATCCTTAATCAAAAAACCGAAGTATATAATCATTGGTTTTTTAGAATCCAAAGCTCCAAGGCCTTACACTTTCCACTCTCCTTTTTTGCAAAAATAGTTTGTTTTTCTCTCTTCTCCTCTTTTTTTCTCTCTCGTGTTGTTTTTCTTTTCATGATCTCTCCTGTAAGTGTAATTTTGATCCTCATCGCACTTTTGGTTTTGGGTGACATAGGACAACAAGGTGACTTTTCTTTGATTGTGAAACAAAAAGAGTACTCATTAAGTAAAACCATCGAGTGTTATTACTTCACCGGAATATCCGAACTGCCAAGGGTCTCCCAAGTAGTAAATGACGCCCATGCCTGCATAGGAACTACATCACAAAGGGATCTCATCAACATACTTCCCAATTGATAAACGAGCACTGAGTACTAATGATCTTTGGTAACTTTTGGATGTACGCGCGCTGGTCATTTGAGACCCATTGCAATCGTATGGGTGAGGATGTTTGGATGTTTGTAAGTCCTAATTATCTCCCACCATTATGATGCTTATGCCACATTTTGGTACAGCTCCTACCATCAATTACAACAACAACAGAATCTTAACCCATTTCCACTACCATGCAATCTAGTTATGAGAAATAGATTTCTTCTCCCCCTCTCTCTTTGCTCGCAGTGCATTTCGTCCTTTAACCTGTCGTACTACAGCATATCTCCCGTGTAAAACCAACGCACTTCGCCATGCATAGCAACCTCTCTATCATTCCTCCAATGGTGTGCATAGAGTCATTGCCACTAATCTTCTTCCTCATCCTCGCTCGTCTCCAAATCCCCATTATCAAGCAATAACATAGTTCTTGTGATTTGGGCAATATGATTTGCAATATGCTCCCCACTGCCTTGACATTGAAAAGCATAATACAATATCTCGAATTACGACTAATAAGAAGGTGTATTAAGTGTTTAACCTTGCACCTACTCTGAGATAGTCCGACATCCCGTGACTTGATTTCTGGCTTTGGTTTTAAAGAAAACAGTTGGCTTTTTTCCTCACTGCTTTCACTATTATTGGGTTTCCATAATGAACCTGTAGGTAGGAATTTGTTTCGGCATTGCCACCCTCTCCTCTTAAAGTTTGCTTCTCCTATATTTGATAGCTATGTGCACCATTGTCTTCCAATACCACATAATGTTGACAGCTACCAAAAACAAATCTGCAATATCCCAATTTAAATCTGCTGAAAATACGGGCCATGGTTTGCCTCATTATCCTCCGTCGATGTCAAGCGTCTAGACATTAGCATCCTCCATTTCCTTGAAGTATCCCTCCACACTCATTGCTTCCCATAGTCTCAAATTTTGTAAGTTATACGAAACAGATTCTCGATAAGTAGTGGCCTTGGGACAAACCTCTTTTTCATATACAAAGATGCTTTCGATTTTGTTTTTTCTACTGCCCAAGTCTCTATTGGAACGTTTTTCCTGCAACCATCCTTCGGCTGGTCATTAATTGATCCCAACCCAAGTAGACTGTATAGTCCTGATAAATTTGGTAGCTAACAATTCTAACTTTCTTGAGATCCGAGTAGTTGTGACAATCAAAGATCCACTCCATTTTCTTCTCCCATTCTAAATATGCCTCGGGGTCACTCCTGCCTTGGAATGTGGGAATTTTCATTTTGATGCTATCGAGGTTGTTGTCCTCTCGATTTCGGCCGCCTCTATCCCTTGCAAAATGTCTCCTAGGGATAAAGCCAATTTCTCGATCCTCTTCCTCGCTAAACCTTTCATCATAGTAATTTATCTCTTCTAGCCTAGCTTCCTTTTGTTGGGCCTTTCCCTTTGGGCGCCCACCCGGAGGGATTTGAGTTTGTTCCCCTCGAGTGTCACTCAATTGATCGATGCGATCATTCACTTGCTCCATAGCCATTCCTAACTGTCTAGAAAATTCTTTCATTATAGCCTCCATCATGAGTTTTGGGTCAAAATTTGATGTAGAAGGTTCATTTTCGATTGTCTTATCTCTTGTGTTAGACATATTTCCTGCAAAACAAAGATTAGTAGAAAGCAAGTTCCTCACCACTCCCTCAAACAATATATCACACAAATAGGAAACGCTCATGTATCACACAATTAGGCTTTTACCCTCAATTAAACTTACTACTCTTGCCTTTTTCCGCTCGTAGTTCTCTCTAATAGGTTCTTTTTGAATTCTCACAAATATTACCTCAATTCTCTAATTATAATCCAATAATAACTTATCAAGAATACAATATAAGAAAAGTAAGACTCTCAACAAGAATTCCAAACGCCAAATATGATTCTTGCAAATTAAAATCCTAATGATAGTAATTCAACAATACAAATTTTCTGCTATATATTTTATGCAGTTTTTTTTTGTTTTTTTTACTATAATTCAACAATAAAAGTAAAGATAAGTAACTTGATAGGAAACTTAGCTTTGATACCAAATGATAGACTCCACGGCACGCTTGCGTGAGGTGGTCGTTCGCCCGGATCGTTTCTAACAAGTTGATAGGATGGATAGCTTGCAACACCTTAACCCCTCGCCTATATGTAGACGATAATCTTGGTACAATTGCTTGCAAATGAAATTATGCGTAAGGATGAACACCAACGACACCTCGACCCCTCGCTTATATTGAGGCGGTAATCTTGGTACAATCGGCGATTGATGCGGTAGTAAGACGTCACACACAACTATGAATGGTTGTATGATAAGTCAATTATGAATCTCCAAAGAGAACTAAGGAACACTTAGGAATTCTTCAAACAACCACAAGTAGAGAAACAAACTCACAATAATATTGATAATCTGAAAATTGGTGGTGTTATGATGTTTTACAATAGCACCTATTTATACTAGGCTTAGAAACAAACTAGAAGCTTCTAGAAACACACACTTGTTGAAATACAAGCACACAAATGTTTGAAATATTAGCATTACATAAAAAACATGTAATTGAACCTAAATACTGATTTCATGTTTTGGGTGAAAGAAGGTTCGAAAATCAAGAAAGTCAAAAAATGACAAATTGCATCCAGGAGGTTCTCGCCGGGGCCGAGAGAATTGTACTGAAGATCCCTCGCCGGGGGCGGAGAAATTTGGCTTGCAAATCCACGCCGGGGCGAGAAAGTTGGGCTTGAAAATCCTCGCCGGGGCGAGGTCAGCCTATTCCATTTAAACTGTTTTCTTGTCGCTGTTTTGTCCACCACGTCCATTCGCAACATGTTTACGGGCTTCATACGCTTGGACTCCCATCTCCATAAACCTCTATACTTGATCCAACCTCGTTCCATAGTTCAGGGATCATTCCGTTAAGTCCGTCTTTGAAGGTTTTAGCTCGAGCTCTAGTAACGGGTCCAAGTGGCAAATGCAATGGGTTTCTCGGGTTGTGTCACGGGTTTCGGGATTATGGAATGTTCTCATCACTATTCACAGTACAAAACTCACGCTGCCTGAACCTCGTGTGGTTCTTCAATACACAGATTTCCCAATCACAATCACAACCAATAACAGAGAAAGAAAGAAAAAACGAAAAGAAAACCGAAACAAAAGGGACCACCACGGTAGCTGGGTTTATACCTTAAGGCTGGGTTGAGTCAAGGTGAGGTCCTTGTCGCCGTTCTCCTCCTTCTCCCAAAATAGATAGTGAAGCCGACAAAACATCCACTAGCTAGTTTCCCCCCTTCGAATTTGTCTTTCCTTCTCAGCCCTCACGCTCGCTCGCACGGCACCGATATTGTTCAGCCTCATTGAGCCCAACAGCTTGGCTAGAGGAGTTTGGGGTCCTTATTTATAGGGCGACGTTTGCCCAATTTGTTGGGTAATACCCTAATCGATCGAAACAGTGCCCAACAGTAGGAGGGAGTGGGTGGTCGGCTGTCCGCGTCAAGCCCCATCCGTGCCCAGCTAGGTTCGGCCGGCAGACCCTTGTGCGCTCGTAGGAGAAGTAGGCTTATGGCCGCTAGCTGACGACCCTCACAACCCCCCCCTATGTCGTCCAGTCGCGCCTTAACCTGTTTGGTCCGAGCGGTTAGCGCTCGGTCTCGCCCATGCCCTTACACAATCCGCCTGCCTTGATTCCGAGGAACCACCAGTCACTAGGCTCATTCCCCAGTCCAAGCAGCCGGTCGCTTCATGCTGGCACACCCGGTCTTCCTACACGCCGACGCCTGTACTTGACAGCCCCTGCCGCACATCACCCGTTCCTTCCGATTGAAAACCTAAGGCGTTAGGCTCTAACTTTACCCCAAAACCCTTCCTCTGCACCCAGTTGGTTTAACACATAAGGATTTGCCCCAGTCCACTCGGTTTGGTCCAAGAGGTAATGGAAGGGAAATGGGTCCAACACAAATAATGTTGGGCCATCCGAAATGAAGAGGAGAATGGGCCCAAGTTATCAGTCAGGATTTAACAATAACTATACTGTTTACATTAATTAGCTCAATTATTCAATTGTCTAAAATACTTATTTTGACAAGTAAAATTCTCATTCGAATTATTTAATCCAATAAATTGAATACAACACCATGTTGAAATGAAATTACTTATTAAACCTTTTCCCCAGTTTTCTTTCCATTCAAACCTTAGGGTTGAACCACTAATTTATTCGGACCATTAGTGAACCCTTTAACGAAAAAGAAAAATTTAAATCGTATAGTTATACAATTAAATAATAATACATACATCGGTCTAATTGAGTTCGTAAAATTAATTCACAAAAAAAAATTATAATTCATAATTAATTGATAACGAGGTTTTAAAAATTCTCGGGCATTACATCCTCTCCCCCTTATAAAAATTCCGACCCTCGGAATTGCAATCTAAGGTTACTCAAATAACCTGCGGATAATTCGTTCTCATCTTCTCTTCGAGTTCCCACGTAGCTTCTTCCACCGCGTGATTCCTCCAAGAGAATTTTAAACGGAATGAATGATTTTATTCCTCAGCTTCTGCTCCTTCCTATCAAGTATTTGGACAGGAATCTCCTTGTACGATAAATCCTTCTCGACTTGAATTGGCTCATAAGAAATAAACGTGCTTGTAGTCTGGTTTATACGGCCGTAAACACTGATACATGGAACACGTTGTGAATGTGCTCAAGTTCAGGAGGTAACGCTACCTCGTACGCCAACTTCACCTATTCTCCTTAAATATTTCAAAAGGTCCTATGAACCTAGGGCTCAATTTGCCCTTCTTCCCAAAACGGATCTTCCCTTTCCAAGGAGACACCTTCAAAAATACAAAGCTACCAACTTCAAAGTCTCGCTTCTGACGATGTAAGTCGGCATACTTTTTCTTACGGTCCTGAGCTGCTACTAGACGAGCTCTTATTACTTTGACGATTTCCACGGTTTGCTGCACCAACTCCGGTCCCAATAGTCTCCGTTCGCCGACCTCATCCCAACATAACGGTGTTCGGCAACTTCTTTCGTATAGCGCTTCGTATGGTGGCATGCCAGCGTGATAACTGTTGTTGTAAGCGAACTCTACTAGTGGCAAGTGATCATCCCAGCTACCCCCTAAATCCATCACGACTGCTCGGAGCATATCCTCCAAGGTCTGAATCGTTCGCGCTCGCTCTGGGCCATCAGTCTGAGGATGATACGATGTACTCAACCTCAACTGCGTTTCCCATTCTTTCTTGTAGACTCCTCCAAAAATTTGACGTGAAGCGCGGATCTCTGTCAGATACAATAATACACCGGCACCCCATGTCGTGATACTATCTCTTTCACGTAAAGCTTTGCTAACTGCTCTAGTTTTGTACCTGATCCTTGATCGGTATAAAATGAGCAGACTTGTGTCAAACGATCTACGATTACCCAGATGGCGTCTAGACCCTTCTGTGTCGTTGGAAGTCCTAACCACAAAATCCATTGTGATGTGCTCCCACTTCCACTCTGGAATCTTTAAAACGGACTGCAATAATCCGCTCGGCCCGCTGGTGCTCACTGCCTTGACCCTCTGGCAAGTTAGACACCGGCTGACGTATTCTGCGACTTCCCTCTTCAAATGTGACCACCAATAATGCTGACGAAGATCTTGATACATCTTGGTGCTACCTGGATGTACTGAGAATCTCGTATTATGGGCCTCCTGCAATATATCTTCTCTTAGGTCTGGTAACGTACGGTACCCAGATCCTTCCCTCAAACCTCAACAATCCTGTACTGTCAATCTTGTGTACTTCAACGTTGCTTCCACCCGATAGTCGCTCCTTAATGTCGATACATTCTTCATCAAATTCTTGAGCCTCCTTAATCTTATCTAGTAAAGTCGGACCTGCTGTCACGGTAAACAATTTTCCGTCCGTCTCCATCGGATACTTAAACCTCCAATTCCAGACGTTCAAGGTCCTTTATCAACTCCTCCTGAGTTGTTAGTTTCATCAATTCTGCTTTGCCTTTCCTGCTTAAAGCATCCGCCACTTACATTTGCTTTGCCCGGATGGTATAGAATCTCACAGTCGTAATCTTTGATCAATTCTAACCATCGGCGCTGCCTCATGTTCAGCTCCTTCTGAGTGAAGATATATTTTAGACTTTTGTGATCTGTGTATTTCTCGCACTCTCTCCTCTCCGTATAGGTAGTGCTTCCAAATCTTCAAGGCGAAAATTACCGCGGCTAACTCCAGGTCATGAGTCGGGTAACCCTTCTCATAGTCCTTCAGTTGACGTGACGCGTACGCAATGACCCTACCGTGCTGTATCAGCACACAGCCAAGACCTTTGTGTGACGCATCGCTATACACTACGAAACCTCCAGTGTTATCTGGTAAAGCCAATACCGGTGCTTGACTAAGTCTCTTCTTCAGCTCCATAAAAACTTTCTTCGCATTGTCTCCGTCCCAAACGAACTTAACTGTTTTATTGGTGAGATTGGTCAATGGTGATGCTATCTTTGAAAAATCCTGGATGAATCTCCGATAGTATCCCACTAATCCCAAGAAACTCCTGATCTCTGTTGGCATCTTTGGTTGTTCCCAATTGATAACCGCTTCTACTTTTGCTGGGTCCACCGAAACACCATTTTTGTCAATGACGTGACCTAGAAATTACACCCTCTGCAACCAAAACTCACACTTAGAAAACTTCGCATACAACTTCTCTCTTCTGAGAGCCTCCAATACAATCTTTAAAGTTCCTGCATGCTTTTTCCTCTGTCTCTGAATATACCAAGATGTCATCGATGAATACAACTATGAACTTATCCAAGTACTGCTTGAACACTCTGTTCATCATATCCATGAATGTCGCTGGTGCATTCGTTAACCCAAATGACATTACCAGAAACTCGAAATGCCCATAACGAGTTTTGAATGCCGTCTTCGGGATATCTTCCTGCCTCACCTTCAGCTGATGATAGCCCGTTCTTAAATCGATCTTTGAAAAGTATTTCGCTCCCTTGAGTTGATCAAATAGATCGTCAATTATGGACAACGGATACCTATTCTTAATCGTAACTTTGTTCAAGTCACGATAGTCGATACAAAGCCTCATCGAACTGTCCTTCTTCTTTACGAACAGGACTGGCGCTCCCCATGGTGACACACTCGGTCTGATATAACCCTTGTCTAGCGGTTCCTGCAGTTGAACCATCAACTCTTTCATTTCTACAGGTAACATTCGATATGGCGGCTTCGATATTGGTGCGGTCCCTGGTACCAAGTCGATTACAAACTCGATTTCTCTGTCCGGCGGCAGTCCCGGAATCTCATCTGGGAAGACATCGGCGAATTCCCTCACGATTGGTATTTGACTCAGTTCACCCTCGACCTGTCGAGTATCAACCACGTGAGCCAAATAACATACGCAACCTTTCTTAAGAAATTTCTTCGTTTGCATCATCGTCAGACAACAAGATTGCCTCGGTGATTTACTACCATAGAATACCACCTTCGACTTATTAGGAGTCTTCAGGTGTACACATTTCTCCTTACAGTCAATAACTGCTCCGTGAATTGATAGCCAATCCATTCCCAGGATTACATCAAACTCCCCCAAATGAATCGGTATCAGATCCACATTGAGCTTAAATCCTCGCAATTCAGCACAACAGTTCCTATAAATGCATTCTACGGGGATAATTTCCTTGTTTGCTACTTCTATGCTCATAGGGTGTTCTAACTTTTCACGAGGTAAATTTAACTGATTAGCAAATTCTTCGGAAACAAAAGAGCAGGTAGCCTCCGAATCGAATAACACATATGCATTTATATCATTGATTGGGATGATACCTGACACCACGTCCTTGGATTCCACCGCATCCTGGACGGTCATGTTGAATGTGCGTGCCGTTGGCCTGTTGGCTTGACTGACTGGTCCCCCGTAGCTCGGCCGGTTGTTATTGCTCCTGTTGTTGTTGTTGTTGTTGTTGCTTCTGTTGCCACTCCCGACGTCGCCCTTCCTCTTCGGACAATCCTTGATCTGGTGGTCGGGTGCTCCACAAGAGAAACATCCTCCTCTCTGTTTGTTCGGACACTGAGGAGCCATGTGCCCCGGTTGTCCACAACGGTAACAAACACTCCTCCCCTTCATGCACTCCCCCAAGTGATTCTTCCCGCAGGTGCTGCACTTTCCACTTTTCTTAGCCTCTCCTCCAGATTTATTGCCCCCGGACGATTGGCTTTCATTCCATTTGCACTTATTGGGGTTGCTGCCTCCGCTGCTCCCCGCTTTGGGTACTTCCTGACTTTTCTTTCGGTCTTGGTTGAATCGTGCCACCGCTTCATTGCCTCCTTCTGCAATGATAGCCCTCTCCAGCAGTTCTGAGAAGTTCTTAATCTTCAATATCGCGACTAACTTATGTACCCATGGTTTCAATCCCAATTCAAATCTTCTTTCCTTCCTGGCCTCTGTGTCCACCTGATGTAGAGCAAATCGGGCCAACTCATTGAATTTTGCCGCGTATTCTGCGACAGTCATACTCCCCTGTTTCAGTTCCAGAAACTTAACTTCCATATCCTGTTGTGTATTCTCCGAAAAATAATTTTCGAAGAATAGCTCTTTAAATCTGTCCCATGGAATGACTCCCTCGCCCGCTCGGCCCTTATTGGCTTTCCACCAATAGTTAGCTTCGCCCTTCAGGATGAAAGTGGCAAATCCAGTATTCTGTTCCTCGGCCACCCGTGCGACCTCGAAGACCTTCTCTATTTCTTCGACCCAAGTCTGTGCTTCTATTGGGTTGAGAGTCCCCTTGAACTTGGGTGGTCTAACCAGTTTGAAATCCTTAAAGTTGGCCAAATGATGCGCTGGCTGGGGTGCTAGTTGTGCCCCTATAGGTGGCGGTCTTGCTTGTATAGCTTCCGCTAGCATCTCTGCGAACACTCTCATTGGATTGAGTTGATCCCCAACCTCGCTTTCTGACTCTTCAACCCGTTGGTTATGCGGTGGTCCTCTCGGCGGCATGATCTGATAAAGGAAAACCGTTGACTCTTACCTATAGTTTTATGTTTTACGCAATATGTTATTGAAGTTAGCAATTAAGAGTAAAAACATCTATCGAACACATTCGATTTAAATAAAACAACTACATTTATATTCATATACCACTGTTTTAATACAATCGAACTCAACCTGTGGCATACTTCTATAAATGCGTAATGGCACGTCCTACCGACCACTAACCATCCCCTAGAAATAAAAAGTGAAGAATAATAACTTTCCACCCCTCTACCAAAACAAAAGTCGGGATTTAACCAATATCCCATACATACTACAAAGCATAGGGGTTTACAACACGAATATGCCCCTATTATAACAAAAGTGGGACTTACTGCATCTATAACCATAACAAGACACCCAAACTAACATGTCACTACATGTCGTGACGAATCTGCTCCTGCTGACTTGATGGAACCACTTCACCCATGACTCGGCGACGAACCGAGCGACTAGATTCTCCTACCTCATTACGAGGCCTCCTATAGGCTGCGTCTAGAGCTAACCCCAAGGTCTCTATCCTTACAGCTCCTGCCTCCAACTTATTCTCCAGCTGATCAACTCTCCTCGCTGCTCTGACCCAGGCGTCTTTAACCCGAATCCTTTCAACAATCTCTATATTGAATTCGAACTTCATAGCCTCATGTTTGGCCCTCAGCTCGGCTAACTCCACTTCTTTCCGCTCCAACTTCTCTCTCAGCTCGGCATTCCTGGCCACCAACTGTTGTAGCAGTGATTCGATCTGCTGTGTTGAGGCCTCATACCCCTATAGTTGTACCTTCAGCACTCCCAACTCATTCTCCAGCTGATACGCTAACTCTTTATACTGGTCTTCCATGACTTGATGGGTCTGGTTCTGCTCTTCCCCATTCCTATTGGTCAGCTCTTCAATGATATCATCAGCAGTAGTGCCCATGCCATCTGCATACTCAGGTGGCTCATCATCCTCCGTCACTAGATCCTCCTCCGGATCCTCATCCTCCCCATCATCACTCAACTGTCTCAGTACTCTTCCAATAGCCGGCTCCTCCTCAGAACCATACTCGGCCTCAGCCTCATCCCTAGTGTCCATCTCTGGCTCACCTGGCTGCACCTCGACTAAGCCCACTGTGTCCACATGAATGTCTGTGAACTCCACCTCTCCAGCCTGGCTGGACTCTCCTACCTCAAGCATCCTACAACCACAGACAGAAACAAACAATTACCCAGATGTCAGTATCACAATAAAATATATTCATTGATAAAATGAAATGATATCTTATCATGTACAACTCGGCTCGGTAGATTTCCACAATCCACCTCCAGACATGACCATCAAATGAATCTCCTCGATTCACATCCTAGCATACTCAATACGAGTTTAATACTAAGGTTATAACGTTTCGCAATCCTAAAATTTATAACCTACAGCTTTGATACCAACCTGTGACGCCCCCAAATTCGGGTCTCCAAATACCCGGATTCGGTCATCACGATCCAATACAAACATTCACCTCCAACAACATACAATAACTAAATGCGGAATATAACAAACATATGTTGTTCATTCAAAAGGTGTTACTAGTCACAAGATACGATAACCTTAATACATAACACAAACATGCCCTAAATAGTAATCAAGGTTCAAATTACATTGATAGCAAATTAAACTAAGCATATAATAAAGCCAGCTACGTGAAGCCTATCACTTCATCTTTTCTTTACCCTTGCCCTTCCCTGAAGTCTCGGGTTTAACTGCAATGAAAGTCATGATATAGCAAGAATGAGCAACTAATTTGCTCAACAAGTTTAAATACAACAATAAAGGATATATCATGATGAACGGAATATAGAGAGGGGATTCAACAATATAAATATCGGAAGCAAGAACAATAATTGCTTTTAGAATAATTGATAGTCAAGTACACTTTGAACAACAACTTCCAAGGGAGTCAATAGCTGGTTGACCCTTTGGTTACTGGCTACAGAATATGTACTTGAGGGGATCAGCCTCGCGTACGCTATGTATATGCATAACATTCAACTCTGTTGTTTGTATCTTATAGCAGATACGTGGGGTACTCCCCTATAATAAAAGGGGTGTTCATAACAGTCTAAGAATCCATACTGTAGACACCCAAATTTTGCGTTTCCTTCTACTAACCATGACAGGAGGGCGAAATCGTCAATTGAACCAGCTTGCGGGAGCAAAGGAGCGGGCACAAGGGCGAGCGCCCGGCACCGCCGCAATGTTTTGGGCAACCCAAGTTTACGTGACAATAAAGCCGTCCGAGGCATATACTTCCGAATGAGGTGGCACGTCTCCCGGAAATTCCCGGACTGCAGAACCCGAGCCTGTCAGCGAAAACCGACGTTGCGGCACGAAAATCGAGGCATGGCACGAAAATCGAGAAAGTCAGGCCCGCCAGCCGCGGATAGATCTGCGGCCAAGTGGGTGCGCCAGCACGGAAACCAGGAAACCAGGCACTACCAGCTGAGTGCGATGGGAGGCGTGCCAGCTGGCCAGCCGCAGATCCATCTGCGGCCAGCCGCAGATAGATCTGCGGCTGGCTTTGGCCAGCCTATTTAAGCAAGCTTCAGGCGGCATACAGGAGGTTCAGCAAAAATTTGAAAGAGGAAGAATTCCAGCGGAAAACAGCAGCAAAAACCGGAAATAGAGAGGAAAAAACACCATAATTTTGCAACAAAATAGGAGAGAAAGGAAGGAAAAAGTGAGGATTAATATCTCTTGAGTTGATTGTATCACATATACTTCTCCTTCTATTCGAATACATCAAATTCACATCCATTTGGATATCAATTGCAAGGTGAAATCTCTTTTGTTATATCAATTTCTATCATATTATTTGATTGAATTAAATGTAGATTTCATGAAAATTATTGTGGAACAATGGATTAGGAATTATTAGAGAGGGTTCCATCGGAACAAAGTTCTTCCTAATAATCCGATGATATCCATTGGGTGAGGTGTTGCTCGTTCATATCGATATATACATTAGATGGAATTGATCTATGTAGATTGTTAATTTTGGATCCTTGTGGGGCGTTAAGAAATCCGTTGTTAGTTATGTTATTGTATCTATTTGATGTTTGTGATAAATTGTGGATGTGAGCCTAGGAGCGTGACACCGTGGTCCAAATCCGATGATGGACAATTTTGGTATATGTAATCCTTTATTGTAAATTGTAATCGTCGGGCCTTAAAACGATACCAAGTTGAAATCGGGTTTAAGGCCCCCGAAATAGTGAAACATGTGCTTGTGGGCGTTTGGGGTTATTTTGATGGCTTACATGCCCATGAATAACTCCAACGCATTTTAATGCTCGATTCGATTTATGACGCGAAATTGATTTCAAAGCTAAATGATAAGATTTTCATAAAAATCAAGCAAAGTAGGATATTAGAATCACGAGGTTAAAATTTGAGAAATGTTAATGAATGTCGATTCCTATCTAACGAGGAAGCTAAAGAAAGATCGTTTTCCAAAACACCACACAAAAATGATTTTGCAAATAAGTAACGTTTTATTAAATCTTTGTGCATAGGGTAAAAGAGATCCTAGAAATTGCCCGATCGTTTCACGAAAGCAATGTATAGATCTCGATTCCTATTTTGACGAAGGTTTAAAATTCTTCTTTTGCCAAAACGACATTTAATGAAAATCTCATAGTTTTGGACAATTAAAACCAAACCTTTCTCATAAAGAATAAAGCTTTCTCGGGTATACCGAAAAGACATTCCGAAGCATACTCAAATTCAAACACGATTTTCCCTAAAATCCAAATGACTCTTTCATACAAACTCACCACAACATTCACATAGGCACACACACACACACGCGCGCACCTACATACACATATTCATGAATTAAAGGATAGGAAAGCATTAAGATTGCGGTAACCGTGTTTCACGGAAGTCGAGGGGTGCCTAACACCTTCCCCTCACTTAAGCAAGCCCCCGAACTCTATGAATCTCAATTCGCAGACCAAATTAATTCGGAGTCACATATGAGCCAGCGATTTACAAAAGAGCGAAAACTCGGATGAGTTGGTACATCCATTTCAAATATACCAACTGGCGACTCTGGTTAATTGGCTCATCATAAAAACGATCTTTCAAAACCCCGTCGACCTCAATGCCGACCTTTTCCAAAAATCATCTAAACCAAAAGGCTAAAATTGGGAAAGACCGAGAAAGCGAAAAACCCGGCGTCGACAGCTGGCGACTCTGCTGGGGACATTAGAGGGCTTAAGCCGCGTTCAAATCTTGATGCTGTCCTATCCTTTAAAATTCATAAAATGTGTGTGTGTGCGATATTTTGATTTTTTACTTTTGTTGTGCGAATGTGTGTTGTTGTCCAATGAATGAATGATTGAATGGAATGGCTTTACTTTAAAGAAATCATTTGCATACGGTGAGGACGATGAATGTGAATGTATGTTGAGAGAGTACCTCCTCCTGAGGCGAACCTGTCGGTTGCTTATTACTGGACTCGATGGGGCTGCTCCCCGGAGATGGCTCAGGAAACGCACCACTCAAATCCGCTCCAATCGAAAGGGCTCAAACGAATAGATTGCGAAGATTTGGGAACCTTCATGCCGAAAAGCCCGTGAGAGTAACCCTAGGATAGGTCATCCTCAGAATAACCCAACGCAGGAAAAGTCTCTTCATGCCTTTTTACGTTTATATGTCTAAATGTCATGATCTCATTCAATATTCATACATCCCTTTTCTATGTCGAAAGAGATTACTAACCGCTGTGAATTGCAGGGAATAGTTGGGGGAGCATAATAAAGCATGTTTAGCATTGGTTATGGCACTAAAGGACTACTAACTTTCTCTTTTGCAGGGAAAGATTAAAGAACCCCAAAACACAAAAAAGTTATAGCTTTAGCATGCATCCATGTTTTCATTTCCCCAGGACTAAACTTCGAACCATTTGTCTCTGTAGGATTGCTCCTCAAACCCGTTCGCAGTCTAAGAAAGCCCAGGTCTTTCCATCTGAAATGGCTGATCTTCCTAACCATAATTCCATATCTCGGGAGGAGTTTGATGATTTTAAAAGACAGATGATGGAAATGGCCACAATGTTAAAGGAACAGTTCTTAATCAGACAGGATCCGGTAAACCAGGGATCGCATAATACTCCACCACCAGGGGATGATCAGAATCCTCCTAAAAATGGTACAAACTTGCTTAAAGAGGACCAACCCCGACTCAAGGATGAGCCAGTCATCCCAAAGCCCGTTCCCATACCTAGCAGGACAGTGATTACTATCCCAGAAGAGGGGGATAATGACGACCTTCGGAGAAAAATGAAACACATGGAGGAAACCATCCAATCTCTAAAGGGCATAGGATCCCTGGGCAGGGTTAATTACTCGGATTTATGTGTTTTCCTCCCCGGAGCCAGATATCCAGAAAAGTTCAAAGTTCCCGAGTTTGAAAAGTACAATGGAAAGGGAGACCCCTATACACACTTGAAAATATACATTGGAGAACTCGGGGCTTATGCCGAGGACGAGGGGTTAAGAATGCAACTATTCCAGAAAAGCTTAACAGGGGAGGCAAGAATCTGGTATGCCCGCCTCGACAACGCCCGAATCCACAACTGGGAGGAATTGGCCCATACCTTCTTGACCCAATACAGCTTTCAGGCCCAGATGGCCCCTGACAGGTACCAAATGACAAAGGTTAAGAAACAGCCTAGGGAGTCCTTCAGGGAATATGCCCAACGATGGAGGGGCATGGCCGCACAGGTAACCCCCCCAATGAACGAATCAGAGATGGTGATGACCTTTGTAGACATCCAGGAGGCACCATATTATGAGAGGGTCATCTCGGGGATTGGAAGACCTTTTTGCTGAAATGATTAAACATGGAGAGATGGTAGACATGGGGTTGAAATCGGGTAAAATCCGGGATCTTACTGCTTTAGAAACTGCTGCTGAGCAAATACAGAATGGAAACTATAGCAGCACTTCCCGGAGGGTCCAAAAGAAGAAGGAAGAGAATGTCTCCCTCATCCTACAAGGGTCATCCAGAAAAGCAGAAAGCCATCTTCCGGTACAGGCACAAAGGGGAGGGCCATCCCGACAGCCCAATTTCACAGATCAAAGAGCAGAAGGGCGAAGAAGAAGATATGAGGCCCTCGCAAAACCGAGTATTCACCCCGCTCGGGGAGCCGCTTGAACGAGTATTAGCGGTATTGATGGCCCAAAAGAAGATAATCAATTTGGCTCCCCCAAGTGACCCGAAGGGAAGGAGATTTGATCCAAGCAAAGCGGTGCGCCTATCACTCGGGTTCCCCGGGTCATGATACACAGGATTGTTGGACATTGAAACATATAATTCAGAACATGATCGACAACGGGGAAACTGTGGTGGAGCAGCCAGACTCCCCGAATGTTAAGGCAAATCCCCTGCCAAGACATGATGGGGGGGGAGTCAATGTGACAGAGGCAAGTGAGGCTGGGGGGCCGCCAAGGTTGAACTACGTGCAGAAAATTGAGGAGATGATCAACGTAATACACGATCATGGGAATGCACGGGTAACGCCCATCAGGTTGATAGGGATAAGTACAAATGGCATGGAAGGACCTGTCAAGTTGACAGCCCCGAGGCCCCATCATCCTTGCAGCCAGGCCGCAACTCCCTATCAGTAGTCTGAAGACTGTACCCTGGAATTATGGGGGAATGCCAGAGGAAGCGGTCAGTTTGTGCTTCCGTGACGACCAAGGGGAACCCCTTATATCTGCCCGGGCGAGTCCTTGAGAGCCAAAAGAGAAAAAATGAAGAGGTTTCTGAGGAAAGGGCCATAGAGTTTTTGAAAAGGATGGATCACCCAGAAATGAGGGGGATCCAGATTTTAAACGAGGAATCAACCCTAACATCAGTCATGGATTTGGTGTTGTCATCCAGTGAGCATTGCAAAACCCTGATGAAGGTTCTGGAGGAGGCATTTGTGCCCAAAGAAATTAGTGAGGAGGGTTTCGGCCGGTTGGTAGGCCACTTATTGGAAACCGATGCAATATCCTTTACAGATGAGGACATTCCCGAAGAGGGAAGGGGGCACCGAAAACCGCTACACATTGCAGTAATCTCCTCAGGATATGTCATGAATGGGGTACTGATCGACGGGGGATCGGCATTGAATATATGTCCTCTCAGTACGCTGAAGAAAATGAACATCAGTCCCAAGCGCCTGCGGGCCAGTCATGTGGTGGTTCGGGCTTTTGACGGATCCCGGAGGGACACCATCGGGGAGATAGAATTGCCAGTGGAGATAGGACCCTGTACTTTTGATATCTCCTTCCAAGTCCTGGATATCACGGCAAGCTACAACCTGCTGTTAGGGAGGCCGTGGATACACATGGCCGGGGCAGTTCCTTCCACGCTCCACCAACAAATCAAGTTGATCATCGATGGGAATCTGGTAACAATCTCGGCCGAATGTGATGACCCTTCTCCTCCCAGGAGTGGCCTACCAGTAATCAATGTGGATGAGTCAGCGGCGCTTGCCAGCTTTCAAGCACTAGAGATTAGCACTCCCCATTATAGATGCCTGGGAGCTCCAGCTGTGAAACCAAGGGTCCCTCCGGAACTCACCTTTGTGGCAAAGGAAATGATTAAAATGAACTTCCAACCTGGACAGGGACTAGGGAAAAGCAGTCAGGGAATCACCGAGCCCATCCACCTACCACAGCAGATAGGCAAAGCAGGATTGGGATACCATGTGGGCGCAGTACGGGGACACCGTCAGGGTGCGACTCCGATTCGACTAGTTGGCAGTCCAGTGACCAAAGTCGACAATGGGCAGGGGATCAGCAGGCCTGTGATTGGGGCAGGGAATGAAGAGTTAACCCCCACACGTAATGAGTTGGCCCGGAGGGAAAGTTTCCTGCAGGAGGTCGCAAAGGAGTTTGAAACCAAATGTTATATCCCCAGACAATCAACAAGCAGTAAGGAGGGGACGAATGTTATCGCACCACCGGGAACCCAACAAGTTGTGCCTGTCATCGATTGGGCAGGGCTGATTATTCCTGGAGAAGATATGGAGAAGGATTCAGGCGACGTATCCGTAATCATCGGGGAGGTGTCCGATGTGAGGCCCTCCTTTATCCGGCGCATTTCATCTGACCTGACCATCGACAATTGGACCCAGAAACCAGTAATATCCAAAAAAGGGTAAAGCTCGACGTCAGGGTGATTGACCCCAGATGATGGGGGAATGAAGAAGTTTATTTTGTTGTTGTTTTATTTCTGCATCATTATGTCGTTTCTTCTTGTTATTTGAAAATGCGATCATCGTGAAAAATCGATTTATATATGACAAGTATTTTGTTTCATGTCAGGTGTACCCATTTGAGTAATCCTTGCCTAACAAATGGTCTTTCAAATTTGAATGATGATTATGATTTTGACATTGAGCTGGATTTCGATTTAATGGGCATTGAACAAGATGAGACAGATTACGACGACGCACCTGACGAGATCAAGGGATGGGTCGAGGATAAACCCAAACCCAACTTGGACCAAACCATCACCATTGATATTGGAACCCCTGACAAGCCAAAAGAACTCACGATAGGGACGGACCTTACCCCCAGCCAAAAAGTCGAAATGACTGAGTTGCTTAAACAATATGAGGATGTCTTCGCCTGGTCTCATGAGGATATGATTGGCTTGTCCACCGACATTGTGGTACACCGATTACCCATCAAGGAGGGTTTCAGGCCTGTCAAGCAGAAACTGAGGAAGTTGAAACCGGAGTGGAGCTTAAAGGTGAAGGAAGAGATCATCAAGCAGTTCAGGGCGGGAATCATTATGGTATCTACTTACCCGGAATGGCTATCCAATGTAGTCCCAGTAGCTAAGCCTGGAGGAAAGGTGAGGGTATGTGTAGACTACAGAGATCTAAACAAGGCCAGTCTCAAAGATAACTTCCCGGTGCCTTTCATACACATCCTGGTAGATAACACAGCCCAGTACGAAATGTATTCTTTTGTGGATTGCTTTGCGGGGTATCATCAGATAATGGTGGCGGAAGAAGACCGGGAAAAGACCGCATTCATCACCCCCTGGGGCACTTTCTGCTATAGACGACTGGCTTTCGGTCTCACAAATGCAGGGGCTACTTATCAGAGAGCCATGATGGCCTTGTTCCACGATATGATGCACAAGGAAATAGAGGTCTACGTGGATGACATTATTGTGAAATCAAAGTTAGAATCCGATCATATAACTCATCTTAAAAAGCTATTCGATCGGCTCAGAAAGTATAATTTGAAGCTCAATCCAGCCAAGTGCGCTTTCGGAGTACAGTCGGGCAAGCTCTTGGGTTTCCTGGTTAGTGATCGGGGCATTGAGTTGGACCCAGCAAAGATTAAGGCCATTGTGGATATGCCAGCACCTCGCACAGAGAAGGAGATAAGGGGATTCCTGGGGAGAATAAACTTCATCAGCCGTTTTATATCTCACTTGACGACTACATGTGAGCCGATTTTTAAATTGTTAAGAAAGGGTGCTTCCCAAGAATGGAATGAGCAGTGTCAGAGGGCTTTTCAGATCATTAAGAAACAATTGACGGAGGCACCAGTGCTGGTACCCCCGAAGGATGGGATCCCTCTGTTTATGTATATATCGGTAAATGCCATCGCAATGGGATGTATGTTGGGACAGAAAAATGAGGCGGGAAAAGAGCAGGCCATCTATTACCTCAGCAAAAGATTTAGCCAATGTGAGCAGAATTACACTCCCATTGAGAAGACCTGTTGTGCTCTGGCCTGGGCTGCAGGGAGATTACAGCACTACCTCCATGGGCATACAACGTACCTGATATCAAGAATGGATCCCTTGAAATATATTTTTGAAAGACCCATGCTGAATTGTCGATTATCCAGATGGCAGTTAATTTTACAACAGTTTGACATGGTGTACGTAACCCAGAAGGCCATGAAAGGGCAGGGAATTGCAGATCAGTTGGCAGAAGCCCCGGCAGGAGGGATGGAGCCGTTAGAAACCCCTCTCCCGGGCGAGGATATATTCTGGGTATCGCGCGAAAAATGTGATGACGAGGGACAATTCTGGAAGCTGTATTTTGATGGTGCCATGAATGCCGAGGGGGCAGGAGCCGGAGCGGTCCTAGTCTCTATCACCGGAGAACAATACCCCGTGGCCACTAAACTTCGTTTCAGCAATTCGAACAACACCGCTGAATACGAAGGGTGTATCTTGGGACTCCGATTGGCCCGTGACATGGGAGTAAAAAGGCTAGCGGTGTTCGGGGATTCAGAATTGGTAATCAGACAAGCAATCGGGGTATACAACACTAAGGAGCTTCGGTTACTTCCATACCATCGTTGTGTCACCCAGCTTATGCAAGAGTTCGAAGATATCGCCTTCCGCCATATTCCTCGGGGACGAAATGATTTTGCCGATGCATTGGCGACTTTGGCTTCCTTAATCCACGTGATCAAGAGTAGGGACAGTCCACAGATTGAGATCACCGTACAGAATGCCCCGGCATATGAGGAAAATGTGGCAGTGTTATCAAACGAGGTGGTGTTGACGAGGCAGCCCTGGTATCACGACATAAGGGAATATCTGAGAGACAGATCCCTTCCCGATCAGGCAAATCGGACTGAAAGGATGAGAATTCAAAAGATGGCGATGAAGTTTTACCTGAGTGGCGATTCACTTTACAAAAGGGATGCCGGGTTGGGACTGTTGCAGTGCGTAGACGAAACGCAATCCCAAAGGATTATGAATGAAATCCATGGCGGGGTGTGTGGGCCACATATGAGTGGACCGATGTTGGCCAAAAAGATCTTGAGGACAGGGCATTATTGGTTAACGCTGAAAGCCGATTGCGATGATCATGTCAAACGGTGTTATCAATGCCAGGCGCACGGTAATGTGATCCATACACCTCCCAATGAACTGCACTGTATGACCTCCCCATGGCCATTTTCAATGTGGGGAATGGATGTAATCGGACCAATAGAGCCCAAAGCAAGCAACGGGCATCGATTCATCTTCGTCATGATCGATTATTTCACCAAATGGGTAGAGGCAGCTTCTTTCCCCAAGGTAACTCAGGAGGTCATCGTCAACTTCATCAGGAATAATGTCATTTGTCGATATGGGCAACCTGAGGTTGTGGTCTCCGACAATGCCAAGAATTTAAACAACGCCCTCATGAAGGAACTGTGTGACCAGTTCAAGATCAAGCATCTCAATTCTGTCATTTACCGTCCTAAAATGAATGGGGCAGTGGAGGCTGCCAATAAAAACATCAAGAAGATCATGGCGAAAATGTTTGCTAATCATCGGGGATGGCCAGATCTGTTACCCCTCACCTTGCTAGCCTACCGAACGTCAACGCGTACTTCCACAGGGGCAACCCCTTACGCTTTGGTGTATGGAATGGAGGCTGTCCTGCCAGTTGAGGTTGAAATGGCGTCCCTCAGAATAGTGATCGATGCTCAGATAAGCGAAGAGGATTGGATGCAAAGTCGATATGACCAATTGGCCCTGATTGATGAAAGGAGAGTGGCTGCCGTTTGGCATGGTCAGCTATATCAACAGAGGATCTCCCGATCATACGACAAAAGGATCAGGCCTCGGAAATTCAAGGAGAATGACCTGGTGCTAAAGAGAGTCATGCCTTGTCAAGACGAAGCCAAGGGGAAGTTTGCCCCGAGCTGGGAAGGGCCATTTGTGATCAAGAAAGTGCTATCCGGAGGAGCCCTCATATTGCAAGAAATGGATGGTGAGGTATTTCCACAACCCCTCAATGCTGACTCGGTGAAGCGATTCTACGCTTAAATCATCAGTTTTTTTCTTTGACAGCGAACTACGTAGGACCTGATCTTCCAACTTGTGGGGGTACGTAGGCAGCCATCATGGCGCGGTCCGATCCTTTAAAAATAATCCTTTCCCTAACCAAAACCAATTTTCGATAGCCAGATAAAACCTTCCTACACCCTCAAAACCTTCCGAAACCAACTACCTGACCAGTTTCATCCCAGAATACATACCCTGATCCAACCCAAACAGTTATCCAAAATCTGAGATTCAATCCGACGAAATCAAAAGGTGTGCGGCAATATCTGTCAAATCTCCATCAAGTCTTGAGGAAAGAAAGAAGGCGAAATGTCAAAATCATGGTCAGTTGGAAAAAATGATGATCCAATGGAGGGCAATGATACGACAAAAGGGGAAAATGGCTAAATTTAAATGCATGTCTATATATATAAGTCGTTTTATTACAAGATTTCTCTTTCAATAACTGATGAAACCAACATAGTCTATGCAGGAAATAAAATAATCTACAAATCTGAAACTAGCCGAAGCAGGATGGACAGGGTGGTGGATAGATCTGAAGCATCAGCATCTCCTGCAATCTGCTGCCCCATCATATCAATACGATCCAGTAAAGCAGTAGCTCGGCTGACAGTCCCAAAATGAGCATCTACCACTGCCCTGGTCTGAAATACAATGGCCTCTCTATCAGCAATGGCAGCATCTCTAGCCCGAATGGCCTCATCTCTCTCGGCAAGGGCGGCATCCCTCTCGGCTTCAGTAGTAATCAGGGCCAGGCGGAGTCGGGAATCCTCAGCGACCCGACTCGGGGCAGAATCGGCTGAAATGGAAGGGTCTGCGGTATCTTCTGTGAAAATCACTCCAGAGTCATCAAAGGCCCCCGTCCGACTCAAACTAGCCGAATCCAGGTCTCCACGCAACCACTGTACGTAGGCAAATGTCTGGATGTGACAGCTCGCACTATATTCGGCAAAGATCCTACGATCCCAAAGCTCGTATACTTGCAATAGATCCCTCTCTGTACAGGATGATATAAGGAATCGGTATGCGGCTGCACCCGCGAAGGGGTGTAAATCCTGTGTCTGATCAAACTGCCCCATAACCGCCAGGGGATGATAGGTCATCACGCCCCTTAACCCAGCAATGGGAATGAAATCCATGCCAGGCACATGAGTCAAGAAGCTCATGAAGGAGCAATAGCCCGAGTAAACCAATAGATGAAAGGGGTCCTCAATGATAGACAAAAATGATGTCCAGGAGGCCACATCAGTACAACTCGCAGGACGAAGCGAAAACTGCGTGGTTATGTCATGACTGAAGCAAAACCCTGGGCGACGGAAATGGCCGAAGGGACTAAGTTGACTCATGAACCACATATACAATAAGGTCGAACTCCCTCTGAAGAATCTTCCTCGGAAGGACTGGCAATATGTGGCCGACATATAGGTATCCGCCAATATCATGGGGAGAAGGGTGTGATCCTCCCGAAGGGCCCTAATGGCCGCAACAATCCGCATGTCCAAGTGATCGGATCCTGCAGGCAAATACAAAACTGAGATGACACAGGCCATCAGAACGCCCACTCTCAAGGCATCCCAGCGCTCCTCGGACACGGAAAAATCACCGAGGAAAAGACGGAAACTGTCAGGTGAGCCAAATCGGTCAATCAAGAATTGAAGAGGAACCATATGGTCTGATGTGATTACCGGTAATAAGACAGCCCTCCGCAAACCGGTAAAAGTCAAGAATTGACGGCGCATGGAACCAACGGTAACCCTAGCACAGGGACCATCCAACGGCAAGCCGGTGAAGCGAGCATACTCCTCAAGGGTGGGGGTTAGCTCTACTGTCCCAAACCTAAACACCTGACGGGCAGGGGCCCAATAGCTCAGAAGACCATCCACAAAGCCCGCTGGCACCCGGAAGGTTAATAAGGACCAAGAACGTCCCAAAAGACCATCTGCGGTAATCCTATCTGCCGGCAGTAAACTGTCCAACTAGCGGAGGAGGCTGCCCACCAACCCTGTGGGAGGAGTGGAATCCAAACGAACCACGGCATCTGAGGACGACATCTGTGAAAAAATAGTATCAAAAAAGACTGTACAGGGGTCATTCTCTACCCATAAATAAAAGAGCATGCATCATACAGTTAATAATAAAACAGGTGAATTCCATAAAATGAAAAAGAAAACTGTGCATAAATAAATAAATGAGTTCAGTACATAGTGCATAAATGAAAAAGAAATCTAAGCAGGTACCGATACAAAAGGCCCTATCCTATCCTGGTCTAAATAAAATCAGTATCATCTATGAAAGCAGGATCCTCGAACTGATCCCCTGGAGGTCGTCGAGCTCGGAGGACCAAAGTTCATATCAGGGATGTAGGGATGCGCTGTGGCATCAGATGAACTCGGGCCTGCATCATAACCTGCACCGTCAGGATCGTAGGTGTAAGCCTCCTCCGGGGCCCGGCCCAACCCCCGAATAAACAGCGATAACTGATCTACCTGACGTGTCAATGCGGCGATCTGCTCAGCGTGGGTGGGAGTCCGAACACAGGCAGCCCAATCGGTCATCGTCACCGAGCCTGGAACCATATCTCCAAGAAAGAAAGTGGCCCGAGTCTGAGGACCGATGGTACGGGGCACCCACCATGTACGGAATGCATCACTCGTAGTGGGACCCGTGGAAAGCATCCGACCGTCCTCCCCCCCGGCAAGCATGATCTCCGAGGGCTGAGAATCCAGCGGCCAGAAAGTAGTGAAAGAAAGGGAGTGCGGGATGCGGATCTCCCCAGTGACGCATCTGAATGCGCGCTCTCCCAGATACATCACCCAGCCTCCAACACTCTGCAAGGTGAGGCGACGGGTGGAAAGCTCGAACTCCGGGCCGGAAGGATGCCCGTCAGCAAACCCCACAGTCAGATGATCGGAGAGGTAGGGAATCCAGACGACGTCGGCAACCGTGATCAACTCCAGCTGAATACGACAATGTGCAAAGCTGCCCGACACGGGGACCTCCTCCAGAGTACTGTGATGCCATCGCCGACCCCGAGGATAAGTGTCCGGGCCCAGAGTAGTGATAGGCCTCAGACATGGCAGCCGCTCGTAAGCCCAGAACTGTGAATAGAAACAAGGCAAGGCATGAGTCACTATCAAAATACAGAAAAGAGATGAAAGGAAAAGAAATACAGTAAGAGAGAGGAGGAGGGGACTCACCAACAGAAAGTGGTAGAAACCGAGCCAGGCATCAGTCTGTCCCTCCGAGCGTAGGCGCATGCCGTGGAGGAAATAGGCAAAGGTGAATGACCCCCAGTCATAGTCACTGATGCGATCCACGTCTCTAACCGCTCCCAACGACGCTGAAATGAATGGTGGAGGAGTTGTTCCCTAGGAAACAACCCCTCATGATCGTCAGGAACAAGCGGCGGAGTAGAATATCGCGGGTACCCTGATCCGCTGGAATGGGCATCGCATAGAGACCCCCGACTGCATCAACGGCCAAGGCACCAGATCGGATACTGCGGGCCTTAAAGACCCGGTCCTCAGCAGCGAAGCCCAGCAAAGCTCGAACCTCCGCAGGAGTGATATCCAGATCCAAGGGGACGCGGGACCCGGTAAACTCAATGCCAGTAATGTACCTCCAGTCCCATGGGGTCAACACGACCTCGCAGTCGAGGAGATGAAGAGACTGCGTCTGGTGGAACCATCGCTCGGATAAAGCCCTCATGTAACCCCAGGGGCACTGGCGGGGGATGATGGTGAAGAAATGTCGAAAGCCCTAAGAGTCCACCATCGCCCGATAGTCACTGTGCAGGGCCGCGTAAAGGGAGTAGATGTTGAACCAGTTGCCCCTCGGCTGGGTAAACTCGGGTACCTGGGGCAATCACCAAGGGGTCAATCCGGATAAAAGGAGAATGGGGAAATTGAGAGTGAAATCAGAATAGAGCTGAAATATACCTCGTTAGCCACAAGAGATGCTGAGGGGTGACGACTGAGATCCCGACCCAAAAGATCGGGTATCTGCACAGAGGCGCCAGAAGGAGCCTGATGAGTAGATGGAGCCGGTGTGCTGGAGGATGGCCCCTCTGCCGCGACCTCCGGAGGAACAGCCTCCTCAACGTCCGGATGACCAGGACGAATGACAGCCTCCGTCAAACGACGGGCCTGACGGGTCCGAGGAGGAACAGGAGTGGGTGCAGCCCTACGACGGCGAACACCCGAAGTCCGAGAGGCGGAGGAGCTACTGGGCGCATCACGATCCATAGCTGGAATAGAACGGGCGAGAAAGAAGGTAAGTTTCCTTTTAAAATTATGTAATGAACATTCTAAATTTCTAGCCTCATCATATGATTAATGCAACATGATGCATGTTAAAAAAAAAAAAAAAAAAAAAAAAAAAAAAAAATCGGCAGAGTTCCGTTTGTAAATTGAACATCCCAGGCATAAGCCAAACGTGTTCTCCATCAATCAAAGCCTCAAACAGATTTAAATTGCATTCATATATGTAATTACAGCATGTAATGCATGATTTTATTGCAGAAAAGGAATAACAATATGTGGGACCGCCTCATGAACATAAAATAGGACTCACATAGTTGATACATAGCATGTATATATGATGGTACATTACATAGCGTTGTAAAGCATACATTTTATCTCTAAACATGCAAATAGTCAAATGTATAGCAAAACATTGACGAAATTGAAAAGTGACCGGTCAAAGTGTTACCTGTAGCGCGTGGGTAGATCGATTCCTACCGGAACAGTTTTTGCAGGAAAGTTGAAAAAATCGACAAAAAAAAGCCCTCGCGAACAAGCAAAAATCGCAAGAGAATCTCTTTGGATTACAAGTTGAAAGTGACAGATCTGGAGGAGCCGCGTTGGATTTAAGGCCCGATCATGGCCGCAGATGTATCTGCGGCTGGCCGCAGATCCATCTGCGGCTGGCCGCAGATCCATCTGCGGCTGGCCCTGGTGGGTCCCACCTTGCTCCCTTGCAGTCATTTGACGGGTTGAAGTGAAAAGTTTACGAGATGGGTGACCGGCGACGATACCCGGCCCCCGACATGACGATCGACCGGCGACGATAACCGGCGATCACGAGATGGATGTCCGGCGACGATAACCGGCTCCGACAGATAACCAACCGGCGACGATAACCGGGGTTTACGAGATGGGTGACCGGCGACGATACCCGGCCCCGACATGACGATCGACCGGCGACGATAACCGGCGATCACGAGATGGATGTCCGGCGACGATAACCGGCTCCGACAAGATAACCAACCGGCGACGATAACCGGGGGTTACGAGATGGGTGACCGGCGACGATACCCGGCCCCGACGAGACGATCGACCGGCGACGATAACCGGCGATCACGAGATGGATGTCCGGCGACGATAACCGGCTCCGACAGATAAATAACCGGCGACGATAACCGGGGGTTACGAGATGGGTGACCGGCGACGATACCCGGCCCCGACATGACGATCGACCGGCGACGATAACCGGCGATCACGAGATGGATGACCGGCGACGATAACCGGCTCCGACAAGATAACCGACCGGCGACGATAACCGGAGGTTACGAGATGGGTGACCGGCGACGATATCCGGCCCCGACGAGACGATCGACCGGCGACGATAAACGGCGATCATGAGATGGATGTCCGGCGACGATAACCGGCTCCGACAGATAACCAACCGGCGACGATAACCGGGGGTCACGAGATGGATGTCCGGCGACGATAACCGGCTCCGACATGACGATCGACCGGCGACGATAACCGGGGGTTACGCGATGGGTGACCGGCGACGATACCCGGCCCCGAACGAGACGATAGATTGAAGGAGTGAACCCAAAGACTAACGAACACGGTCAAGGGGTTGATACATTGACACTCTTACGAATGTCTTGCATGCATTGCATCTTATGTTGCATCATAAGCTATATGTGTGAGACATCATGTATGCACTGTCATTCTTACACACTGTCATTCATGCATCGAGTGTCCTATTCTTTATCCTGTTCATTTCATTTATCATTTCATAAACATGATAAAGAGGGGCAGCTGTAGACACCCAAATTTTGCGTTTCCTTCTACTAACCTTGACAGGAGGGCGAAATCGTCAATTGAACCAGCTTGCAGGAGCAAAAGAGCGGGCACAAGGGCGAGCGCCCGGCACCGCCGCAATGATTTGGGCAGCCCAAGTCGACGTGACAGCATGACCGTCCAAGGCAGGCATTTCCGAATGAGGTGGCACGTCTCCCGGAAGTTCCCGGACTACGGAATACGAGCCTGTCAGCGAAAACCGACGTTGCGGTACGAAAATCGAGGCGTGGCACGAAAATCGAGAAAGTCAAGCCCGCCAGCCGCGGATAGATCTGCGGCCAAGTGGGTGCGCCAGCACGAAAACCGGGAAATCAGCACTACCAGCTGAGTGCGATGGGAGGCGTGCCAGCTGGCCAGCCGCAGATCCATCTGCGGCCAGCCGCAGATAGATCTGCGGCTGGCTCTGGCCAGCCTATTTAAGCCAGCTTCAGGCAGCATACAGGAGGTCAGCAAATTTTGGAGAAGAAGAAGAAAAACAGCAAAACAGCAGCAAAAACGGAATTTGAGAGAAAAATAGTAGATTTTGCAACAAAAATAGGAAGAAAAGAGAGGAAAAAAGAGAGAAATTTTACTCCTTTAATTTTGATTGTATCAAATATATTTCTCATCCTATTCAAATACCAAGACTTCATCCTTTTGAGATCATTTTGCAAGGTAAAAATTCCTTTTGTTATAACAATTCATATCATCTTATTTGCTTAGATGGGATGTAGTTTTCATGTATATTGTTGAACAATCATGGATTATGGATTATTAGGGAGGGTTCCATCGGAACAAAATTCTTCCCAATAACCCGAGGATATCCAATTGATAAAATTTCTAGCTTGTTTGTGATAATTTATTGGGTGTAATTTATTTAGATTGTCATTTCCGGATATCATGGTATATTAGATAAACCCGGGTTGGTTAGTTATGTAATATTCATTTTGTAGGCATGTATTAATCTCGTGTGAGCCTAGGAATGCGACCCCGAGGTCCAAATCCGATGATGGACGTTTTGATGTATGTGATAGATTCAAGATGCTCGTTTTGTAACATGTAACCTTTGGGCCTTAAAACGACGCCAAGGCGGGAATCGTGTTTAAGGCCCCGAAATAGTGAAATTTGTGATTGTTGGCGTTCGGGGATATTTTGATGGCTTACATGCCCATGAATAACCCCGACGCGTGTTTTATTGCTCGATTCGATTTATGACGCGAAATTGATTTCAAAGCTAAATGATAAGATTTTCATAAAAATCAAGCAAAGTAGGATATTAGAATCACGAGGTTAAAATTTGAGAAATGTTAATGAATGTCGATTCCTATCTAACGAGGAAGCTAAAGAAAGATCGTTTTCCAAAACACCACACAAAAATGATTTTTGCAAATAAGTAACGTTTTATTAAATCTTTGTGCATAGGGTGAAAGAGATCCTAGAAATTGCCCGATCGTTTCACGAAAGCAATGTATAGATCTCGATTTCCTATTTTGACGAAGATTTAAAATTCTTCTTTTGCCAAAAACGACATTTAATGAAAATCTCATAGTTTTGGACACTTAAAAACCAAACCTTTCTCATAAAGAAATAAAGCTTTCTCGGGTATACCGAAAAGACATTCCGAAGCATACTCAAATTAAAAACACGATTTTCCCTAAAATCCAAATGACTCTTTCATACAAACTCACCACAACATTCACATAGGCCCACACACACACGCGCAGCGCACCTACATACACATATTCATGAATTAAAGGATAGGAAAGCATTAAGATTACGGTAACCGTGTTTCACGGAAGTCGAGGGGTGCCTAACACCTTCCCCTCACTTAAGCAAGCCCCCGAACTCTATGAATCTCAATTCGCAGACCAAATTAATTCGGAGTCACATATGAGCCAGCGGTTTACAAAAGAGCGAAAACTCGGATGAGTTGGTACATCCATTTCAAATATACCAACTGGCGACTCTGGTTAATTGGCTCATCATAAAAACGATCTTTCAAAACCCCGTCGACCTCAATGCCGACCTTTTCCAAAAATCATCTAAACCAAAAGGCTAAAATTGGGAAAGACCGAGAAAGCGAAAAACCCGGCGTCGACATATATCATAATAAATTAGATCATCTAAGTGAAATAACATCTGAACTTAAAAAACTGTTTGGTAACTAAAAAGTATAAAACATCTTAATAATTTTCAAATTTAAAAAAATCAATTTTAAATTTAAAAATATCTCAAATTGACTTTTCAAAAATCAACAATGATCTTAAAATTTGAAATGGAGGGAGTACAATATTTATAGAGGCTCCATAGATTTAAATTTTTCATTAAGAGACAGCTATCAATGATTTGTATTTATATCTTTCTTTTACCGATTAAGAGACGATAAGAGGCAAACAAAATTTTATCAAACAATTTTACCCTCTTACCGAATCAAATGTGGAGCTGTTAAGAGGTATTAAGAGGTAAACAAACAACACCTTACTATGTATTATTTGTCTCTGATTCAACTTCTGGCATCTGTTAGGAGAAGGTAGGAGAAAATGGCTCAAGATTTTTTGTGGAAAGGAAATGATGAGGGTGGGAAATAAAATTTGGTTAACTGGGAGAAAGTGTACACTGTCGGAGCAGGGAGGTTTGAAGGGGAAGAATTTTTAATAAAGCTTTGAGAGAGAAATGATTCTAGTGTTTTATATCCGATGAAGATTGGTTCCGGAACAGGGTGATAATTCATAGATCTGGGTTGGAACAGAAAAGGTGGATCACAACCCTAAAATGTCATATGGGGTGGATTTGTGGAATGGTACCGAGGATTTTGGGATAGTTGTGGGACATGCTGAAGGATTTGGTTCTGGTGGGACACTTGGCTAGAGAGGAGACTCTTTGCTTGAGATTTCTGAACCTGTTTGGTCTAGCTGTGGATAGATAAGCGAGAGTGGCTTATTATGTGATCATTGTGGAAGGGCATATGTCGTTGCAACCCGTGTTTAGAGGTTCATTCAAGACTGGGAGCTAGAGAAGATGGATAGTTAGTACCTTTGCTGGCTGAGGTTGGGCTGTTTAAACACAGGTGTGCTTTAGTAATGATGGTTGATGGGTTCAACATAGGAGTGAAAGGTTTTCAATAAAAATCATACTATGAAATATTGCAGGGAGATAGGGGGCTGTTTTCCTTGGAGAAACATATGGTATGTGGGAGTTGCAAGGAAATTTGATTTATTTCTCCTGAACGGTGGTGCTTTTTGCGATTTTAACACAGGATTCGTTATGGTGAAGGGTACGTATTTGATCAACAGGTGCTTTATGCGTAAGAAGGATTGGTTGGCAGATCATTCGCTTCCTCATTGTAATTTTGTTAAATAGCTATGGTGTTGTTCGGTGTGCCATGGATGATACCTGACTGTCCAAGCCTTGTTAGAAGCCTAGACAGGAGCTAAAATTCTGAAATGCAGTAGGAAACATACGCTATGGTGGCTCATCGTTTGCGGTGGGTTATTTGTCGCACTTAAGCATAATTATTTACAGTAAAAATGACATGTTTGTTACTCAAAAAAGAAAAACAATTATTAAAAAAGAAAATCTTTTTTACAAGATAGAGATAGTAAAAAATATTATTACATTTTCTTTTAATTCAACATTGTCGTAAAAACAACACCAACTATATACTAAAAGATGTAATCAAAATCATCAACATCCCAAATTTTGACATATACTCTAAATAAATTTAACATATGAAAATCATAATATGTAACTAAAAAATAATAATAATTTTTGTTGTTAAACACCAAACACTAAACTATCAACATACCCAATTCACTTTAATTACAGCAACTTCGTTAATAATTTAATTTAAAATTGTTAATATTTATATCATTTACCCAAAATATATGCTAAAAAATTGTTAATATTTTTTTTTATAAGTTACCAACAATTTGAATGAGATCTAAATTACAAACAAAAAGATAATTAAAATATATTATATTAATATTGTATAATTTTGTCATTGAATATATATATATATATATATATATATATATATACATACACACACACACACACACATATATATATATATATATTCATAAATTACAATTTGATAACATACAAGAGTAAATATGTAATTTTATCCATTTGGTCAACTCTAAAAATTTGCAGGAGTACTAACTGTTACTTAAAAACTAGAAGGGATATGAGTGTTATTACAGTTGTCTAAAAGGAGTGTCACTGTATTTTACTCTTTTATATATACATATATATATGCAGAAAAGGGCGGCGTCGACGTCGTTTTCTGTAATGGTATATATAAAAAATACGCTCCTTCCCATGATATGTACAAAAACGTATTTTGTAATTTTTCAAAACAATGTTATTTTAGAGACAGCTCCGCAAAAACGTGAGGTGTTTCTCACCTCCTATGTCCTCCATATATATATATATATATTAAAAAATTATATATATAGCTTATTATATATATAAATATATATATTAAATCAAAATACGCTAAACATACAAAAAATATTCACATATACATGATTACTTTACAATTAACATTATTAATTAGTAGCATTCTAATAATTTAAACAGCATATTTTGTACGCATGCAACAGTTCAATCTCAATCCAAATAATAAAACAACACCCAAAAAAAAAAATACAATTCATATTTTGTACATAAACAACATTCTTATAATAAGTAAATAATTAATTAAAAGAAGCAGCCAAGCACATTATAAAAAAGGCCGGTATATGTACATAATTAACAGTACATATCTTATACATAAACTTAACAAAAATATGAATTTATTATTCTTTAATTATTAAAAAAACCAAAAGTATAATAAGAAGTCTAAGAAGAGGAAACAAAATAATTACTATTTCACTATTCCCACCGCCTTAACAAAAGTCATAACAGTAATTACAAATTACTATGTATAACAGGTCAGCAGCTGCGGGTATACAACTATGACTTACAGCCACAAAAAAATAAAAGATGCAAAAGAGGGAAGTAGAAGAAGAAGATCGTAGCCAAAGAAGATCACAGCCGCTAAAGAAATAGAAAAAGATCGTAGCCGATGAAGATCGAGCAAAAGAAGATCGTTGCCGCTGAAGATCCGCGAAAAGAGTCGGCAAAAGTCTCTCTCTATCTCCTTTTAGGGTTTAAATTGACTCTCGCGCAAGTAGCGGCTGGGTTATGGACCTATGGGTTATTGGGTATGGGTTTTTTAAAAGAAAAAATCAAATAAGTTGCACAACTTGAAGACACGTCGTCTATGGCTTCGAAAAAGGTGACGACTATGACGGCGAAGCACTCGACTTTGTGACTTGCAGCAAAGTGTAACCTCTCTCGCAAGTAGCGGCTGGGTTATGGACCTAAGTGTCGCCTAGTCCCCCCATGAATCCACAAGGAAAAATAATCTGGAATCCACCCACCATAGACGGGTCAAAAAAAAACCCAAAAGATAATTTTTATTAATCAAAAGTCATTTTACAATGCAATATTGGATACCCTTTTCTAGTAAGGGTGGATTAAAACTAAAAAGGAAAGTCAAAACTCAAATTAAATATAGAATTTAAATCCCTACGATCATGCCTAAAATCTTCATCATTGATACTTATTTAAAATTCCTAATAAACCTAATTCTTCCTCCTCCATAAATTAATTCCTAAAATCATGTATAAAATCTTTTGAACAACTAAAAGTCTAATACATTAATTAAATTCAAATTAACACAATATCTTCCTCCATCAATTGGTGATATGTCAAGCATAAAAAATGATTTTTTTCCATATTAGTTGTTCTCATGATTCAAAAAAACTATGCGAAATGAACCCGGAAAAAACCTAAAGTGCTTTATCTGCATGTAGTGGTTGTAATCAAACTCATACTTTAAGTTTTAGGAACTCGAAACCATGTTTTCATTCTTAAATCTTAATCACCAAACTTTAACTACTACATTTGTCCTCAAAAAGATGTCATAAGTACATTATTTACACAAATTAAAAGAGTCAACACTCTTTTTTTTTTAACATGAGTCCCATAAGGAAAAATATTGTACTCTACGTTAAAATTATGGCAAAACGACCCATTTGGTCCTCATACTCTTATTCAAGATTCATTTTAGTCCTTATACAACTTTTATTTCATAATTGACCTTGCACAATTTTCTATGTGAACATTATAGTCGTTAGTTGGTATGAGAGGTAATGACGTGGTTTAGAAAAGAAAAAAAAATCCATTAGCTTTTTCAGATGATCTATGTGGAAAATGAAGGGTAGTTCGGTCTTTTAACATTACCCTTCTTAGCTCCTTCTCTCTCCAGTCGATTATAAGTTGGCAAAATTGAGTTGGGAGACTTGTAAACCCTAGCATTGAGTCTGACTCTACACCATCTTAGTCTCACCAATTATCCAGATACAACTCCATTCGTAAATATCCACATTCATGAGCTTTCCACATTCAGAAATGCTAAAGCTAATTAAATTTTCGGCTAAGAATCAAACCCGAGAATTTACCATCATCAAAATTCCACAATCAAAAATTAAACAATACCAAATTACCAATATAGTGAACCCAAAAACAGCAAAAGAAAGAACAATAGACAAAATCTTGAAACACCCAAATTCAATAAAATAAATACAGATCATAGAAATGTAAAGATACACCGAAAAGCAGTGACGGAGAAGTCAGGTGGTGGCCATGATGGCGAGAGAAACAAAAGCAAAAGCAAACATAACAGAACAGAACGCAAGGCGAGGCTGGTGGGGGTACCAGGCATGCCCTGAATATCTTTCATACAGACCCTTCTGGGGGCAATACAATTTCTTCATCTGGGGTGGTTAGCGGCGGCACTGACACATCTACTGGGTGCACCGATGGGTGGCTTGTACTCATACTGGAGACCTTTTCTTTCTCTCTACTTTCCTTCTTTTGTATTCTTGTAGATTTTTACTTACTGCTACTATTACTCGAAATCAAATTGAATTCCATTCAGTGTTGAGAAATTAGAGTCAAGTAGGATATGAATCTGATCATGTGGAGGAACTCAATTGATGTGTCAATTTTGATGAATTGGTGAAGTTATGTTTGCTGGCTGCTGACTATAAACCGGTGAAAACAAGAGCTGGACTGCTGAATGCACAGCTAGAAGAAGTCGTACTGTTGCTTCTGAATTAGTAAACTTATAATCGACTGGAGAGAAAAGGGACTAAGAAGGGAAATATTTAAAGACCTAACTATATTCATTTTCCACAGAGATCATTTTATTTTTATTTTTTAATCCACCTCATTACCCCACATTCCAACTAAGGAATACATTGTTCACATAGAAAATTGTACAAGGATAATTATGAAATAAAAATTGTATGAGGACTAAAATGAAAATAGAGTAAAATAATATCTTCTCTAATAGTAAGCCCCAAGAAAATGTATACATTGTTATTTTGATGTAATAAGTACTTTTATATGAGGTCCACAAGCTCTATATGTCTTGACTTATGAAGTTCAAACATTCTTTTCTGCACAAAAAGAAATTCACATCAGCCAATCCCTTGACAGAGGGAATGTTATACTAAGCAGTGGCCCTGAAACTCTGCTGGTCCTCTTTATTCATAGATATGAGGGAAGTAATAACTTCCATCCCTAGAAAATTCTTGTTAGAAATAAAGAAATGGAAATTGTTTACAGACCCTGAGGACCTTTAGTTTTTAGTACGAGATATGGTAAAACCAAAATGTACAAAATCATTTCAATATCTGCCCAGGTGGTATGCAAATAAAACTCCCTCCGTTCCAAATTATAAGATCATTATTGACATTTTCAAACTTAAGACAATGTAAGATTTTTTGTTTGATAATTTCTATTGGATCATCTCAACTTTAAGTTTGAAAATGTCTTAAGTTGACTTTCAAAAGTCAATAATGATCTTGTAATTAGGAATAGAGGTAGTATATTTTAATAACGAATAAAACTACCTCACCTTAAGATTACTAACGATGGATTGGGCATCAGCAACTGGTGGCTGAAAGGAATATTCTACAAGAACGGGCATTAAAGAGGATAAAAATGTTGATCTCTCTTGTTGTGCTTCCTGTAAATATATATATATATATATATATATATATAATAAAATTTAAAAAAAAAAATGAACCTCAGTACCAATGTCTAAGCAAAACTAGCACGATTCATTAAAAACTGGCTGGCAACTCTCATGGTTAATTTTCATCAGATCTTTTCAAATCTGAAGGCAACTCTACTCGTTTACTTGACACCATGAACAATATTAAGTCCAGGAATTGAAGGGATTTAATACCATGTACGCTAGCATAAGTTTACATATTCGAGAACCAAAAATTAAAATACCTCTTGAAGCGTATTAAATCCTTTGGTGCGGAAGATCTCGAACAACTCCACGAACCAATCCACGAACCAGCGGCGTCTCCGAATTACAATCTTGTGGGATGAAAACGGAGCTCGATTCCACGATCCGTTCAACTAGATTTTACCGAATATTGGGAGCTCAATATTTGCAGAGTATTATAATTGCTTCATGCAATATTCTCTCTCACTTCCTTTGTCAGAATAATATCCGATCCTTAGAACTTAACATATGCTGGATATATTAAGGAGAGTTGCTAATGAGGAGAGCTAGTGGACTCACGGGTCCAATAGGAAATACATCAATCACAAAATAATGGAGAGGAGACAAGCTTTTTAAACTTGTTGGCCATGTTAGTCACCCACATGGGTGCCAAAATCAATAATGGTTCCACTACCATTTGCCAACATCTCCCACTCACCCATGGTGGGGATGATGTAATCCTCACATCTGCAAAAATATAGCTCAAACCAAAATCGTAAATCTTCAGTTGCCGGACCGTGCGACCGCTGAGTTCACCTGCAATGCGGGAGCTCTATATCAAACCCGTTAAGGCCAAAATAGAGACATCTACCCTTTTAAAGAAAACAGTGTGGGAGCTCTCACGCCAAACTCAATAAGTTCACGTAGATGCTACAACCCATAAACTCAGAGTACTCCAGACACATTTGATTTTCACAAGGTTAAGTATCTCTAATCCCTCAGAGAGCCATACTTAACCACCTTTGGGCCCATGTCCATTTCGTATCTCACTTATTACTATATCGCTTTCAAAGCGCCATAGTTGTCGACAATAAGTGCAGAACGAGGTGAAAATCAAATTGTCTTCCCTTTGCCCTAATACTACTCAGATATAAATCAACTGCTTTCCCAGAATCGGTCCTTATTGTCTCATCAATCCTGACCGTAGGAATCGAAACCAAAGTAGCAACATCAATCCATATCTTTGTAGTATAGTCAAAGATCACAAAGAGCACTAGATGTAGGACTAACAATCCTGTCCTACTGGACTCACATGGTGAGGAAACAGGGATTCATTCTCTCACCTCCATTGCTTGATCGCTTAGCTCATGTAACCCTCTCACAACATACTATTCTATAGCCTTGTTGTGCGGACCTTAGTCTAGTCACTCCCAGAGTGGCTAACCCGAACATTTCAAATTGCTCGCTTATCAAAGCGCCACATTTGAAATTTCGTGTCCGGTTATCATGTTACGACAGACAATCTCATCTTCATGAGCATATGTCTTCTAGTCATGCCGTACGGATCTTAGTTCAGTCGCTCCACAAGCGCCTAACTCGAAATTCCAGATTGCTCGCTTTCCCAAGCGCCAACTCTGAACTTCGCATCCGGCTATCAGTACAGGTTTATATAGATGGTGGGACATCTTATATTTGGTTAACTAAATTAACCTCATCTTGGCACATGCCAAGGCGACATTATGTTCATATTGCTCGCTACTAAGCGCCAATTGATTGCTTATCCAAAGCATCAATAGCTCGCTACTCAAAGCGCCAATAAAATGAACTGTCTCAACCTTGCTCGCTCTTCAAAGCGCCAAGGGTGATTGCTCGTGTGAGTGAGTCAATCAACCTGTTGACATATATTTAGTGTGTGCATATCCAATATGCATAATAACTGTGTGAACTAATAATATTTATCATGTGCGCTATCACAATCATAAGTGGGAACAAATGAATCTCGCATATATGATAAATATCTCAAAAACAATAGTGAATATCTCAAATACAAGCCATACAATGAGTGATATCCCAGTTACAAAGAAAGTACATCAAACCCTACGAAGTCCTAACGAACTAACATGCCTACAGAAGGCATCTTTCGGAATAGGCTTCGTCAAGGGATCCGCTACCATAAGGTCAGTGGGCATGTACTTCAATATCACCTCACTATTTGCTATATTCTCTCTAATAAAGTTCATCCTCAGGTCAATGTGCTTCGTTCTACCGTGATACTTAGGGTCCTTAGTGTAATCTAGGGCCGCTGTGCTATCACAGAAAACAGTAACGGGGTCCGAAGCATTAGGGATGACTCCAAGATCCTCGAAGAATCTCCTCAGCCACATAGCTTCCTGAACAGCTGACGTACATGCTACAAACTCTGACTCCATAGTCCGAAAGAGCAACGCAAGTCTGTTTCTTACTACACCAAGTGATGGCGCCACCATGTAGCAAGAATGCATATCCTGAGGTCGACTTGCGTATTCCCTGGTTACCTCCCCAACTGGCATCGGAGTAACCAATCAATCGCAGGTCCGGTCCTCCATAGCATAACATGTAGTCCAAAGTACCCTTCAAATATCGCAAGATTCTTTTGATTGCCTTCCAATGAGCAATTCCAGGGTTTGACTGATAACGACCGAGATAACCAACCGCATATGCTATATCAGGCCGAGTACACACAACTGCATACATTAGCTTTCCTATAGCATTGGCATACGGGTAATGGGACATCTTCTTAATTTCTTCGGAAGAAGTAGGGCATTGTTCGGGTCCAATGGCGTCGCTTTTAGCGATAGGAGTGTCTATGGGTTTGCAGTTGCTCATCTGGAATTGCTCCAGAACCTTCTTAAGGTAAGTCTCTTGAGACAAACCAAGAAGCTTTCTTGAGCGATCTCTATAGATCTTAACTCCAAGAACATAAGCTGCTTCTCCCATGTCCTTCATCTCAAAATTAGAGGACAACCACCCTTTGGTAGCGACAATTATCTCCTTATCGTTCCCAACTAATAGAATGTCGTCGTCAACATACATCGATAGGATAAGGAATTTATCTTTGGACCGTTTGATATACACACAATGGTCTTCCTCGATCATCGTAAACCCATCACTAATGACGGCTCGATGGAATCTTAGATACCATTGTCTGGAACAAGCCTGTTTCAAACCATAGATAGAACGTTTGAGCTTGCATACTTTGCGCTCTTGTCCTTCCACAATGAAACCCTCTGGTTGATCCATGTATATTTCCTCAGCTAAATCTCCATTGAGAAAAGCTGTCTTCACGTCCATTTGATACAACTCTAAATCCAAATGTGCGACAATTGCTAAAATAAGGCGAATTGAAGCAAACCTTACAACTGGTGAGAAAGTTTCCTCATAATCAATTCCCTCTTGTTGGGTGTAGCCCTTGGCTACAAGACGAGCTTTGTACCTTTCAATGGAACCATCCGCCTTGCGTTTGACTTTAAGAACCCATTTGTTCCCAATAGCCTTTCGCCCTGGTGGAAGGTCAACCAAATCCCAGACTTGATTAGTCCTCATGGACTCCATTTCATCTTCCATTGCAATCATCCATTTATCGCTGACAACAGATGATAGAGCATCTCGATAAGATCGAGGTTCCTCCTCTTCCCGTGTATCAGCCACAAAAGCATTCCCCTCAATCTCAAAGAGACGACGTGGAATGTTACCTCTTTGACTTCTACGTATTTGAGGAACAAGAGACTCCTCATTCGATGGAAAAGAACTACTCGAAGGTATGTCACTCCCACTATCTACAAGAGCCTGAGGAATATCCTCTTCGGTCTCTATTGTACGATTTGGGGTGCCTAAATCTTCCTCCATCTCATAAAAGTTCATCTCTTTGCTCACATCACCTCTGTTAGGGAAATCCATCTCAAGAAAATCTGCATCTCGTGACTCTATCTCGGATATAGTCCCATCAGGCTGCTCTCCAACAAACACATAGCCTTTGGAGTGTTCAGGATATCTCACAAAGATACACTTCTTACCCCTCGGGCCCAACTTCCCATGTTGATGAGAAGTGTTGTGTACAAAAGCTGCTGATCCCCATGGCCGCATATGGCCCAATTCGGGCTTTCTGCCGGTCCACATTTCATATGGGGTGGACTGTACTGATTTTGAAGGCACACGATTAAGTATATACGTCGCAGTCAACAATGCATCACCCCAATAAGAGATAGGCAAATTTGCTTGCGCCATCATAGATCTAACCATGTCTAATAATGTCTGGTTCCTCCTCTCCGCCACACCATTTTGTTGCGGAGTTCTAGGGATTGTCAGTTGCCTGATTATCCCTCTTTCTTCACATAGTCCTTTAAACTGATCGGACAGATACTCGCGGCCTCGGTCAGTTCTTAGTGCCTTAACACTTTTGTCTAACTGTTTCTCAACCTCAATCAAATAACGTCTAAAACATTCTAATGCCTCAGACTTATGAGAGATCAAGAAAGTGTACCCGAAGCGCGTATAGTCATCTATCATTGTGAGAAAGTAGGAACGTCCATGCCTTTCTTTCACGTTCATAGGGCCACAGATGTCTGAATGAATGAGTTGCAAAGGTGTTTCTGCCCTAGTAGCTTTACCAAATGGTTTTCTAGTTGATTTACCTGCTAAACAATGTTCACATGTGGGTAGATTGACCTTAGCGAGTGGGCCTAACAGACCTGCTCGAGCTAACCTAGCCATTCTATCATGTCCAATATGGCCTAATCTAGCATGCCATTGAATTGAACTATCATGATCATTTTCAACAAGTAATGAATAAGAATCATCACTATTAATACTAGAATCAATAGTATTCAACACCATAAAACCATTTGATACAAAACCATATCCAACAATATTCGTCCCAAATGAAATTATTACAGAATTATTCTCAAACATAACAGAATATCCCAAACGTAGTACTGATAATACAGAAAATAAATTCTGCCGGACATCCGGCACATAAAGTACATCACACAGGGTCAATGCTGAGCATCCTCGCATTTCCAGTTTGTAAGTGCCAGTGCCTAGCACGTCCACACTGGTATCGTTCCCCATGTATACTTTTCTGCCAGCCGGAATGCGGCGATATTCCACAAATCCACTTCGATCTCTAGCTATGTGGTCCGTTGCTCCGGAGTCTACAATCCACATATGGAGAGAATGAGCAACAAAAACAGTACTTGATACTAAGCACATAGATAGATTAGGACTAGGAATTACCTTCTTCGGCTCAGTGCATTCACGAGCGAAGTGTCCCGCCTTGCCACAGTTGTAGCATGCCATTTTGGCTTTGTCCTTCTTACCAGAACCTCGTTTGCCTCTTTTCCGTTTGTTGACACCTCCACTCGCAGCCCCTTTAGGCGCAGTGGGATTAACAGATTTCTTGTTCCCCTTCTTGGGTTTGGGCCTCCAATGAGGGTTTGATTCAGCTACATATGCCCTGGAGGATTTGACAATCTCAAGGCGCTCAGCCTCAAGTTCCAGGTGACGACGAATATCATCAAAATTCTTGATATTCTCATTATGGGTCATATTCACCCGCATATGTTCCCAATTATCGGGAAGAGAGCGAACCACTGCAGAAATCTGTTGCTCGTCTGACAATTGAGTCCCACCGGTTTTTAATTCCCGGATCATATTGGCCATAATTCGAAGGTGTTGTTTCATAGTGTTATTATCACGTTTTTTGTAACCATCGAATCTAATGGCTAATTCCCTCAACCTTGTCAACGAGGTGCCACCAAATTTATCTTTGAGAACTTCCCACATCTCGTGTGCAGTAGAGTACTGTTCATACTCAAACAGAAAGTCATTGTTCATGCAGCTCAACAACGTTATGCGAGCAATACGATCCTTTTTGCGCCAACTTTCGAAGGCTGCAACCTTGATAGGATCATCTGCATTGTCACCCTCTGGTTTTACCATTTTTGACAGCAGGGTTTCTTCAACCTCTTGCTCCTCCAAAACCATTCTGACTTTCCTGTGCCACACGTCGTAGTTATCTCCATCTAATTTGTTTCCCTGATTAAGATCTGCGATAATATGTTTTGAAGCCATTTCTGTTGAACTAAAAAATATGAGAATCAATAAGAGATATTTATTGTTCACCACAGTATATTAAAAACATCTTTGCCGCATGATCTAAATTAACATAAAAATAATATGACATAAATATAGAAGGGAGACTTCGCCAGGCTTTGGAATCACAATCCACATAAATGCCCAATTATTTAAATTTAATTTTCCAGCGCATTAGACGTGTAATTTAGAGAATAATTTAATTAAATTACTACCATCTAAATTACTCCCACTAGGAATAAGTGTACATGTATATATAATAGCATGACAATTTAATCCCAAGTTCTAACAATTAATATTCCAAAAATATTAACAAAAGGAATCAAATTATAGGCTATATTAATCAATTAATATACCAAGTATGCTATAAACACATGATAAAACTTCCAAAAAATTTATAACAGTATATTATCACAATAAAACATTACTGTAATTTTTCTGGAATTTTCTGATAATTATGCTAATTATTACAATTAATAAACCATAGCATAATACAATTGGAAATTACCAAAAACATCCAATTATAATAATATTCCAAACATTTTAATGGAAATATTAACAATAACCCAAAAATAAATTTCTGTAATTTTTTCAGAATTTTCTGATAATTAAAACTATTTTAAAATGAATTTTCATTAATAAAACAATTAAATAAATCATTTTCTGAAATAAAAACAAAATTTAAAACAATTTCCGGAAATGGGTCGGACGCGCGGGTCGGCGCGCGGGTCAGGACCGGGTCGGGCGCGCGGGTCAGCGGGCGCGGGTCGAACCAGGCTCGCGGGTCGCCCCTGCGCGTGCAGCACACGCGCCAGCTGCTGAAGGCAGCCGCGCATGGCGCGCGCGCGCGCGTGGCTTACCGCGGCGCTCCGGCGCGCGTGTGGGCCACGCGCCGCCTTTCTGGACTTTTTTCGCGACGCGGCTTTGACAGATCTGATCGGTTTTCTTTGCTGAGTGCTATGGTATGCTCAAAACCCATTTTGGGAGCTTCCATATAGCGCGTGAGATGAACGTGAATCTCACTGAGAGTGAGATTCCACTTCATCTTCAACCTCCAGCCATCCATTAATTACAGAAATGCCATTACACGATCCAAACTTTGAAAAATCATATCTCTTTTAATATTTGTCCGTTTAATGCGTATAATATGTCGTTGGAAAGCTTACAACACGTACTACGCATACATATTAACAAAAAATATAAACGAACAAATATACAGAAAGTTATGGCTACTCAAAGTGTTCGGATTGATAATGTTTTCAAGCTTTTTAAACATCCATCAATGGAGCTTCGTGTAAACTACATACATGGCATACATGTGATCGAAATACGCATGCTCTGATACCAATGAAGGGATTTAATACCATGTACGCTAGCATAAGTTTACATATTCGAGAACCAAAAATTAAAATACCTCTTGAAGCGTATTAAATCCTTTGGTGCGGAAGATCTCGAACAACTCCACGAACCAATCCACGAACCAGCGGCGTCTCCGAATTACAATCTTGTGGGATGAAAACGGAACTCGATTCCACGATCCGTTCAACTAGATTTTACCGAATATTGGGAGCTCAATATTTGCAGAGTATTATAATTGCTTCATGCAATATTCTCTCTCACTTCCTTTGTCAGAATAATATCCGATCCTTAGAACTTAACATATGCTGGATATATTAAGGAGAGTTGCTAATGAGGAGAGCTAGTGGACTCACGGGTCCAATAGGAAATACATCAATCACAAAATAATGGAGAGGAGACAAGCTTTTTAAACTTGTTGGCCATGTTAGTCACCCACATGGGTGCCAAAATCAATAATGGTTCCACTACCATTTGCCAACAGGAATAATATATGTCCAATTACAACAATTTGAAATGTTTTCTTTTTAAGGAAAAAGTATAAGCAATGCATTCTGCATTTCTTTTATCTTCTTACAGATAAAAATTTGATTGAGCATTTATTCACATTCTGAAGTACTATATCTTACACTTCAAAATATTGTTAGAGATCATGTATACTCCCCTTGTCCCTCTTTAATTGATTCCTACAAGTTGACACAGTTTTAAGAATTAACTTTAAATTTGTTAAGAGATTTCTAGAAGGATTCTACAATCATGACCCTTTAGTGATTAGTGCAGCTAGGATAATTCTAGATGTATGATTAGAGGTAATCATTAATCAGTGATTGATTTGACTGATTGATTCCTTTCCACATATAGCTTTAGCGTCTATATAAAGGCTCTCTATCAGGCCCTACTAGTAGCCTAACCAGAAAGAGAGATAGAAACAGAGGTAGATAGAGAGAATAGATAGAATTTGGGAGGAAGAAGGAGAAGATTCAGTGCTTCATCACTGAATTCGTGAGAGGAGAGAGAGAGAGGAAAATAAGGAGAAAGCTTAAACAAGCTTCTCTTCATTTCATTTCATAAAAGCTTGGAGGATACCCCTCAAATTACAACTATTTATAGAAACAGAATGCTGAAAAGTAAAGGTAACTATCCTTCACCACTTTTTTATCCTACACTCACAATAACTAACTCATACATGTGCACACATGTATTATACTCCCTCTAGAATCTACTGTTAATGCACTGCTGCCAATTTTACCCTTGCCTGACACTTAAAGTAATATATGAAGCATGGAATAAACATCTTTGTCTCTATTCTTTATTTTCTCACATGGTATCAAGAGCCATGATTTCCTAAGTCTTTCCTTCTTTCTCTATTTTTTTCCTATTTTCTTTTCTCCTAAAAAAGATAGAAGTATTATTCATCGTGAACAATAACAGCATTTTTCACGGATCTACTGTTCATCAACACTTGTCCAGGTTTAATTTTTTTAGTATTCTGCTCTTTTATTCCACGTGAGTTGTTTAGCTTTACTTTTGAGCAGTGAAAATTGATTTAATCTATTAGTCAATGTTCAATTGGTTGGATCTGCAAGGGTTCAAATCATCCAACGTGGTTTCATTCGTACATGTGGTTGTTATCATGGTTTCATTGTTTCTTCAGCAAGTGATAATGTTTGTTATTGTGCGGAAAAGTTCAGATAAATTTACTGCGAGCAAGATATTCGGTGTATCAGATACTATTACGAGCCAAATATCAAGTGCATCTGAGTCTCTGGCATAGGCGTCATGGCGAGAGGCGGCAGTAGTTAACAGCCAGGATGCTTAGGCACCCGTATGGCAACATGTTTTAATAATGTACGATTTATATATTATTTATTTTGTTTTAAAAGTATATTTAAAAATAAAATTTTATATATATTAAAACCCAAAACACAATAACTAACACTATGGATTACAATTAAAAACACAATTACATCTTCACAATCAAAATTCAAAGATAAACACCTGACATTTAAAAACTAGTAGAACTAGTCAACAAACACCACGAAAAGTCTAATAAGTAATAAAATTACACCATATAGCAAATCTATGGGTTATGATGAGTCATGGCCTCATGGGTAAAAAATGAATTAATCACTTAACTAGCTACCAAGGCTCAAGGTTGGCAGCTCGACATCCACCCTTCTCTAGCGCCAAGGCGCCTAGGCGACGCCATGACAACTATGGTCTCTGGTGTTACGTACAAACGTGTTGTCTTCCTCAAATCATCTACTAATAAGAAATTGGAAGTAGTCCATAATTATTAGCAATGGCGGAAGATTGTGTTTGGCCTTACCTAGCAAGATCAAGGGGACGACTTAACAAAAGCAGATATTTCTGATGAGGCATGAAAGCTTGTGTTGATGCTAGGATTCTCCATCATATGCTTAATTATGTGGACAGTCAAATTGTTGATTTAGTCACTCATATTGATGCATGGCCGACCTTTGCACACACAGGGACCGAGGAAGAATGTGTGGTGAAAAGGTAAGAAGGGTAGCCTTGTGGGCAAGGTTACTTAGGAATTAAGATAGCAACTAGTTAGTTTAATAATTTCCATTATTTGGTAAATAAATGCAATTAGAAGGTAATAAGCCTAGTTAATTATTAACTAAGTGAGGTGTGATATCCCTAATTCCTAACCATTGATAACATGATGAAATTTCTAATGTGTTGATTATTTTGTTTATTGGTTATTATCAAAGGCTTCCCTACTTTATTTCTTAAGGAGTAGTCATTAACATTATTTTTTTTATATGCGCCTAATTAATTAGTGCTGATCTTGATTAATTAAGATAAACTCGATTAGACTTTCCTTAATTAAAATACAGGGATTAGTGTGAGATACGTTAACCTAATAAAGATTAATTGGTGTTAAATCATGCTCAAGTAATGGTGAGCAAGCAAGGTGAGTGAGCTGCCAAAGAAACTAGTAACATCCACCTCACTTAAGAAAACAACACCTAGCACCTGCTATTCTTTTAATAACATAAAGAAAGGGGAAAGAGATCAGATTTAAGTGAAAGGAAAGAGAATAGAGATGCTTCTCTCTATACAAGCAAGAAGGTGAAAGAAAAGGAAGAGTAAAGAAGAAAGAAAGCAAGGAATTCAAAGCGAAAATTAAAGGAAAAATCTTGAATGGCTCCTTGCCTATGTATTTCACATATAAGAGGTAGGGAACTCTAATATATCTTCTAATCGGTATACTTGCTTGTTTTGATTCTTGTTTGGTTTAACATGATCATTTAATTTCTCTTGCATTACTTGGTTTATTAAAGATGTTTTACAATGAATCATGCACATTTTCATGATTTGATATTTTAGTTTGAAGCTATTCATGTTTACAAGTATATTAGAGATTGATTAAATGATATACGTAAGTGTGTGTGTGTGTGTATATATATATATATATATATATATATATATATACCATATTTGAGTATTTGGAAGGCGTGTAAGTGAAGTATATAAATATATATTGGTTCAGAAAATTGTAACCAATCCTATATTTTAGGGTCTGTTCCGTGGTTCTTCTAAAAGATCTAACCCTAAACTTGACTTGAAACTTTTATACGTTAAACGTAAGTATGTCTAGTTTCTCTCTACCAAAAATCAACTTAATCGGAAGTGTTTTAGTATTTTATTAAATTACTTCAAGATGACAGCTCATAACTAGGCACACCAATTTTCTGCACTGTGGACCGACTTTGAAGAGTCATATGTCGCTCGTTATAAAACATAATTTAGTGATTCTTGAACCTAAATTGTATCTCCGGAACTAGTCGAATTGGAATCAACTTCAAAAGCTTTGTAATTATTGAGTTACAACGATTTTATTGTGATGTGCTACTTGGATTTATATGTTACACTTGCTTGAATAAGTTCCTTAATGATTCTAACTTATTTATTTATGTACCTTTTGTATTTATCTTGTAAGATATGTTGGAAACTTGAAAAGAACATGTAAATGTGGGTTTTGTTGCGTGTTATTATTGATACTTGTACATTATATATCATGCATCGATTCGGAACGTATGACAATAAGTTGCTTAAGATATCAAAGTTTGATTGTATTGTTGAGATTGAAAGTGTAAAGGTTGGTTCCTAGCCAAAATTAGAATATGGTTTCCTCGAGGATGACTCTGGGTAATGGGAGGACTTGTCTTTGCCCTTACTCTATAAATAAGGAAATTCCCCAGTTGGTTCCTAGCCAAAAATAGGAGGTTACTAATAGATGGTTCCCGGCAAAAATCAGGATGTTACTATGGTGGTTCCTACTTCTTAGTCAAAATTAGGATATCAATTTTTTGAGATGTTACAAAGAATATGTTCTTGTGGAATGCTTACTTGAAAGAAAGATGACAAAGGTAAGGAGATTTTATTGGAAGCTAATTATGTTGCATCGAAGTTTAGTTTTTATATTTGCACAATTTTGCTTGTGGTTGCATTATACATTGATTTAAAGTTGTACTAGTATTCTCTAGTACTGGACTTGAGATGCTCCCCCTTATATACTTTTTTCAGAGACTCATTTGAAAAGGAAGCTCATCCTTATATACTTTTTTCAGAGACTCATTTGAAAAGGAAGGAAAGAGAAGAAATATGAGATGACTTGACACTATATGTGCTAAGTGTAACAATGAATCCATGAACATGTTTTTATGTATTTTTATATGAAATACATCTTTAAAGCAAGATGCCTTTTTGAAGATGTTCAAAATTTTAAATGTATTAGTGTAGTAAGCAAACGTTAAAGTTTCTTATGTTGAGTTTTTGTTTGAATTGGAGTGTTCTAAATAAATTTACTTAAAGTCACAACGGTTACTTCTAAACCATTTCCCCTTCCCCAATTCCCCTAATCACACCTCCCTGAGGGTGGGGGCTTGACATGAGGACTAGATAACAAATGGCCTAAGTTGTAGGGGCTTTGACCCTATATAAAAAGGTCAAGAAGGATTAAAACCTAAATAAGGAAAAATATAAAATATAAAACAAGCATGATACTTCATTTCATTCACCCGCTTTTTACAAAAACTCAAAACAAAACTAAGAGAAGGGGGAGAGAGGGTCGACCACATCAAGGAGGAAGAGAAATGAAAACTTTGAAGATTGATCTTGGAAGCAAGTGGGAAGAAAACAAGCTTTCAAGAGGGATACTTCAACAACTTTAGCTTAACCTAAAAACCTTCAAAGATTACTCTACTTATTCAAGGGCAGGGGCAGATCTAGTAGTGCGCCATCTATGGCAATTGCCATAGCTAGGTTTTTGATTTTTTAAAATATATATTATATATATTATTTCTGAAAATAAAAATTTTACAATCATAATATATGGTATCATAAATATTGTAGTTGATTTGGTTCCCTGCATAATTTAATGAATCACTAAAGATTGAAATCAATGTACTAATTAGCACATATTTAGGAACTCCCAAGTCCCAACTAATCATGTCCATTAAATTAGCATTCATGTTTATTTCCTTTTATATATACCTTGCAATCATTTTTGTTTCCTTGTAATATATATAGATATATATTCAATTGAAAATCATTTGGACATGTTCCAATGCAATATTGATGACTTACATATTTTCATTTTTTTAAAAAATTTGTGTGAAACTATATACATATTGCAGATGAATTATTTGAAACAATTACACACATGATATTATGAATATATTTTCAAAAATGAAGATTAGAAAAATGTTATTTTGAATAATATTATTCTACTTTTAATATTAAATAATAATTGATTAATTAAAAAAGAAATAAGAATGGGAGGTGTTTTTGAGTTAAATTTTTTGTTTTGGACAAATTATGTTGCCATAGCTGAACAAAATTCCTGGATCCGCCCCTGTTCAAGGCTTTCATGTTATGATTAGCATGAGGAATTTAAGAATATATGTTAATAAGAATATTCTAAATTAAATAAAAATTGTTATAAGGGAAAGTCAAAAGTTATTTTAAGTCAAAATTGGAAAGTCAAAGTTAAAATTATAAGATAAAATTTGGAAAGTCAAAGTCAAAATTGGTCAAAGATTAATTTAAATATAAGTTTAGAATATCAAATAATAAAGAAGTAGAATAAGAGAAGTTCGTATAGTTGACGACAAGAATGAATATAGGTTTATAAGGAAGTTAATATCCCAACTATCGATAATGATGTAGGTAATCCAAAGAGGAAGGTTAGGCGAATTAAACAGCGAACGAGTTGGAGAAACATGCAAGTTTCCGCACTATGTGCAGTAATTTCATTCTTGATGTTTCAATCTTTAACTGTTTTTGTTTAATTTCAAAACGTCGATAATGTCTCGTGACCTTGATTGGTTGTTGAATTGATGTCATCTTTATTCAGTTAAACCCTAATGATTAAGTAATTCCCTCTGTTGAACGATTCTATAATATTCGATATGTTATATGTCTATGATTTATTGCTAATCATATTTGTTAAGATCATTAATTGTTCTAAATCATGTTAACTTGGTGCGGATTCGTTGAGACCTTATAACTCAGATGAACAAAACTATAGGAGAATTATTATGAGAATGTCGGCACACCGACACTATAATGTAGAATTACGGTGTATGATGACGTTACATGTAAAGATGGGTGCTATTAAGCTGATCATCTATAGTACATTATTGAGATGGGTTCTTTGGTCCTCATGACCACTTAGTTTAATTTGTTAATAATGATGTTGTTGAAAACCTTGAGATTTAAAACTCTATAACTCTTGGGATCTGAGCCTATCTTTTGAAGATATCCTGCTCTTTTGTACAATAAACGTTAAAAACTATTTGTTTCAATTTTTTTAAAACTTGTTGGGCAATTTGTTGCTCACTCTTGCATTTTTTATTATTCTAGCCAAGATAGAAGAATCAGAAGCTTTGGGTAGCAAGGATAAGGGTAAAGGAGTTTTCAAAATAGAGTAGCTTATAAAATGTTGCAATAGTGTGTAGTTTTTGACAAACAGTGACAAGCTTTTGTAATAGAAATTGAGACCATGGGTTGTATAATGTACTGTAACTATATTATGTTGTAAGATGAATTTGGCTATCAATCTAAGCTTGAGATGTTATCGTATTATGATAGAGACCACTAAAACTTTTGTAGAGAGTACAAGAATTTGGGGGTATCATAGGTTAGTATCAGAGATGTAGGTTATAACCCTTAGGTAGAAAGACCTTCAGAGTTGCGAAATAGTAGAAATTGAGATAAGTGGATTCATATAGAGTTCTTAAGTAAGTTTATTAGGCGATAGATTGGGAAATCTATCAAGCATTTGACAAAGTTATTCCTAAAGTCGGTAATTCGGGCAGAGAGCAGAGAGCTCAGTAGCTCATAGCTACGGAAAGGGCAAGATATGTAGTTATTTAAGCTATGTATATATTATTTTGTGTATAAATGATGTAATAATAAATGGAATACTATCTTGAAGGGAATGGCAAGTGGAGATGATGTGATTCCCGATGAAGTGTTCATGGACAATTTAGACAACAAACCCGAGAAAGAGCAGTTTGAGGAAGAATCTGCACAAGTTGTGCCCGAGGATGAGGCTGGAAGCGGGGATTGCAAATGGGGACTCAGAACTTGAGGTTGAAGAGAAGCAAGTACCATAGTAGATCACGACATTAAGGGAGCGTGTTGAGTGACTAGAACAAGTATGGGAGGCAAAAATGAGGACAACTGCCAAGTCCTTCGTATTATAGGTATACTGGAGGAGCAAGTTGGGATATACCTGGCACCTTCTCAAGCCCACTGTTGGTTAGAACATCCTTCTTTAGCCAACTTGAAAAGAGTGATAACTAGTTTCAATTCGTTATCAAGTTTAGAGTATGAGTCATGATTTAGGAAACACCATCGTGTGTCATTAACCCCAAGAGTCAATAAACTGTATGTGCACCCATTTGATCTTGTTCATTATGATGTTTGGGGTCCTTGTCCTGTAATATCTCAACTTGGATTTCGATATTTTGTTACTTTTGTCAAGGATTACTCTAGAGTCACTTGGCTTTAATTCATGAAAAGTCCATCTCAATTATTTACCATTTTCTCTAAATTTTGGACGAAAATTCAGACACAATTTGATCTCACAATTCGTGTTTTACGTAGTGATAATGCTCATGAATATTTTATTTTTTCATCTCTTTTCTTCATTTATGGCTCAGCGCAACATTCTTCATCAGTCATCATATACTAATGCACCACAACAGAAAAAATGAAAGAATTGTCATCTTTTGGGAGGTACTCGTGCTTTACTATTTGAAATGGTGTTCCTAAGCCATTTTAGGCAGATGCAGTTTTAACAACATGTTACTTGATTAACTGCATGTAATCCTTTGTTTTACAAGGAAATATCCCTCACTTTGTCTTGTTTCCCTCCCAGGTTTTGTTTTCCCTACCCCCACAAGTTTTTGGATGTGATGCTAACACGCTTAAGTGTATTTTTGTTGGTTATCATTGTTACTCTTCTAAACTTAATTGATCTTTGGTTAGTTCTGAAGTGACCTTCGGGTAAACATCTTTTTCTTCGCTGCTTCATGCAATGCCTGATTCAGACAAAGAAATACCCACTTGTATCATCGAGTCTCCAGATCCTGCTGTGCCACCAACTCATGAGATGCCAGACATCCGTTATGTGTATAGTCGTCGTCCTAGAACATATGTAACACCTGATGATGTGGCTTCCCCGTTCGGCCGTCCTGATCTTTGTCAAAGGTACCTGGTAATCCATCTTCTGATCCAACGCTATCTGATTTACTTTTTATTTTTTTTAAATTCATCCTTGAATTTTCACTTGCAGTTTTGTCACTAATTTTATGAAAGTTATTTTATCTTATATATTGTCTTATACATATATTTATATATAAAATATGATTTTATAATTAAATATGTGATGTATCCCGCAGCACCCGAATCCTCAGATTTTAAGATTTTATGAACGCACGTCACCCGTGTCGTGCATCCTTATCCGTGCTTCCTAGCAGTTTGGACTATAATACGGTGAATCAGTGTATATATTGAGCAGAATGAACAAAAGATTGAAAATATGAAGTTTGAAACATGTAGAATCATTATCTAATTAGAGATTAAAGGCTAGGACAATCAATAACAATCCAAATCAAATCATCAATTTCAGTTTTGTACCCCTAAAAAATGCGAACATTTTCTCAAATTTTGATTTAATAAGTGAGATTTAGATTTAGATTGATTTGTCAATTGAAACTTACCAAGATAAAGAGAATGAAATTGTTAGCTAAAGCTAATTGACTTATTAAAAAGAGAGTAATTAGAAGAATTCATTTGTAAGTACCGACTGTGAGTTTGAAAGTGAATTTTGAGATTCAAATCTATTGGAATCATCTGGATCCACAAATTGAAGTTGAATTGTATATAAGGACAAAAACGAGTGAGATGGATAGATTAACCTCAAACAAGTGACAATGTGTTGATCTGTTGATTACCTAGTTCGCTGATGCAGAAACAATGAACTGGGATATTGGATCTGTTCATTGTTGTTGATTCCTACTGTTACTTACTCGAGATTGCTGTTAGAGTAAAGCCCAATAGATTTCTGTTAAGATTGGACAAATTTGGAATAGAATTGGTGATGAACCAGTGAATTCGTGAGAACAGGAGTTGGTGATGTTTGAAGAAGATGAATTTGGCCAAGGATTTAAGCTCTACTCCCAATTGTTAAGCTCAACCATGTAGAGACTAATAGATTTGAATTAAGTAAGCTGTAACTCAGCTACCATATGACTGAAGTTTGATGAAATCGATGAAAACAGTAGCTGTAGCAGTAGAAGAATGAAGAATGAAGAACAAGTATAAGAACAGTGAAAATCAATGGAAAATACTTTAGGGCTAGGAATGGAATTTAAGAGAACTTGGAGAAGGAGGAAGCTAAGATAGAAAAAATGGACTAAGTTGTAACACCGTAGTCTCACATAGAAACATGTGGGAAGAATTTGTTTGTATATAAAGAATTAAGTTACTAACAATAGCACTTTCAGTCATGATCTTTTGGTGAACCTGTGGTGAACTAAGATAACTCAAGAATATACTATTGGACTAATTGTTTAACGTCTTGTTTGAACGGATTTGATTTGATGTAGACTCGAGATTTGTTTCGTACTCAGGATTTGTCCTGAGATTTATTTTGAACTCGGAATTTGACCTGGGTCGTTATGGTATTAGAGCCGTCTCTTAGGTCGAGTCATACGATCGGATTGCTGAAAGTGGGGACACAAAGGCTGGTGGTATTATCACACAATGGAGAGATGTCCGGAGGTGAGGACATGAAGCCATAGTCAACATTATATCACAATGACTAGAGGCAGAGAGATCTATGGGCTGCTTGTGGACTATTTATGATTGATTCTGACGAGGACATCAGAAATTTAAGTGGAGAAATTTGTAACACCCCAGTCTCACATTGAAACATGTGAGAAGAATTTATTTATATATAAAGGAACGAAGTTACTAACAATAGTACTTTCAGTCATGAACTTATGGGTGAGCCTGTGGTGGGCTATAATGACCCAAGAAGATACTATTAGGCTAGTGGTTTAAGGTCTTGTTTGAATGGATATGATTCAATTCGAACTCGAGATTTGACCCGAATTGTTGCCTAAGCCATGGTTTACAATATTCAAATCTGATACCATACATTTCTCACCTCTCTATCTATGCTAAGGTATGGATATCTACCAACTTACTCTACTATCGTGCACCATATTATCCTAAGCCTAACAAACTCTCATTCCATACTTAAAAACTATTTTATTTACTCTCTTGGCCCATGGCCTTACATGACGCAGAACGAAAGCGACAAAACAATACTAGATATCTTTCTAGTAGAGGAACCTGGAATCCACTAGGTAAACAATCCTAGAATCCACTAGGGGCCCTTGAATCCACAAAGAAAATAATCTGAAATCCACCAGAGAATAGAAAAATTTTATTAATCAAAAAATTTCTTTCAATGTAATAGTGTTGGCCCTTTTATAAGAAGGGTTGATTACAACTCAAAAGGAAAGTCAAATGAAAATTAAATACATTTTATATCCCTAAAATTATGTTAAAGATCTTCCTAATGGATACTAATTTAAAATCCCTAATATAAAGCCCAATCTTCCTAATTGATAACCTAATTCCTAGAATCACGCATAAAATATTTCCAACTACTAAAAATCTGAAAATTATAAATTACATTAACTAAATTCAAATAAACATAATATCTTCCTCCATCACTCTCCTACTTGAAGAAAATCGACCTCGAGTTTATATTTCGATCGTGAAATCTTCCATACCAAAGAAAAAGATATATTTTGAATATATTTGCTTCTTTCGCTTCCTTTGGTAATAATTCTACTCAAGTACAACAATCACCATGTTAGCTTCAACCTTCAATCTCTTCATCAGAGCCAAGACTAGTAATCAAATTAAAATTTTATGCTCCAACAAAATCAACATATTCATGAAAATCTTTGTTCCCATAATCCTTTTCAACTGAATTTTCTTCTTTTGATGCTTCACAAGAATAATATATGATATCATCTACGTTTAGAATACCCCCAAATCTCAAAAAATAGTCACAAGCAAGATAATATTGCAACATTATATTAACTTTACCACAAGTGGCCATGACCAAATAATAGGTTTACCGATACAAATTCTAGATTGTCGCACTCCTTCCCACCAATTCTTTGCTATATCCTCAAGCTTGTTCTCTGCAATCAGTACTTTATTATCATCTGGAATCGACACATAATTCAAATAATTATCTAAGTAATTTACCCAATGATCAATAAAGTACTCGAAGTCCCAATATCTCCTATCGCCATTAAACTCTTCAATGTCTTCATAATCAATTTTTTAAGGCGAAAAGTTCTCAATATCCCAATATCGTCTTTCCTCTTGAGCGTGAAATGCATCCAAAATGGTATGCACCTCATGATCGCCTTCACCAGGGTGGCCATATCCGTTTATGTTGTCTTCCATACCAAGATACTAAAGAGTTATGATACCAACTAACATATAACATAAATGACAAAACAATACTAAATATCATTCTAGTAGAAGAACCTAGAATCCACTAGGTAAACAATCCTAGAATCCACTAGGGGCCCTTGAATCTACAAGGAAAATAATGTTGAATCCACAAGAGAAGAAGGAAAAAACCCAAAAGTTTTATTAATCAAAAGTTTTCTTACAATGTAATAGACTAATAGTGCTGGCCCTTTTATAAGAAGAGTTGATTACAACTCAAAAGGAAATTCAAATGAAAACTAAAAACATAATCTAATCCAAAGATCTTTCTAATTGATACTAATTTAAAATCCCTAATATAAAGCCTAATCTTCCTAATTGATAAACTAATTCCTAGAATCATGCATAAAATATTTTCTAACTACTAAAAATTATAAATTACTTTAAATTCAAATAAACATAATATCTTCCTCATCATTTCAAGATGTCCCATATTAAACATTAAAGTTGCACCAAGAAAGTTTAACATGATACAAAAATACCACTATACTCTTCTCGAAAAATGCAAAACAACAGATAATTGGCCAACAATACTATTTCAAATAATATTAGAACAATAAGAGTAAGCTAACCAAATTTAATAGGCTTATTGTTAATACCATCTAATTACTAAAATGCCACATTTCATGTGGCGTTTAAGATGGGATGGACAGAGTACTTCAAAAGATTGATTAAATTCGAATAGGGTTAAATCATTTTTTCCCTACTGAACTCGATTTACATATGCATCACTGAATTGTTTTTTTTTACATTTGACTAATTAAACTATAATTTTTTTACAAACCGTTACAAAATCTGTTAAATTAATCAATTTCTAACAGAATTACTAACACGTGAAAGGGAGGATGTGTACATGTCACATGTGTCCAACATGGCAATTCCATGACAGAAACTAACATAAAAAATTATGTATGGAACAATTGAAAAGTAACAAATTGTACATAAGAAAATCAACATACAATTAGTAAAAATAAACTAAAATTTAAAATAAAAAAATCTACCTAGAATAATGAAACAAAATAATTAAAAATAATTTAGTTTTGTAGTATATTAACGAAGTTGAAATAAATTAAGCAATTAAACTATTAAGCAAATTAAATAAGTACAACATATTAAAACATAAAAATAAATTAAACTAATTAAAGAAAGTACTTAATTAAATAAAGTAACTTAACTAAACAAAATTAACATAATAAAATAAATAATTAACAAATATCAAACTAAACAAAAAAAATCAACCTAAATTAATTAATTAAATGGATATCACATTTTCCTACTCCAGCAAGACCGACAAGCAGCCACCATTCAATATTCATTAAACAGAAAATCATCATCTTCTTCTTAACAGTAGCCATCGTTTCAACTTCATCATCACCCATGTACCACCATTATTCCTCATCTACCATAACTCCAAGCTCTTACTGCTTCAGTCAAACCCATCAACAACATTATTATTCATCATCTTCTTCACCAAATTAAAAATTAATCTTGCACCTATAAATTCTAAACCTAGATCTACAATACAACTAAGATCTACAACAGATCGCGCCCCAAAAGTGTAATAGAAGGTATAACACAAAGTATGAATTCTTAATCTTTCCTTCTCTTTTTCTTCTCGCGGCAATATATTATGATGGTTTGATTACGTGCGACGTTGCAATTCCGTGGTTACTGCTTGTGGTCGAAGTTTATAGATCTCAGCGATGACCCTTAATTGAAAGAAAAAAGATTAATAAGGCCAATCAATAAACCATTGTTATCTCTCCAACAATGGTTGAATGGTTGTGGCTATGGTGAAGGTTTATGGGGTTGTTCATGTGAGGAAGATGAAGAGTTTCTATTTTTTTTTCCTGAGAAATAGAAGAGTTAAATAAATTCATTATTCAAACTTCTTCAAATTTGATTTAATTTAGTTTAGTTTATTTTTAATGGTAGTGATGAGGTGTTGTAGCTTTATTTGGGTATAAAGACTTTATATTGAGTCATGAATTTGTTGTCTTTTTTAATTGTTGAATATCCACTAAGCATCTGATGTGGTGCTACATAAGCATTCTGTTAACTTTTAACACTTTTAGACGAAAATTTCAATTTTTGTAAAAAAAATTATAGTTTAGTAATTGACTGTAAAAAAACAAATCAATTCAGTGATGCAATGGAAAAAAAATATATGCGTGGTTATCTCTACTGGCAATTTAAACACAGAAATAGATGACAGAAAATCGTACAGTACATGGGTCAACATACAAACTATTATGGGGGAAGAAATGAGCACCTGTAATGCATACGTAAGGCCTATATTTTCCTCAATTATGTCTTGCCTGTAAGTGATAGCTTTAGATGCAGTATCAACAAGTTCCTGTAGCTGCTGATCAAAGGCCTAAAGCAAGAATGAGGTTATAACACTCCATTAGAGAGAACATATATTCATATTTATATATATACACACACACGGTGAGTGAGAGAGAGAGAGAGAGAGAGGACGGGTGGAAGCAATAAAGGGGTTTTAGAAGATTAGTTCCTACCATACGCAAATAAGCAATGCGCTTCTCCAAAACGTACTTCTCATTTCGTACTTGTGCTTCCTAAAACAATTGTGATTGTTTAGTGCCAAGTATGAAAAACTGAATCAATAACAGTACTTCAAAATCAGATAACTTATTTCCTACCTTGATTGAATATTCAGCAAGATGTTTTCTCAACTGCAAAATCTCTTCTTCATGTTCCCGAGTCTTAACAACAAGATCCTACACACATATTGACCAAAGAACCAAGGAATGGAGAATTATCATATGAAATTTACATCAGGTCAAGTAAACAAGATTTACACAAATGACAACATTTTGAATTGTAAGAGAATACCTTCTTCAAAGGGTTGTCAGGATTTACATCAGCCATTGGCATCAGTCCATGTGCATCTGATAGATTAAACTGAGATGTGTACTCTCCTTCCATTTGATACCTAACAAAATATGTATGAAGTCATCGGTGTAGGTATAAATCTATCCCTAAGACCTCATTTTCAATTCCTCACGCATCACTTTTTCGTTGCATCCACTGTCATGTACCTGCCAGGAGAGAATGATGCTGTAGATGGTGACGAATACCGAGAGAAGCCTGCATTTTCTGATGCTGTCTGTCCACCAGGAAATGCATTTACTGTTCCATTCATCTTGCTGCTCTTGGAACGGCTTTCTCCATGAATTTGATCCTCAACATTTTGCCTTACCTCTTCCCGTAGACCTAATGTACCAGATGGATCATGTGCAGAAGAGTTGTTTATGCTACTATCTCCATCTGTTTGATTTGCCAGAACAGAAACTGATTGATGAGCTCCTGGAATTCCATGAGCACGGTCATCCCAATTATCAACTGGATGGGGACCTTTAAGTCATCCACTTTCTGCCACAACTTCAATATATAAAATTTTATGTAACAAATAAAGATCATGCATTGAAACATACACTAAATAGGCCAGATAACAGTGTGCCGCTAAAAACAAGAACCATAAACACGTAACACAGCACTAAATTGATGACCCCAAGAGAGTTGTGGTGCTCATAAGTCATAACTATTGTTGTTTAAAAATTAATCATTATCAAACAGGCAAACAGACAATAGAGCCTCTGAGGAAGCTCCCAAGCTTCAATGGTACGCACTTCTCTCAATAGTGTGAACACTTAAGATACTAAATTTTCAGAATGTAAAGAAGTTATAATATGACTGAAAAACCCCTAAACATAGTTTCTCCTTGATGGCGAATATTTTTTAATTAAATAGAATGAAGAGAAATCTAGTCAGCATCATTCTCCTTTGGTTCCAAAAAAGTCGACCTCAAAATCTTGTTCCTCTCCATTTCAAAAATCTGCTTCTTAGCAATAATGAGATATCCATCAGATGCTGGAAAAGAATTCAATTCTGTGTAGTTCGAAAGAAGATAACTGTGTGGAGAATAAATTTCATTTTGTTGATCTTTAATAGCTTTCTCCACTTGTGAGAAGCGGTTGCAGCAACTTGTTTGCTGCAATGATTTTTCTTCAGTCTTCCATCACAAATAATATTTTGCAGAAACCTCAGCAGGTCAAGATCACCGCTCTGATTCCCCCTGATGCAGCGAGAAATGTTGCGATGTGCTGATGAATGGCAAATTAAGCGGAAGAAGGCTGATAATGGGAGAAAATTCCTAAGTATTCCCATCGTCCCACTTACAAGGAAAATTTTCGTTTTGGGATGTCCCAAAGATCGACAAAATAATCAAAAAATGTTTTTTATAAAGGGTATAAAAGACAATTTAACCTTATGTTTTTTATAAAGGGAATAAAAGACCATTTAAGCTTCTCCTACTATGTACTTAACATGAAAAGGAAGTGAATGCTCGATTTACTTTTTCAAAACATGCTTAAGATAATCATCTTTTATTTAACTTGCATTCCCATCATAAATACTCCACCCCCAAGTTAAACTTGAATATAGTACTCAAAACTCAACAAGGGTAAAGTTGGAAAGCTAAATATTTCGATACAATATAATAATTATTGAAAAGTGATTTTACAAAAACAAATTATCTTATATAGTGAGATGGAACAGTAGTTTTCAGTTGTGAGAAGTCTGTTGTTCCTATTGGTATCACATTTGAATATACATAGGCATACTAATTTTAGATAAAGAAGAAAATTATATAGATGAAGACAGAAGAAATTACAAGTGATTTACAACTGATATGGAGACAAGAAGTCCTCCCAAAAGAAAATCCAAAGAATTAAAGAAAATCAATGAAATAAACATTGAGGCATTAGTCAAGCATCTCTCAGCAATCTCTATATTGATTTGACAAAGAAATTCCTCAAAAAACTTCCTATGCATGGCCCCAAAAGAAAAAGAAAAAGAACTATCAAAAAGAACATTTATAATCATTGCCCGTCCAGAAGAAACCCTAGCATTCCTCTCAATTTCAAACTCCCCATAAATGGCGAAACAAGCACATCTCCAAAGAATTCTCTTATACTCACGGCCTAATTATCGATTAGAAGACTTTAACTTGTATGAATCGCTATTGGTTTGGTACCAATGATGGAAGCAATTTCAGTACAAAACCCAAATCTGTATTTGATCTCCCACCGAAGAGGGACAAATCCAACATTCTCCCTACATGCCAAACAAAAAATACCACAACCACTAAGCCAACGATCGAAAAACAAACTGATAAGAATGAGACTCACCTGCATACACATAACAAACTGATTCGTAAGGCCTTCGCCTCAGACGTCATTAGTGATAAACCGACCAAGGGTCAAAGACCACACACAAGCCTTTAATTTCGAGGGAACCTTTATCTTCCAAATATAAGAAGCTAGAGGGGAGGGGGAATAAAAACCTTAGACTTCCCAAGTATCTAGGAAACAGTCTACTAAGAACACATAAGGACACATCACAAAAACTCAATAGCACAACTAAATACTCTTACACTACCCAAACTACTAAATCCCCATGATCTACGAAAGTTATGGAAAGATTTCTTGATGGCAAATTGCCCTCAGAATTATCAGTATGATGCACAGTTCAAAGTTATGGCCTATTAGCCGATACCAAAATATCGGAGCGGTTTCGGCCCTTGCCGAATAGCAACCTTGATAAAAGACGGAAAATCGGTGATTATTCATGTAAAGGGTATGTTTCGGTGAAATTTTGGCTTAGTAAAACGGTTTCGGACTAAATAGCGGAGAAATTTCGGTGTCAAGAGGAGAAACGCCACAAAAAAAAATTGTATTTAATAAATTTTAACCGGTACCTAAATTGGTATTAAAAAAATAAAAATAAAATAAAACTAGTATTCAAGTTCACTACAACTTATAAAAAAATTATACTTGAACTACTTAGCAAAAAACCAATTATACATACTATATAGTACCTAAGTTAATTAGAGTTTAAAAAATTTGTAACCATTTTGTTTAGAAATAAAAAAATATATACTTTATACATATTAATTTAAAAAAATGTACCTATATAATACCTAGTAAAGTATAACTTGAAAATATCTTAAGAATTTAATTTTTTATTTTTATGCAATGTCGCATTAGACACGTCTACAAGATGTCTATTTTATCATTTGTGTTGTGTGTATTAGATAGTGTTTATTGTAAACTTAATTGATTCAGCTTCTTGTTCTTATTATTCAAAAAAAAATTCATAACTATTATAAAAATTTTTGAATCTCCTAACTAGCGTACCAGTGCGTATCGTTCGAAACCGATACCTAGTCAAAAAATGACATTCCAAAACATAAACCGCTACCACAACTTTGAACCATGAGAAATCTAGGGTGCATAAGAATCCAAAAAGGTATCTCCAAGATCACTATCAATCCCCTAAAAAGCACCTTAGCTAGGATCTTAGACACAAAGACACGAGATAATTTTGACATACCAATCTTTCTTTGGGACTATGGAATTTTCAATTTCTTCCTAACTTAAAGAACCAGGAGGCTCAGGATATGTCCTCTTCCTATTTGGATGGTAGAAAGCTTCCTCTAGGATATTAAGACTTTTATTGGTCTGTGAATTATTGTTTGCAGCATGCCAACACCATAGCGATAGAAAGTGATAGAGGGAATATAAGGGATAGCAAGTGTTGGAGGATTCCACTCCCCTTGAACTAATCTTAATACCAGATATGATCCAACAACTTTCAGCTACTAAACGAGGGGAATGCTATGAAATTGAATTCATCATATTCTAGAGAGAAGAGAAAGAGAGGATTTTATCGCTTGAATCCTCAAAGTGGTTCACCCTGCAATGAGACCAACTGTGGCAATTGAAGCTTTGGTTAAAAACCGAATTCATCCAAATCTGCCTTCCAGAAGTACAACAAGGCCTTTGTATAGATCACAGAACTTAATCGACCTAGACAGTTAATGCAGACCTTGGAACTTAACTTTGACCTAGATAATTGGCACAGTCCGAAAAGGAAGGGAAGGAAGAAAACCCAAGCCCAAGAGGGGTTGACACTGTTATTATCATAACTTTTGATCCGTTTGGAGTTATGGGGCCCATAATATGTCAAATCGAAGCTTATGATAAGCCCTACAAGATTCATTGCCTTTGACCATGACGGACACCATTAAAAGCCCAAAAAAGACCTAGAAAGATGTGTTTGGACCTTCCGAAGTTTTTACCAGTTTTGAACTTATTTGGATTATTTCGTAATTTAGCTATTCCTTTCGTAATTAGGGTTTTCTGTTTATTGTTTAATATTTAATAAAGGATATTTTCATGTGTTTCAGGGTTAACTCTTATTATTCTAATTTTATAAAACATTGTGGCTGTTTAGTCAATTTATCCAATTTTGTAAATTTTTGTGATTGCAAAGTTACATAGATTCAATTCATGTACTGATTGTTTCTATTCCTTATTTAGTCTTCTGTTGTGTCAGTTGGCATCAGAGCAATGATTCTAATCTGTAAATTGATGGGTGTTGAACGTGTGCAAGACAACCCACCTCCTTGTAACGAGAGGATGGCGATCATCTGGACTGCGTTGCAGAATCTAGAGGCCACAACGGGGACCCTAGTTAGTAGAATAAACAGGCTGGACGTTAGTACCGGTGATCTAGCAGTAGCAGTCAACGTGCTAACTGAAAGGTTGGAATCGTTAGGGTCGACATGCGTCAAGATGATGATCATAGTATTGGCGGGGATCACAGGCTACGTATCAACCATCAGAGGCATGGGCAGGAACGTAGGAGAGAGGATTCAGATGATGAGTTTGGTGCATATGAGGAGCCTGATCATCGGGTTATGGTGTGTGGTAACCAGTTCCGAACTAAAGAGGAGCTTAGAGGCCAAAATCAGGATTTTCGAATTAAAGTGGATCTTCCCACTTTTGATGGGACTCTTGATATTGAGTCGTTTCTGGACTGACTATACGAAGGAGAGAGTTTCTTTGATTTTGCTTCAACCCCAGAGGATAAACAAATGAAATTGGTGGCTTACAAGCTAAAAGGGTTGCTCGTATTTGGTGGGAGAACGTGCAAACCACTTGAAGGAGATAAGGAAGACTATTGGTGACATCATGGGGTCGGATGAAAAGGATGCTGAGGAAACGATTCTTACCATTGGATTACGAACATGTCATGTTTCAGAAATTACAGCAGTGTCATCTGGGCAATAAATCTGTCCATGAGTACACAGCTGAGTTTCAAAGATAAACGAAACGTACTGGATTACAGGAGTCTGAGATTCTAAAAGTTTCCAGGTATTTTGAGGGACTGAAACGTGACATTCAGCAACATTTTCAGCTATTTCTTCAATTGCTGTCAATAGATAATATGCAATTTCTAGACCAGTCTTCTCTATCCCAGAAAAATCATCAACATACATAAACATTGCTCCGCGACTATTGACGGCAAGAACATTAATAACTAATAAGTGGTTGCTTCTTTACATTAGTCCATCCATTCGACACAATAGACACCCCATGAGTATACCAAGTATCTTTTACCGGAAAAAGATCTTTTTCAATATTCTTTTACAGTCATCTAATAATGTTGTTCCTGTCTTTTCGTAAGAGGGAGCTTTGTATCCGGCCCTATCGGCTGCAGAAATCATCTCATGAAAAGAGGGACTTCTCAAGAGATTAAACAAAAGTCCATTGGCACACAAGCACTTTACAACCTTCATGTCAACCATGTCCCTATCCATCATCTTGAACGAATTTTCAATACTTCCTTTAACTACCGGTTTCTCTCTCTTCAACAGTGTGGAATTTTTCAAAGAGGAAGAAACTCCTTTCTGTTCGGCAATCTATACTCTTTTATGCAGTTTTTCATACTCGTCACAATTCCGCAACAAAGCTTCACATCTTCCAATTCCAGCTTTTATTCCCATCGGAGGACCAAAAAAGTGATAGTGAATCCGAGCGTATGAACTTGTAAAAGTTTTTTTACAATGATTACACCTCCAAAATTTTGTGCCACCGGAATTTTTTTAACTTGCTACACTTTGTGTTACATCATTTAACAAAGGTTTTGCACCATCTTGTTGCCTTGGTTGACTTTCTTTTCTGATTGTGATAAATCATCAGTTTGATGATTATTCTCACTATCACTTGAATCATCTAAATTTTGTATATCCTCCTGTTCCTCCTCAAAAATTTCTTCTCGATTTCTCTTTCATCCAGAACCCATTCTTGAGTGCATACTGATTTTTATTAATTTGACAAGAGTTTGAACTTTTTAGCTAATCTCCTTCTTGGTTGCTGTTACGCTCTTGAGAATCTTGTGGATGGACCTTTATATGAAAAAGAGAACAGAACAAATATAGAATACATAACTTGAATAAGAAAAGGAAAATAAAACATGAAATACAATTCAAATAAGAAAACGATTTTGAGTATAGTTATCCGTGAACATGTTAAATCTTAAAAATAAAGGCTAAAAAAGAAAAAGCAATTTTCTTATATTTCCCGCAAAAACGAAAATAATTATTGTTTATTAACATAAAGTCTGAAATAATAAATAGATTCCAATAATGAAAAGGATTTCAATACAAAAAGTATTTTGTTAAATAAAAAGTTGACTAAAATATAGGGGGGGAAATCCAATTCGGAAAATAATTTTTAATGTGTTACCAAATTACGTTAGGGGTGTGAATATCCAATCTCAATAAATCCTTAAGGGGGGGGGGGGGGGGGAATTATTATACCAGATTTCTAATAATATTTGTTTTGCTGAATAAAAAGTCAGATTTATCGTATAAAGTTTTAAGTCATTAAAGCTTTGATGTGAATTCAGTTTGCAGTTTTTTATTATTAAAAAAAAAGCGTCTTTACTTTTCCCTTATTCAGTCCACACCTTTTCCCAAAAGACAAAATATTTTCACGCTTTCTCCTACTCTCTCCTAGCCCCTAGGTCTTTCTCTCTTCTCTCACGTCTCTCTCTTTTTCTCACGACTCTGCCTCACGCCTCCCTCTCCCTGTTTCTTCTCTCACAATTCTCCCTCTTCTTCGTCGTAGCAAAAACAAATTTGGAATCAAACAATTAAAAATTAAAATTGCACGGATGCTGTTGGATTGTACGAATTACTCAGCTTCTGCTATACCCAATCGATGTGATACCCAACCAAATTAAAAGATCGATCAACAAAATATGGAAATATGAACACGAATTGTTAGATGGTTGATCATCCTCGCGAAACTTCTAAACGGGTATTTACCGTAGGATTTTCGACACATAAAAGCATTGAAATTTAAAATTTTAAAACAGTTTTCGAAAATCCTATCCATGCGAAAGCATATTAATTCAGAGGTTTAGATTTATTTTACTGATTATCTGAGCTTGAATGGTGACGATGAAAATTCTGGAACAGCTTCGAATCTTCAACGCAATCCAACGGAACTGCGCCTCTACGGTATCCACACGAACGCCCCGCGAATCGTCAGACGATCTGCAGCAAAGAGAACTGCGGTACTAGCCACCAAGATCTAGATTTTCTCAAGTTTTTCTCTCAACTCTCTATTCTAAAACGGCTAGGGTTTTATTTTTCTTCTCACGCGTTTATAAAACAGCTGATATATCATATATATAGCAAAACCCTAAAACCATTAGAAAAGTAAAAATTCGAATTTATATATATTATATTTTAATTAAGTCTTACTTAATTAATATACATATATACAAATTATCCTATTATTTTAAATACTATCAATCATATTGACATATTTAAATCCTTACAATTTAAATTAATTCCCTTTTAATTGCGTTCTAAGTGTGTAACCCTATAGGTTATTATTATGTTGGCAATAATTTTAAAATCATATTATAAAATTATAAACAGTGAGCGGCATCTAGTAATGCATCACTGCTACCCAAATAATAATAAGATCAGTGATTCGATGCAACCTTTTTGTGACCAATGTTTCAATGTAATTTAATCCTTTTAACCTTGACATCCTAGATTAAACTCGAGTCATGGAATGTGTCATACTCTTCATAATTTAATCTAAGTTTTCTTGATCAATGAGTAGACTATATGAAACAAATCACTATTTGAGCATGGTCATGCATTTCATAGTCCTAATCAATCAAGAGGCCTATGGATATCACCCCTAATATATAGGAGGGTTAAATTCCATCTAGATCACTCATATTCCTCACACGATTCATGATGCACCCAATAATCACCTTTATTGTCCACCCTATTAAAGGTGACCTTTGATGATATCAAAGTACATTAATTCTCGTGTAGTAATATAGTGATTTCAGGTCGAAGGATCATTACATCATTGTCACTATGAGAATTGCTTATGACACTTTGCATAATACTCCACGTAGAATTCTCATGGTGAGTTTGTCTAGTACATTGTTCTCTAACATGTACCTATGCATTGACTCAATATCTCATATTTATGACTAATGAGATTTGGCTATCAGTCAATCCACATACTAGTCTCAATGTATCATTGTTGTCCCATTAACAATGATACTCGACTAGGGACATTTAAGAGTAATGATACTAATTGTAATTACATAATCTCATATTCAAGTCACATACTTGAAGCTATATAATTTGTATCATTATTTTAAGGACTTTTATTATGCTAACATTTATATAACGCAGTAAATAAGACCATAATAAAATAATTCATTTATTCAATTAAATATAATATCAAAAGAAATGTTAAGCAATTACATCAAAGAATTGGCCTCTAGGGCATAAACTCTAACAATCTCCCACTTGCACTAGAGCCAATCACTCATGTATCTAATACCCATGGAACTAGTGTGACCATGCTGCTGTGACAAAGCTTTGGTCAGTGGATCTGCAACATTATCATCTGTTGGCACTCTGCATATATGTACATCTCCTCTACCAATGATTTCACGGATGAGATGGTACCGCCTAAGTATATGCTTGGATCATTGGTGAGATTTAGGTTCCTTAGCCTGTGCAATGGCTCCATCATTATCACAGTATAGCTCAACTGGATCAACAATGGTTGGAACAACACCAAGTTTAGTGACGAACTTTTAATCCATACAGCCTCCTTGGCCGCACTAGAAGGAGTAATATACTCAGCCTCTGTTGTAGAATCGGCTACTGTCTCTTGCTTCGAATTTTTCCAGCTAACAACACCACCATTAAGGCAAAACACAAAACCTTACTGAGACTTATAGTCATCTTTGTCAGTCTGGAAACTAGCATCTGTGTAATCCTTTACTGCCAATTCATCTCCACCTCCATATACCAAGAATGAATCCTTAGTCCTTTTCAGGTACTTGAGGATATTTTTGACTGCTGTCCAGTGACCTTCACCTGATTCAACTGGTATCTGCTCGTCATGCTCAAAGCATACGAGACATCCGGACAAGTACATATCATTGCATACATGATAGATCCAATTGTCGAAGCATAAGGGATCTTTCTCATACGCTCCTTATCATCTTGTGATTTAGGACATTGGGCCTTAGAGATCTTTACACCATGAGACATGGGTAAGTGTCCTTTTTACCTATTGCATGCAGAACCGTTTCAGCACTTTATCAATATATATACTTTGACTTAGGCCGAGCATTTTTCTCGATCTATCACAATAGATCTTGATACCTAAAATGTAGGTTGCATCGCCCAAATCCTTCATGGAGAAACATTCTCCTAACCATGTTTTTACAGCCTATAAGGAAGGAATGTCATTCCCAATAATTAATATGTCGTCAACATATAATACCAGGAATACAATGTGACTCCCACTAATCTTCTTATATACACAAGGTTCATCTTCATTTTTTATAAAGCCAAACTCTTTTACTGCTTCATCAAATCGAAGATTCCAACTCCAAGAGGCTTGTTTCAATCCATAAATGGATCGCTGCAGCTTACATATCTTACCAACATCCTTTGGAGTGACAAAACCCTCAGGTTGTGTCATATACACATCCTCAAGGAGATTTCCGTTAAGGAAAGCAGTTTTGACATCCATCTGCCAGATTTCGTAATCATAAAAGGCCGCAATAGCAAGTAAGATCTTGATGGATTTAACCATTGCCACTGGAGAGAAGGTTTCATCATAGTCAACACCTTGAACTTGTTTGAAATCCTTTGCTACCAGTCGGCCTTTATAGGTTTGTACATTACCATCTATGTCGGTTTTCTTTTTGAAAACCCACTTTCACTCGATTGGTTTTACCCCTTCGGGTGGATCAACCAAAGTCCATACTTGGTTAGTATACATGGAGTCCATCTCAGATTTCATGGCTTCAAGCCATCTCTCAGAATCTGGTCCATTCATAGCTTCTTGGTAGGAAGCAGGCTCATCTTGATCTATGAGCATCACATCGCCGTTTTGAGTCACAAGAAATCCATAATATCTCTCGGGCTCTTGGCGTGTCCTACCAGATCTACGAATGCCTCGTGTAATTTGAGCAGGTTCACTTTCCACAATATCTTGTGGTTCCTGCTTATGTTCCAACTCAGGTTCAATGACATTTTGTGGTTCTCGAATTTCTTCGAGTTCTACTTTCCTCCCACTGTTTCCTTTAGAGACAAATTCTCTTTCTAAAAAAATACCAGTTCGAGCAACAACCACTTTGTTCTCAGAAGGTTTGTAGAAATAATACCCTTTTGTTTCCTTAGGGTATCCCACAAAATTACATTTCTCAGATTTGGGTCCGAGCTTGTCAGAAGCCAAACGTTTTACAAACGCCTCGCAACCCCAAATCTTCATGAACGACACACTAAGACGTTTTTCAGTCCACATCTCATATGGTGTCTTTTGAACCGTCTTTGTAGGAACACGATTAAGTGTGAATGCAGCTGTCTCTAGGGCATGACCCCAAAAGCTTATTGGAAGATCTGCATGACCCATCATTGATCGTACCATGTCCAACAAGGTACGATTCCTCCTCTCAGACACCATTCCATTGTGGTGTTCCAGGTGGAGTGAGCTGTGATATAATACCACACTCCTTTAGAAGGTCATCAAAGTCTTGGCTTAAGTATTCACCTCCTCGATCGGATCGAAGGGCTTTTATGCTTTTGCCAAATTGGTTTTGAATTTCATTCTTGAATTCCTTGAACTTTTCAAAGGATTCGGATTTTTGTCTCATAAGATACATATCCATATCTACTGAAGTCGTCAGTAAATGTAATGAAGTAATAGAACCTACATCTTGCTAACGAATTCATGGGTCCACATACATCACTATGTATTAGTCCCAATACATCGCTAGCCCGTTCACTGTGACCAGTGAAAGGGGCTTTAGTCATCTTGCCTAATAAACAAGACTCGCATTTCTCATATGATTCAAAATCAAATGAATCCAAAAACCCATCTTTATGGAGTTTGGATATGCGTTTCTCATTTATATGGCCTAAACGACAATGTCAGAGATATGTCGGATTTGAATCATTTGATTTAAATCGTTTTGTATTTATGTTATAGATAGGCATTTCAAAATCAAGAATATAAAGACCATTAAACAATTGTGCAACACCATAACATATTTCATTTAAGTAAAACGAACAACTGTTGTTCTTTATTAAAAATGAAAAACCTTTCTTATCCAAACAAGAAACAGAAATAATATTTTTGCTCATAGCAGGCACATAATAACAATCCTCTAATTCTAATACTAGCCCGGTGGACAAAGATAAATGATAAGTTCCTACGGCTAGTGCAGCAACTTTTGCTCCATTCCCAACTCGTAGGTCAACTCCTCCTTTCGCCAAAGTCCTACTCCTTCGGAGTTCCTGCACATTAACACAAATGTGAGAACCACATCCAGTATCCAATACCCATGATGTAGAAGTGGACAAATTGACTTCTATAACATATATACCTGAATCAGAAGTCATACTTCCTTTCTTTTTCTTCAGTTCTTCCAAATAAGCATGACAATTCCTCTTCCAGTGTCCAAGTTTTCCACAGAAGTGACAATCACCTTCTTTAGCCACCCACCTTTAGGTTTTAAAGCTCGTTTGTTTTTGAAATTGGGTTTGGCACCAAATTTAGATCCTATCTTCTTCTTGCCTTTACCTTTTCCCTTAGCATTCCCCTTTTGCACCATCATTATGAGATCGGGTCCTGCCTTTTTCATGTTGTTCTCGACAGTTCTTAACATGCTCAATAACTCAGTAAGTGGTTTCTCAATTTCATTCATGAGATAATTCATAACAAATTGAGAGTAGCTGTTGTTCAAAGATTGCAAAACAAGATCAGTTTGGGCTTCCTGAGTAATCGAAAAACCCAACCTATCAAGGTACTCAATATACCCAATCATTTTTAGAACATGTGGACCAACTGGATCACGTTCACTCATCTTGCAGTGATACAACGCTTTGCTTGTATCATACCTCTCTTGTCGAGCATGCCCTTTGAACAATTTCTTGAGATGCTCGATCATCTCATAAGCATCCATTAACTCATGTTGCTTCTGAAGCTCAGAGTTCATAGTTGCTAGCATGAGACAACTCACGTCCAGAGCATCATCTTGATGCTTCTTGTAAGCATTATGCTCTACACGTGGTGCAGTGTTAGTTGGTGCTGCAGGAATGGGCCCATCAAGGACATATAGCTTGCGCTCTTGTTTGAGAACAATCCTCAAGTTCCTGTGCCAGTCTAGGAAATTAATTTCACTCAGTTTTTTTTTCTCAAGGACTGATCGTAGTGAAATACTATTTGTGTTGTTGTTTGCCATTAATATCTACAATTAATTAGTGCAAAAATAACAAGTCAAATTGCAGAGTTTTGATATTATGTAATTGATAATAGTACATTCAAAATATACCTCCCACTATTTTATTCAAATTAATAGCCCTCGCCATTAAATTCGGAAAGCATTTTTTATTTAAATCTTTCTAGTGAGCCAAGATCCATATTTCATTATGCTTTAAGTTAGCTTTGGCTAGTCTCTCAAAATATAATTATTTAGGTAAACAACCATTTGTCAATTATATCATATATATAACTCTTAGATAGTTTGGTGAACAACATTTGTTCTAAGTCCATCTAATGGTACCTTCCAAACTCTATGCCTCTAAGTCCACAATCCTATTGAGATAACTTAGTTAAGTCAGGCCCAATGATTTTAACAGTTTGGATATCGCAATTATCCTATCGCATCTTACCAAGATAAATAGGGTACTTTGTTTTGACAAACCTACATCCATCGATCAAGGTCTTGATGAGTGTTATCCATTGGAAGGCATCTAATTTAGACTTAATAATTTTATGAGGGATTTTATTAATTAATTTAGATCTCATAAATTTTAATCTTATTAAGCATGCACATTATTTATCATAGCATCTCGTATACAAGCATAAATAAAGTGCAAAATTAAATGTGTCACAGTTATGGCCCAACCCTATATCAATCTTTTCAAGCTAATAAAAGGATTGAAGGTCAGTCTAAGGTGGTAAAAGATTTCAAAATAGTAGCTTCCTTGGGCCTTCCTCATGCATGTGTCTCTTCTCCTTCATCATCTTGTCATCTTGATAGGTTACCCTTGTACATTACATGTCATAAAGAAACCTCGAGTTGCATTCGAGGGGATTTAAATGAGAAGAGAATATTACATCAGAATTTATAGAAAGGCACGACATGCAAGCCGTATTTCAAAAAAAAAATCACTAACCTATGGGTCAAAAGGGCCATAACTGTGTACCATGCATATCACAATAAGCACATAACACAATTTTTATAATTAAAAAAAACTATATATGAAATATTAGGATCACGACCATCGTGCGCTACGACGGGGGGGGGTCCAAGGGGGTGTTTTTTCCTCTGGCGGTGGTCCGGCTGACCGATCAGCCGGCGAGTGGTCTCGCTGCCCGGTCAGCGAGCGGGGTCATAATAACAACACACCCAAAACATATCATATATGTCCAGTTTCGATTAATCATATTAAACCGAATCTTCATGCTTCTAATCCAATTAGAACATAAGTTGTATTGTTATTCCACCTTCTAGGATACGATTAAGAGAACACCATATACATGCATATATATTACTAATTTCCAGAATGCGCATACATGCAGAATATCATATATTCAGTTTCAGATCGGCAAACATGCATCATATATATCGAATACAATTAAAACACGTAATCTGAATTAATAGTTTCGCAAGTAGCTCTGATACCACTGTAGGAAGTTCAACAAATAAAAGCAGCGGAATTTAAAATTTTAAAACAGTTTTCAAAAACCCTAAAACAGGATCCATACGAAAACATATTAATTCAGAGGTTTAGATTTGTTTTACCGATTATCTAAGCTTGAATGGTGACGATAAAAATTCTGGAACAGCTTCGAATCTTCAATGCAATCCAACGGAACTGCGCCTCTACGGTATCCACACGAACGCCCCGCGAATCGTCAGACGATCTGCAGCAAAGAGAACTGCGGTACTAGTCGCCATGATCTAGATTTTCTCAAGTTTTTCTCTCAACTCACTTTTCTAAAACGACTAGTGTTTTGTTTTTCTTCTCACGCGTTTATAAAACAGCTGATATATCATATATATAGCAAAACCCTAAAACCATTAGAAAAGTAAAAATCTGAATTTATATATATTATATTTTAATTAAGTCTTACTTAATTAATATACATATATACAAATTATCCTATTAATTTAAATACTATCAATCATATTGACATATTTAAATCCTTACAATTTAAATTAATTCTCTTTTAATTACGTTCTAAGTGTGTGACCCTATAGGTTATTATTATGTTGGCAATAATTTTAAAATTATATTATAAAATTATAAACAGTGAGCGGCATCTAGTAATGCATCACTGCTACCCAAATAATAATAAGATCGGTGATTCGATGCAACCTTTTCATGACCAATGTTTCAATGTAATTTAATCCTTTTAACCTTGACATCCTAGATTAAACTCGAGCCATGGAATGTGTCACACTCTTCATAATTTAATCTAAGTTTTATTGATCAATGAGTAGACTATATGAAACAAATCACTATTTGAGCATGGCCATGCATTTCATAGTCCTACTTAATCAAGAGGCCTATGGATATCACCCCTAATATATAGGAGGGTTAAATTCCATCTAGATCACTCATATTCCTCACACGATTCATGATGCACCCAATAATCACCTTTATTGTCCACCCTATTAAAGGTGACCTTTGATTATATCAAAGTACATAAATTCCCGTTTAGTAATATAGTGATTTCAGGTCGGATGATCATTACATCATTGTCACTATGAGAATTGCTTATGACACTTTGCATAATACTCCACGTAGAATTCTTATGGTGGGTCTGTCTAGTACATTGTTCTCTAACATGTACCTATGCATTGACTCAATATCTCATATTTATGACCAATGAGATTTGGCTATCAGTCAATCCACATACTAGACTCAATGTATCATTGTTGTCCCATTAACAATGATACTCGACTAGGGACATTTAAGAGTAATGATACTAATTGTAATTATATAATCTCATGTTCAAGTCACATACTTGAAGCTATATAATTTGTATCATTATTCTAAGGACTTTTATTATGCTAACATTTATATAACGCAGTAAATAAGACCATAATAAAATAATTCATTTATTCAATCAAATATAATATCAAAAGAAATGTTAAGCAATTACATCAAAGAATTGGCCTCTAGGGCATAAACTCTAACATTTACCTACTTCCATTCCATTGTAATTTTTGTGAACTATGCACATATTTGAAATTGGATGAGTGTTCGTTGGATTTGGGGAATTGGTGAGCAAACGCACCGCGAATCAAGACGCGTGAACCAGTTCGCCATACGCTAGGCTACCCAACGAATTTGGTAACACTGAGAAAAACCCAACCTCACTTTTTACACACATCCTCCAAAAAACTACCTACACTAGGCTCCAAAAGAAAATTTGGACAAACAAAAAAATCCACAAAATGAGCAATAGAGCTGGGGTACATATCAAGCAGCCAAAAGAATAGAAGGCTAAGAAGCAAAAGCTTGATTTGATGAAGATGCCTTCCTTTGCCTTAAAAGTACAGAATATTTCACTCTTTCAAAATCGTCCACCAAATACTGTAAGACAACAAATTAATCTCACCTTCTTTTCCACTCCTTCCTCAGCTTCATCCCTCTCCATGCCTATTAGCAATTCGTTGATCAAGTCGACGTCACCCAAGAAATACCACGGGGAAAACACCACTGTCCACAAGCTCCTAAATGCCTCGCAATGAAGAAGTAGATGGTCTACCTTTCTTCCTACAATAATACATGACGCTCGGCTCGCCCTCCCTCTCTTCTAGAGATTACTATGAGAAAGAATCGCCCCCAACACTACCGTCAAAGCAAAGAAAGTTACCATTTGAGGCCCATACCTTTAAAATACTCCTTTGTGGAAGCAAGCACCCACCTCCATCCTGCAATACACTAAAATAAGAACGCACAGAGAAAACTACCCACTATTGTGTTCCTTCCACAATACCGCATTCTCCTTATCTAGCAACAACTCCCACTTCCATGTATGTTCCATGTATGTTGACTTTTAGAGCATACATAGTATTATAGGAGACGAGCAATGAGAAAATTCACTATTATCATAACTAGCATATACACCCTGTGCAAAGCACGAGGTCTTATGTTAAGAGTTATGATATTGTTTAATTTTATTATAACTATATTATTAGGAGTAAATTATTTACAGCTTTTCGTTTGATATTTGAATCATATAGTTGGTCAATATATTATGTTTATACATATATTTTAATAATAGTAACAATTTAATATTAGGTAAGATGGTCCTTATAAGAAAATAACTTCCTTCTAAAATTATATTATCTAAGTAATAATAAAATCCTATTTATACATGAATATAATTATACTTATATTTTAATAGCAACAAATTTAAATTAGGTAAGATGATCTTTGTGAAAAAATTGTTTTCTTCTCAAACTATATTATTTAAGTAGTAATAAAATCTTATTTAATAATTGCGACAAATTAATATTAGGTAAGATGATCTTTTTATTGTTTACTTGTATATATTACTAATTCTTGTTTTGATTCAATTGAACCGAACGGAGGGTATTGTGTAGTACTATGATATTGTTGATGTTTTAATTTGTTTTAAACAAAATCTTATTAGATAGAGTTATTAATTTTTATTTTGTTATTTAAAAACGAAACATATAGTTATTTACTATATTATATCTATACTTTTGTTTTAATAATAGTAACAATTTAGTATTAGGTAAGATAATCCTCATAAGAAAATTGTTTCCAATATTATATATCTAAATCATACTCATCAGTGTTTTAGAAATCCCCGCATAGGCGCTAGGCAGGTCCCTACTGCCTAGATTGGGTTAGGCGCCTAGGCAGAATCAGATATCCACAGCATCGATTTAGTTAAGACTTTGAAACTCTAAAATAATTGAAATAAATTTGTTAATCATTAAAAGATTGTTTTTTGGTAATTTTTTATGTAACATTTAAAAAAATTACATCCACTATATGTTACCCGGCTTATCAATTTATCCGATAAACTACTCGGGACTCATGTAGCCCATACCAGATTAATTGTATTCTGGGCCGGAGGAATGAACATATTTTGTATTGTATAACAAGTGTATACAATAGGGGGAAAATGGACTACCTAGGAAAACGCCTAGTCCGCCTAGAAAAATGCCTAGTCCGCACCCCTTCCCTAACCTAGGACCACCTAACGATTTTCAGAACACTGCTAGTCTACTACTCATACTCTAAGTTATAATTATTTTTATATTTTAATAAAAAGATGGTAACAAATTCAAAACTTAGATAAGATTATATTCATGAGAAAATTGTTTTCTTCTCAAACTATATAATCTTAGTAGTAATAAATCTTACTTAAAGTCACATTATATATACACACATTTATATTAATAATAGGGCTTAAATATAATTTACTATCCTAAACTATATGCCATATTCCACTTCGATGATCCACCTTTAAAGTTTTTCAATTAGATGATTGAACTATTAATTTTTTCCAATTGCAGAAATTGAGACTGCCACGTCAGAAATTGCTGACGTGGCTGCCTGGGTAGGGTATAGTTGAACTGATGTGTAACTAAAAAATAGTATTTTAATATCTATTTACATATTTATTATATATCAAAGGGCAAATTCGTCAAACCACTTTATATTAATTGTTTTATAATAGAAAGAGTAAAAGAAATGCTTAACCAAACAGCTTGTTCGAATCAAATCAGATCTGGTGTTATTTTACAATAGAGTGTTCTGGTGGTCTAGCTGTATTCAATTGATCACTTTGAAACCATTGCCGTCATCGAAACCCAAGGCGACATTATCGGAGCCGACGACGCCATCATCGGGTCTCTTTTTCTTCCCTTTAATCGAGTCTTTTCTTCTTATTTTTTCATTCTTTCAATTTCAATTTTCCCCAATGCATGTATGGATGTATAGATCTTGGGTCTTTATAATTTTTGCCAGTAAATTATGGATAATGGTGATAGTAGTGGGTCTCTATGATCAAAATGGTGTTTTGATTTTGCTAATATTTGTATAGATTTTGGGTTCGAAGGCGGTGATTTGTTCTTAAATTATAGATGTGTTTTAAATGGAATAAAATTCCTCAAAAATTTTTGTCTCTCTTTCTTGGCTGGAGTTTACTTATACACTTGATTTCTTTATGGAAGTTAATTTATTGGCTGGAGTTTGATCGATTTCTGATGGTTTTGACAAGATCGGTTCATGAAAGCTTGCAAGGAATAACATGTCGCAGGAAGAGCGAGGAGTACTCTACAAAATCATCGGCTTTTTCAACCATCACTTCATCAACTGGAGCAAATACAGTCAATTTCGACTAACCTAGAAATCCTAGCAATTGCAGATCTAGAAACGATGCCATCACAGAATATCCTCTAGATCTCATCATTCCAGACGCTTCGTGAAACGAAAAAGCTCCGGATGATTTTGGATATTCCTTAAACACTACACATCCAAATCTAGGGCTTTGAATTTGATCCAAAAGAGTAAAATCCGGATCGAAGAAATTTTCGATTCCGAAAACAACTAAGGATCCATCGTTGTATATCGGCGATCCGCTGATTGTGACGTTGTTCAGTGAGAATTGATAATCAAAAGTGTTTGAGGTGACTGTAAGGGAACGGCCGGAGGACATGGTAGGGATTTTGGTACCGCAAGGGAGTGATCGGAGGCTTTTGACGGAGAAGGCGACAGGAACGAAGTGGAGTTGGAGGAGAGAGATAAAGTGGTTTGACGAATTTGCCCTTTAATATATAATAAATATGTAAATGGATATTAAAATACTCTTTTTTTGTTACACATAAGCTCAACTATGGCCTACCCAGACAACCACGTCAACAATGTATGACGTGACAGACTCAATTTCTGCAATTGCAAAAAATTAATAGTTAAATCATCTAATTGAAAAACTTTAAAGGTGGATCATCAAAGTGGAATATGCCTATAGTTTAGGGTAGTAAATTATATTTAAGCCTAATAATAGTAACAAATTATTAGGTAAAGATGATATTGTTTCCTTGTTAAACTATATTACTAAAATTTTAATTTGGTCTGACCGAGGATCTAGGGACGAATCAAATTGTTTATTTAATTATAATATAGATATAGCATATAAATATAGATTATTTAATTCAACAAAGTACTACAAAATTAGCTTAACTAGCTTCTAGATGTTCCATACTAAATTTAGTTCTTTAGTGGCATGCTTAGGCTCTTATACACTCAAGCCACCAGAGAAATATCCAATATAAACTGAGGAAAGTATATGCAATTACACATCATAAAAATATTAGTTTATTTGGAAAAAAGTTACCACCTTCATTCATAACGAGAAAAGGAGCTACTAAAGTTATCTTAGGTCTATATATTCTTTCCTAGTGCACACGGGGATATCATGTCTGTAATTTTATTTGTATAACCTCTCAAGGCTGCTTCTTTCTTTGTTCAAGTATATAAATTGCAACCCCATAAATTTGTTGCCCTATTAGTACATGTGCAACGACAAGAAATAAGAAAGAACACAAACATGAAAAAACAAAGTCCCCTAATCTTTAAACAATTTTTTTCATAAGAGAACAGTATATATTATTTCCTATCAAGTTAACATAAACAGTCGTCCAAGGACATAACCTAAAAAGAAAGAAAATACAAAACAATACGATGGATTGTGCCTCACAAAAAACATAATATCCTTCGACATGACAAAATCTACATATAATCTGGCATAAATCCACATTTTATGCAAATAGTACGAAATCCAAATCTCCAGTTACTGCCCATATACATAGTCATGAATCACTATAACAATATTTATGTCAACACTAAATTTCTCCATACATCAACTGCCAATACATCAATTATACATACAGGTAAAATGAGTATATACCAGAAAACAGAAGTCGAGGTGAAAGAAATTAATCTTTTACCAAAAATATGGAAATTAATCAAGGAACAGGTAACATTCACATGGAAATTTATGAGTGAAAAAAAAATGTCCTCTAAAATACCAATGAATATGGCGAGAAAAATGTCCAACGAATAGAACGACAAAAGGATGTGATAAAGAACGCAAATGAAATTCGAATTACATCGAATTGAAAGTTGGGTCTATTGGCATCTTATACTGTATCATTCACATATTTTTCAAGTTCATGATTCTTCTTTAGAAGTTCAGACCTTAAGCGATTGTTCTCTTCCACCTGTGAACCAAAAGGGAAAAAAAAATGAGCAATCTAAACCAATAGATGTACCAAAATAAACCAAGATGCGGCTTCTGTTTTTTCACTTTAATTTTTTTTTCCTGTCGAGATCCAGGGGGAATCACAAGTGGTACAAGCAACCATGGAAACAGAAAAACATAATGTGACCATTCAATACAAGGGGTGGAGGTGAAGGTGCTCTCTCTTTTTTCACAGTTTTAAATTATGATAGCCAGGAGCAAGTTTTGAAATTGCAAAAATATTATTTTAAAAAGAAAACGACAATAATAAGTTATTGAGGGAAATCAGCATACCATAGAAAGTCTTAAACTCAAATCTTTCATCAAACAATTCAGATTGCTTAATGGGTCACTTTTGCAAGGGATAACAACTGGAAAATACTTCTTTCTAATAAGTTCTTTTGTAATATTTATGTACCCAACAAGAAAACCTTGTTTGATGGATGGTTCCTAACATAATAAAATAATATAGTTACTAGCTTTCACTCACCTCCTCAAACTTTTATTAGAAATGAAAATGTTGGAACGCAAGAAAGTTGCACTAGTCCAGGCCCCCTTCCTAACCCCTTTACCTCATACCAAATTAATGAAAACTGCTCATGATGCAGGACAAGGTTTCAAAAGGTTTAGAATATACGTTAGTGCTGAAAAGAGAGAGAGCTAAAGGACCTATCTACAAGCAGATTCGGTAGATATTCAAAAAAAAATCTCAAATCAATTAATTATTTAAGTCTAACTAACAACTGAGATTATATTAGTTTATATCTATAAAAAAAATTTAAAAAAAAAGAAAAGTAAACCCTACTTCTACTACAAATTAAGTAACCTAATTTAAAAAGGAAACAACTCCTAATAATTATATGCTAAAATAACTAAACTTCTAATATACTTGAAAGATAATTACATTGATTTATTTTTGAACAATAACTGAATGTAATTAATTAATAATCCTTATTAGTAAAGGGGGCGCGAGTTGTTTACGTGTCTTCCGTACAACCACAAGAATGCTCGAGAGATAGTTGTCCATACAGGCATATACTGAAAAGGAATGTATGGATTCTCGAGAAAAGAGGTGCCATGGTGGTCCCCACACCGTTTGGATCCCACGAGTGAATCTTAAGAACACATACAAGATTTGTCAGTTGTCACAAAAAGGGATAATGGTAACAAGCAGCCCCACCATTAACTACTTCATTTATGAATTTCATAGTAATAGAAATATGTCCTACCCAGACAGAATTTGTATTTTGTAGCTTGCTATCCTCTAGCCTAGCAGGCAAACACTACCTCCATGGAAAGAATGATTCATTCGGATCAACATGAGAGTCTTCACAATCTAAATTTGTTATCTGTTTTATAAAACTAAATTTAATTGATGAAGAAAAGAAGAACAAGAAGTAGTGAGAATAAGGAGAAGATTTAGAAAAAGATAAAGAGATTTAGAGAAAGAAAAGTAGAACAGAGAGGAAATTAGAGAGAGAACTGCAGAATATTCATTAGGACAAAAATATGAAAATACCAATTATCCATACATCCTAACTACTGTTAAAATTATTTAAAACATAACTGCTAATAACTGCTACTAACTATTAATAATTAACTGCTACTTAGATATAGGTAACTGCTGATATCTGAAAATAACTTCCACAATCAACTACTTGATATTATAATTATTATAATTATGACACACTCCATCACTCCAAATAATCCATGTCCTCATGGATTCAAATCAAAATCTGAGAAATAATGAGCCATACTATCTTCATCTTCCCATGTAGAGTCCTCCAAACTAGCATTCTTCCATTGAACCAATACTTGAGCAAATTGCTGGCCTTTTTTCATAATTATTCTTCTGTAAACAATCCTCAAAGGCCCCACTTCAATTCTTCCCCTTAGTTCTACGGTAGGCAAACTAGGTACCGGAATGACATGCGGTCCAATTCTTTGTTTAAGATGGGACACATGAAATACAGGATGAATTCTTGATGTCTTCGGTAACTCCAACTTGTACGCTACTTCCCCTACCTGTCCAACACCTTAAATGGCCCATAAAACTTAGGAGATAACTTAAGGTTCTTCCTTATAGCCACTGAACTTTGTCTATAAGGTTGAAGTTTGAGATAAACACAATCTCCCACATCAAAAAATTCTTTGTCCTCCTTGCATCAGTCATGGATTTCATTCTTTGTTGAGCTCTTTCCCAGTTTTGCTTTAGTACTATCAACTGTTCCTTTCTCTCTTCAATAAATTCTGCTACTGCAGCTATCTTAGTACCTTGGTGAGGGAGAATGAACAGTTGTGGAGGTCTTCCATAAACAGCCTCGTAGGGTGTAGTACCAAGAGCTGAATGATAAGTAGTATCGAACCACCATTCTGCCATTGTCAACCAATTACTCCATTTCTTTGGTGAGTGTCCAGCCATGCCTCTCAAATATTGCTCAACACACTGGTTTATCCTTTCAGTGCACCCATCACTTTGAGGATGGTAGGTTGTGCTCATATGCAATTTCATACCCAACAGTCTAAATAAATGTTGCCAAAATTCACTAAGGAACAATTGATCTCGATCACTAACAATTGTGGCTGGCAATCCATGCAACTTAAAGATGTTTTCAAAGAAAGAAAGAGCTATCTGCTTAGCTGAAAAAGGGTGTGACAAGGCAACGAAATGGCTATATCTACTAAGTCTATCACTCACCACCCAAATAACTTCAAATCCCCGAGAGTTGGGCAATCCAGTAAAGAAGTCCATAGAGATGTCCTTCCAAAAGATTTCTGGAATGGGAAGAGGCTGCAAAAGTCCTGGGTAAGGAAGATGCTCAGCTTTAATTCTTTGACAAGTATCACATTCAGCTACCCAAGTCTTGATATCATGCTGTAAACCTACCCAAGAAAAATATTGTTGCACTCTTCTTATAGTGGCAGCAACACCATAATGGCCTTCCACTCCCTTACAATGCAGCTCCTCAAAGATATTCCTTCGAAAGTCACCATTAATAACCCACCCATTTTCCTTTATGCTTTAATATTCCACTGACCAATTCATGAGGCCCAACCGTGCAAATAGCTAATTCAGTCACGATATATTGAAGATGATTATCTCCTACATAAGAAGCTATAAGTTGTTGCATCCATAGAGGAACAACAGTAGTTATAGCTACCACTTCCGCCCTTTCTTCATACATTCTGGATAAGTTATCAGCAACTATATTCTCCTTTTCCTTCTTGTACGAAATGGTATAATCATACCCCATAAGTTTACTCAACCATTTCTGTTGCAAGAGAGAAGTAACCTTTTGTTCTATGAAATACTTCAAGCTTTGGTGATCAGTTTTAAGGTGGAAATGATGACCAGTTAAGTAATGAGACCATTTTTTAACAGCACTAGCCATTGCCATTAATTCTTTCTCATAAGTGGACATAGTCTGGGCTCTAGAACCCAATGATTTGATGAAAGAAGCTATTGCCTTGCCTTCTTGCATTAATACGGCCCCAACGCCACTATTAGAAGCATCAGTCTCCATCGCAAACTCTTTATTGTAGTTAGGTAAGGCTAGAACAAGAGTGCTAGTCATTGCTTCTTTAAGAGCTGTAAAAGCCTTTTCAACGTCCTCATTCCATTGAAAAGCATCTTTCTGCAATAAGATTGTCAGTGGTTTGGTTATTTTTCCATAATCATTCACAAACTTTAAGTAGCGAGTAAGCCCCAAAAAACCTCTCAAGCTTTTGATGGAAATTGGAATAGGTCACTGCATCACACTTTTAATTTTGCTTTGATCAACTGCCACTCCATTGCCATTAATAATATGACCCAAATAATCAATCTCATGCAAGCAAATACACATTTAGACCTTTTAGCATGCAAGTGGTGTAATCTTAAGATTTCAAGTGTTGTTTTAAGATGATATAAATGAGAATCTAGATCGGGTGAATAAACTAAGATATCATCGAAAAACACAAGAATGAATTTCCTAAAACATGAGAATGAATTTCCTAAGATGAGGTCCAAAAATTTGATTCATAATGCTTTGAAAAATGGCAGGAGCATTAGTCAAACCAAAGAGCATGACAGTGAATTCAAAATGACCAAAATGTATCCTAAAAGCTGTTTTAGGTATATCATTAGGAGACATCCTAATTTGATGATAACCAGCCCTCAAGTCCAGTTTAGAAAAACCTTGGCATGGACTAACTCATCAAGTAATTCATCAATAAGCAGAATAAGAAACTTGTTCTTGATAGTTAATGTATTGAGTTGTCTATAATCTGCACAAAAACTCCAAGTTCCATCCTTCTTTTTGACCAAGAGAATGGGAAATGCAAAAGGGGAATTACTGGGTCTTATGACCCCAAATGATAGCATTTTAGCCACTAATTTCTCAATTTCATTCTTTTGATCATATGAGTATCTATAGGGCCTGAGAGAGAAAGGTGTTGTATTAGGTTTAAGGTCTATGTGATGATCTAAGAACCTTTTTGGTGGAAGGGATGTAGGCTCAGCAAAGACATCATCATATTGCATTAATAGGGATGCCAACTTAGAGTCATGCGCATTTTGTTGTGGCTTCTCTTGTGAAAATTTACTTGAGCATTAGAATAAAAAGAATGATGCAAGCTAACTAAATGTAGCAATACCATCATGCCATGTTGTTGATCTCTAAAAGATTTGGCCATTGCTTCCCCGGTCATCATCTTAAGACATACCCCATTGCCTGACCCTTGAGAGTTATCTTCTTTCCATCTCTCTTAAACACCCACTGTAGCTGCTCAAAATCAAAGACTATAGGCCCAAATTGTTGCAACCATTGAACTCATAGCACAACATCGCATCCCCCTAAGGGAAGAATTCTCATTTCAATTTCAAACTCTTCTCCATTCATCTTCCATTTGAAGTATGTACATTTTGCAACACTTACTGACTTCCATTTGCTACTGAAACCACCATAACCTTAGTAGGCTCTTGTGCATAGCCTAGCCTAGTTGCAGCATGTCGGATGCATACAGATTTGGATTTCTCCCTGCCTACTTCCTACTTACAAATTGTCTAATAAAATAAAATCAATTAGACAAAGGAAGCTTTATATTTAATTGATAAACCAATCCAATGATTACAGAAGAGAAATGACTCAGTTAATAAAGGCAAGAAGCCAAAAAACAAAAAATCAAACTGATACTGTGTAAGAAAACCGGAAGTAATAAAATAAAAAAATTTAAAAAATTGACTTCTAGAGACTTCACTACCGATCGACTAAGGGAAAGGAAAAAGAAAAAAAGAGAAAAAAAGAAGTCGTCTGAGATGAGAGACGAGAGGATGAGAGGATGAGAGAGGAGAGAGACTTACCTCGCGTCTATCAGTCGATTGGATGAAGGAGTTGAGATGAGTTTATTTTCTTCCCTTTCCTGGTCTTTGTTGCGGCTTGCGACTGATCATTTCCTCCAAAAGTTGAAGAAAATTTCACACTTTCAGACCCACCGAAATGATCTCCACATATGCTTCAGTATGCTTAAGTAGTATTAATCTGTTTCAGTATTAAATTGGGTCGTCTGCTAGTTATTATAGCGGACCATTTAAAAAACTCATTTTTGCAACATTGATTTCGGCACATTGTGGGCATAATGGTCCGAAAATATTATTTAACCCAGTCCGCTAGAATGACTAGCGGACGACGAGTTTCTTTTTTTAATCCAGACCCTTATATATATTGCAACTCCTTATATTTAGGAGTAAAACTTATTTAACTCCGGCTAGATACATAAAAATTTTTTTTTTAAAAAAAACCCAACAACAACTTATGTATAAACATGAAGTGCAATTATATTTGTGTAAGTTGTTTTACCAAATTGGATAAAAATTAAAATTTGCATTTTAGAAGAATTCCGGAAAAGGTTTATCTTTTTTTGTTTTTACATGTAAATGTGCAACCCCAAGGTCAAAAGTTTCACAATAAAAGTTTAAAGTTTTATCTAATAATAAAATTAAAGAAGATTTAGAGAAGATTTGTATATTAAATATTTTTCTCTTTTTTTATTTTCTTCAATAATTTTTGCCATCTTTCAAAGTTTTTATATTTGCATCAATGAATTTTAATAAAATGTTAATTAGCATATGTTGTTGGATTTCTTTTGACAAAGTGGATTGATTTTATGAAAATTAATCCTATGAAATTAATTGCATAAATCAAAGTGTTACTTTCATAATTGGATGAACTGTATTGCTGTATTGATCCCAAAAAGAAATTTCTTTTTAATTTTTTGTTTTTTTATTCATTTTGTGCGAGAGAAACATTGTTTGGATTTCTTTGCACAACATGAGTTGATTTATATAGTAATCAATCTAATGAAATTAATCCCATAAATCAGGATATTTCTTTTCATTAAAATAAAATTATTTAGAAATTCTTTTCATAAGTAATATATTTTAATTATTTTTTGTAACAAAGAAATTTATTTATTATTTTGCTTTACAATATAAGTTGATTTATAGAAATCAATCCTATAAGGTTAATTCCACAAACTGACACATGATTAACTTATGCAGATCAAACTTTTAAAAATAATTTACATTAGTTGTGGAGGCACACGTGATTTGCACAAATTAATCATAATTTCATCCTTAAAATAAAAATAATAAACTATCTGATGTTTTGTTTGTGTCAAAACGAATAAAAAGAATTTGATTGCAACAAGTATATTTGAAAAAAGCAAATGGTTTAAAAAGTAGAACAATTAGACAATTAAAAATTGTGCTCGAGTACAAATAAGCATAGTCCCTTACTTGTAATCATCTGAAATATTTTTTACATTTGTAAAACATACCTTAATCTGACAAAGAAAAGAAGATGCGTTTAGCAAGGATTATTATACTTTCCACCCAAAAAAAAAAAATAAAGAACAAAAAGATGGATTTCTTAATATATAGCAGGCAAATATTTAATAGAGAAAAATGTGATGGAGAGATAAGGACCTCTAATTTTATAATATGGATAGATACACAAAAAATATCAGATGAATGGATTTTAAAATTTTGAAGGCCCATTGAATAGAATTTTTAACTTATCAAAATTATGCTTTTTTTATCCAATGCTGAATCGACGATTTATGCATTGTGTATAAAGAAAGAAAAACTTTTTGGATTTGAAAAAAAATAAATAAACAACTTTGCTGACAATTACATATTTTTGTTTGGTCAGAAGAGTCCTCCGACTATTTTGGTTTTGGATGAGTGATTAGTAGTGATTAGTTTCGACGATATTTTTATTTTATTTTGGAATATGAAGAGAGAATAGAGGATAGGCTCATTACATTCAAAAAAAGATATGGGAATTTACCATAAGTAATTGAGCATGAGAGCCAAATGAATCGAAAGATTCATGTTTGGTTCGGGAAGGGATCATGGAAGTTTTTAAATGAATGGAAAGAGAATCTACTTTCATTAAGTGATTTATTAGATAATCGAAAACAGAGGATTTTGAATACTATTCAAAATTCAGAAGAACTTTGTGAAGGGGCCATTGAACAGCTGGAAAAAGCTCGGGCGCGCTTAGAAAAGTGAAAATAGAAGCAGATCAGTTTCGGGTGAATGGATACTCTGAGATAGAGCGAGAAAAATGGAATTTTATTAATTCAACTTCTAAGACTTTGAAACAACTAGAAAATTACAAAAACGAAACTACTCATTTTAAACAACAAAGGACGATTAATCAAGTCCGACAACGGGTTTTCCAACAAGCCTTACAAGAGGCTATAGGAACTCTGAGTAGTTTGAACAACGAGTTACATTTACGTACTATCAGTGCCATTATTGGCATCTTGGGGGCGATGAAAGAAATATTGCCTATTTTAAATTTGATAATGATTGGAATATAATGTATATTTATAACAAGTTTTGTAAAGTCCTTATAATAATCTTTGTAAAAGAACTTAGGGGCTATTTGATAAAACTGAATAAAAAATTTTGAATAGTTAAAGAGTGTATGAATGGACTGAATAGTTAAGAAGGTTTGAATACTGAACAAAATAAAATGTTTGATAAATGATTTGTATAAACATGTGAATGACTATTTTTTCCGCGAACTAGTTTAATTAATATTGTTTTATAATGTTTTCTACTAAAAAAATTGACTATAAAAGTAATAATAAATAACTTATTTTTTAAATTATTTTTTGTCATCAATGTCATAAAAGTATTATCCTCTCTCTTAATGAAGACTTGTATAAAAATATAAAAACATCAATATATATATATATATATAGAGAGAGAGAGAGAGAATCAATTGCTAGTAACAGTTTGGAAGGTGCGAGAAAAAGGAAGAAGATGAAGACCTAACTTCCATATTCCTCTCACTGTTGTTCATTTCTATTTTTTTCACTTTCACTTTACTCTTTCTTCTAATAGTATAAGTTTTATTAATACTTATAACCATATTATATTTGTCAATTCTCCTCCCTACTCTTTTATCTCTTCGTTCCAACATGTTGGAGTGCTTCTTTGTTGGTCATGATGTCTTAGATCGGGGAGCATAATGGAGCAAAGAAGGCATCCACTATATATTAGGATATGGAAAGTAATTAATTCAATAATGGATGGACATTTAAGTAAAAACTCCATTCAGAGCTAGTTTTGACCGATATAGTTAGGGGTGTGAGACTTACCAAATCAGCGGGTATCCAGATTTTTAACAAACAACTTTCAAATCTTATCGACTCAAATTAAGGGCCATTCAACTCCATTTAGTTATAATCAAACACCACCTTAGTTAGGGATCTAATTTGTTAGATAGATTCAAGATCATAGAATAGCTAAATTCGTTTAGTGGAAAACTAGCTGAAGACTTATGAAGTTTCGTTGAGCAAAAGTTGGTCAAGCTCTAAGATCGCATAGTAGAAGACACTTAAGTCTATCTAGTAAACTCTGAGATCGTTTAACAGAAGCCTAGAAGCGTAGAGATGTATAGCAGAAGCCACTAAAGGAACATAAAGTGAGTATAGTTTAGTTTAGTTACTAAATGATTTGAAGACAGACTCTACGATTATGCATTGAATGTACATATGGTTAAAATCACAGGGTACTGAAGCCTAACAAGTAGTGACAAGTCAATGGCTAAGGTTATGTGACCTTAACTAGCATTCCTCAAGGTTGATCTTATCCAATGATGAGTCAGCGATAGAGACAAAGGAGACAAGTCAGCTTTTTCCAATAACTAACTGCACAAGGACAATGACACGTATATGTTGCTACACTAAATGTAGTACGAATGAAAGTGACAACTTGTGGTCCAGCAGACAAACATTTGAAGTCAAATGAATAATTCGTTGACAAGTGTCTCTGACTATTTGGAATAATGGTAATAATCCAACGGATAAATTCCAAGCATCACTATAAAAGGATTGCTACAACAACACTGATCAACTATTGAAACTCTGAATTAAAAACACTTAAGAAGTTCAAGTGTCCAGCTCCACTCTACGATCACAAGAAAACCAACTGCTGCTAAGTCATTTCAGAAGGGATTTCATTGCAAGTTAGCAGCAACTCAAACACTACTTATTTCTTCGTGAAATTATATAGATCATTATGATCTCAATTGTCCAAGTCTGTGAGTGAATTATTATTGTAAAAGTTCTAGGTGAACTACGATTTTTGTAACCCATCTCATCCTTAGTGGATAATCCCTACTCATGGAGTAAAAGAGAGGACTAAGAGACTTTTGTGCTCTGAACCTCTTAAAATTTTTATGTGTCATTTACTTTTGGTACTTATTTTTTGCACTCTACGTTTTGTGGCTTGACTTTATGATCTCACTAAATTCAGAACTTAGCATTTTTTGTTAATCTTTAAAGGGTTTTATAAATTATTCCTATGTGTTTGATCATCAATTAATTAACTTGTTTAATTATTTGGTAATTCAACTTAAATTTTTTTTAGAAGAACCTATTCAACCCTTCTAGATCTCTTTTGTGCTTTTGGACTTAACAAGTGGTGTGGGCAACTTTGGAAACTAACAATAACATTGTTTCTTCTTCCCATAGGAGCATTGTGTTTGTGAAATCCACATAGGTTGCTGAATCTATGATTCAAAACTACAATTTTTGTTGTTGTCCAATTTCAGATACTGACAATTACGCATAAGTATACGCGATCAACAAGTAATATAAAGTAAATATAGAGTGTCGAACTCACAGAAATCTATGCCTAGTATATTTCAACCATTAATTTTTTTTATCAATTCGATTTTATTTAAACAATCTCAAATTTTAAGTATGATTAAAATTAAATTAAAACTAAAACTGAAATTTAACACAAAGATTGAAAACCAGATATTTAAGGGTTAAGACTACAATATCCCTAATTACATCACATGAACCTAATTTCTAGATTTCCAATTATTAAACCTAATAAAGTTGGTAACAGGAACTCACAAGTATTTATTAGATATTTTCCAATGATCACATAAAAATATTTATTTCAATTAATTTTGCTATATTCCTATACAAAATAAGAGAAAGAAACTCATTAAAATCCAATTCCCAACAAGTCACATGCAGTGTATAGATATATTCCTATTCAATACATAACCATAGTTATTCAATTCACAAAATAACTAAGAATATATGCTATCACATTCAGATCTAACCCTAGATTTCATCTTCCGAATTCATCCAGAGTATCACATTAATTGTTGGCCAAACAATCAATCAAAATGCACAAAACATGATAGACAACTCCATATGAATCAATAATTGGAAAATAATAGATATTTAATTCATGAATATAAGAGGTTCAATTGTAGCCTTAATATAGAAATTAGTTCATACGAAATCAAAAACTAGAAAACCCAAACAAGTCATTATATTTAGAGTACAAAATTGGGAAAAGAAGAAGAAAAGAAGAACTCTATTGAATTTTCTTCACTTTCCAATTCTCCGTCTTGATCTCCTTGTGAGGCTCCTTGATTCTCCAAGTCTTCAATTGTGATCTCCAATCTACGTGGGTCACTATATTTTTCTGAAGTCTCTCCATCTTATACTTAAAGTTCTCTATGCAAAATTCGACTTTTGAGCATCCAAACCCTACTAGGAATCACCAAACTGTCCGTCATTATTCTATTATTAAAAGCCCCAACACTCAGTTTGAATGCCCCAACCCTCAACTTAGTCATAATTACCAAAATGTCACTGCTTCCATAAAAAAATTTAGATTTGCCCCTCCTCATTTTCCTACAAAATAACATAAAAAATAAATAAAATGCACTAAAATCACTTAAAGATAGCAAAATACTAAGTCCAAAAGTGTCTGATTCGTAGGTATATTTCTCACTCATCAAATACTCTCAAACTTAAGCAATTGCTTGTCCTCAAGTAAAACAAAAGAAATAAACAAAATGAATGCAAACTAGACACATAATAACCTATCAACTCAAGCACGACTCAACATAATCAATGAAGGTTGGCCTCAAAGATCCTTAACAATAACTCAAATAAAATTTCAAACTCATGCATCATTTAAAACTTAACATATCACCAATCTCACTTCATTTTCAACCCTTATTGTGTGTGTGTGTGTGGTTTCAATGCATCAATCCAATCAAAACTCAATCAAATTCACGAATTACAATGCTTAAAGAGAGATATAAATCAGATGTAAGAATTACAATGCACCTCTATAACTTACTTTTCTCATATTTCTCAATTTTTTTATATTTCTTTTTGTACAACGAGTGTGTTTTACGCTCCATCTCGCTGTATTTTCTTTACTTTTCTATTATTTCTTGACTTGTGCATTGTTTATCTTCATTAGGCTTTTCAAAGTTACCCATGTATTGAACTTTCGACCAATGACTCCCAAACCAGTTGGCTTTAGGGTACTAAGTGTAGAAACACTCCTAAGGGCTTACTTGTTCGAGTAACTAAGGCCACAAAGACGACTAGTCAAGTTTTTTTATAACCATCTTAATTTTCAACATTTTTTTGAAATATGAGTAACTATAAGTTATAGAGGTTTTTATAATATCCTTCCTAAGCATCGAATTCATTAAATTTAACTTAAGTCTTAACCAAATCAACACACCGACTATGTGCATTTTAAACCAAGGGTTTCCAATGAAGTAAAACTAACATACAATCAAGAGTCAAATTAGCACTCATTATCCATTTTACAAGTCATCAATTAATTCATCAAGTTTTTATCATTGGCCAACATAATGTTTTATACATCCAGACATGCTCCAGTTATCCTAAATGCAAATATCTTTATATGCATAAACTATATCTAACGTGCAAAACAACACATAACTATGTAAATGATCCTAAAATATACTATGAAATGCAACTATATACAAATAATATGAAAATTAAATATGCGAAACAAAATTGCAAAGACTACAAAGAAATAACTACAATGAAAGTGCAACCTAACATGAAAATATGCAACCACACCCAAACTTAGACTGAGCAATGTCCTCATGCAAAAATATAAAGAAGGCAAAACTGAAGACTCCTCTGATCAGGTCAATCGTCATGATCGACCTCCTCACTGTCATCATCTTCCTTACTGCCATCATCCCCCCCATCGTCACGATTGAGTCTGAAGGCAAAAACATTGGTAAAGTCAGTGGCAGGTTATGACAAAGGTCATAAAACCTTAAACACACACTCCGTAAGCTTGATCTTCATGTGTGTTGGCGATAAGGACAAGACAACAAAAGCTTTATCCAACAATTATATTAGCAAAGACAAAGAACAAGTGTCTGTTATTGCATTATTCACATTACTATAGAAAGCGATATGAGATGGTCCAAGCAGACAACATTTCAAAGTCAAAGAATCAAATATTGATAAGTCCTATATAAAAGGGAGCAATGGTAACAATTCAACTGAAAAATTCCAAGAAGACTCTATAAAAGGACTGTAATCTTAAGCATTGCAACTAATGATCAATTAAGAAATAAAGTGCTAAAAGTCTAAGTTTTCAAAGCTTCACTCTACAATTTTGAAAAACACAAATTGTTGCCAAGTCAATTAGAGAAGGACGTAACGCAACTTAGCAGCACCTTAAATAGCATATCTCTTAGTGATTGTATAGATCTTAGTGATCTGTTGTAACAAAGTCTTAGGAACTTATCTGATTCTTTGTGAATCACCTTGTTGTATTGGTTCTTAGTGAAACTCTGGTTATAAGTAACCTATCCTCAGTGGATCATCCCTATTCGAGGAGTAGAAGAGAGAACTATGAGACTTTAGTGCTCTGAACCTCTTAAAAATACATGTGTCATTTACTTTTTGCATTTTACTTTTCTGTCATTTCTATGTTTTTAATTAGTGACTAGTTTCTGCGGTTAACACTAAATTAAAACTGTGATTTTCTTTCAATATTTGAAGGGGTTTTCAAACTAGTATTTCGTTGTGCATATTAAGTAAAATTAACTCACTTAACTACTTGGTAATTAATCTTTAAAAAGAAATTTGAAAGAATCTATTCAATCTCCCTTCTAAATTTTTTGAGTGATTTTCGGAATAACAAGTGGTATTGATGAGTGAGTTTTATACCTACGAATCAGGTATTGTTGAGCTTAATTATTGTTATCCTTAATTATTTTTAGTATCATTTTATTTGGTTTTGTGTTTATTTATTGTAGGATGGAGTTGGAGGGGCATAGAGGTCATTTGGCGAAGAAAAGAATTAAAAAACATTGGAAAATGAGTTGAGTGGCATTTTTGTAAATACTGTATCCCAGTTAAGCGCCTAGGCGCTTGGTCTAGTGTTAATTTGAGCGCCTAGGCGCTCTAGCTCGGCCAAAGATGGAAATTATTGTTAATGAGATGGAAATTGAAGCTAATTAGGAATTTGAATGAGGGTTTGACTAATATACAAGGGAGGAGACTTTAGAAAAGAATGTAACAAGAGATTTTTGCAGAGAAAAACTGCAAAGAGAACACAAAAGAGATTTGCAGAGTTTGAAGATTCAAAGAGAGAGATTGGGAGCAGCTTTACAGTTTCTTCTATTCCTTTCCTTTATCTTTAATTTTTGTAATCTTTTGGATGTTTTTAATTGTTAATTAGATGATGTTTTCCTTATTTGTTATGAACTAAACTTTCAATTAAGATTACAACGAAACTTAGTATGTAATTTAGATTGATGCTTTCCATTTAATTTAAGTTGATTACTTTTGAATTGTTTATCATATCTTGTGTTTGTTGATTAATTGTATGGCCAATAATTACTGGGATAATTTATACAAAATTGAAAGATGGAGTATAGATTTAGATCTGGATATGATAACATCTGTTCATATAATTTGAATAAGGTTAATATGATTAGCATATAAGATATGAGTATACCTATATGTCTTTTGCACCCATTGAAAGAATCTGTGCTTGAAACCCTAATTAACATAATTCACATAGGAATATAGTGAGTTAATTAGTTAGGGTGTTCCTTGTAATTCTGTTGCTTAATTGTTGGATTTATAAGTATTTGTTCATGTGAATATCGAAAGAAACGCTTGAATATTATAAAGAATTCTTGGTTAGCGATTCATAGTAATTAATTAATTAAAAAAGGAATGTATTGTTTTAAATGAAATACTAAGGGAAGTTGTAATCTTAAACTATCATCTTTGCATTTATTCTTGTGATCTCATAATTTAGTAGTTAATTTTATTAATTTAATTTTCAAAATTACAGACATTATTCATAGTTTAAATAGGATTAATTGAGTTAGAATTCGGTAATTGATAAATATTGACCTATTTTCTCGTGGGAACGATATCCTTGCTTGCTAAATACTACGAACGAACGCATATACTTGTGTGTTAAAGTGCTAATAAGAAATTAGGCAACAAGTTTTTGGCACCGTTATTGGGGAAATTATTTTAATATTTTGTCATTATTAATTTTGATAAAGTTAATTTTAATTTAAACTTTTCTTTTCTGTTCTTCTCAGGTGTTCTTGACTTGTGTATGTAAACTCGGTTGAAGAAACCAGAATTGTTGCCCTACGAGGATGACATCGAAAAACGGTTTCAGAGGTTGCGTAAGTGGGTTAAAGAAACACGAGAGGCATTAGAGAAGCAAGATAAAATGGCTAAAGAGGAGCAAAAGTCATTGCGGGATTACGCCATGCCGCAAGTTACTGAAATTCAGTCTAGTATCACGAGGTCTGCCATTACTGCTACAAATTTTGAGATAAAACCAAGAACGATACAGATGATTCAGAACTTTTTTCAATTAGGAGGGTTACCGAATGATGATCCGAACTATCACTTGGTTAGTTTCTTGGAAATCTGTGATACGTTCAAATACCATGGAGTGACGGAGGACGCTATAAAACTCAGATTGTTTCCTTTTACCTTTAGGGATAAAGCTAAGAGTTGGCTCCATTCAATACCGCCAGGCTCGATTACTACGTGGAATGACTTAGCCCATAAATTTCTTGCTAAGTTTTTCCCACCTATAAAGACAGCAAAAGTGCGGAATGATATCACCTCTTTCATTCAGCATGACTCGAAATCATTATATGAAGCCTAAGAAAGGTTTAAGGACTTGTAGAGGAGATGCCCGCACCATGGGATTCCTAAATGGCTTCAGGTGCAGACTTTTTATAACGGATTGTGTAGTACGGTGAGGACAAGTATAGATGCTGCAACAGGTAGAGCTCTTATGGCCAAAAACTGTGATGAGGCATATCAGCTGCTTGAGACAATGGCAGTTAATAATTATCAGTGGCCAATTGCAAGAATGACTCAACCAAAGCCAGCCGGGGTTTATGAAGTGGATGCAATGACATGGTTATTAGCTTGAGTGACAGCTCAAATTTCTGCTCTTACACAGAAGATAGATGCACTTGGGGTACAGAATGTTCAGAGAATGGAAACAGTTTGTGAGATATGTGCGGGTAACCACTCAAGTGATCAATGTGCAATAAGCTCAGAATCAGTTCAATTTATTTCCAACTTCAATCGACAGCAGGGCAGTAATGCAAATAACCACAATCCGGGATGGAGGAACCACCCAAACTTTTCTTGGAGCAATAATTAGTCACAAGCTCAAGCTCCAATACATTCACATCCACCTAGGTTTCAGGCTCAACAACCTCAACACTAGCACCCCCAACAACATCAACAACCTCAACAACCTGATAAGCTGTCAGAAATGGAGGAATTGTTAGCAAGATTGGCGAATCAGTTTAAAGCGACATAAAAAGAATCAATCAGCTGCAATAAGGAACCTTGAAAATCAGATGGGGCAGATAACAAGTGCTCTAAACACTCGACCTCAAGGTTCTCTACTGAGTGATACAGAGAAAAATCCAAGGAAGCAATGTAAGACAGTCACACTCAGAAGTAAAAATGAGTTGGCTATAGATTCTGATGAACACAAGGAAGCTAGTACTGAAAAGGATGATACACAAATTCTTTAGTTCGGATTTTTCTGGTAAAATAGAAGATAGGATTCCTGGTTATTCAGAACGTAATTGAATTGGTCATTGTAATCTCACATATCTGGCCATTCTCCACACAAATTCTGATTTATTAGCAAAGAGACAAAGAAATAGATTCATCATGTTAGATATCATGGTTTAAATTTGATGTTGTGCTCTTGCTGAATATATGTATCAGTAGCCAAGATTGTAAAGTCCTTAATGATAGACATATGTACAAGGACTTAGGAAAGAGAAACATGTGATCTAAGGTGAATTCAATATCTGTACTATCCTAGCAAATTGTAAAGTCCTTTATTGAAGGTGATGTACAAAGGACTTAGTATAAAAAAGATCAAAGCTGTTAGGTTGATCTTGTGTGCTGTTCGTAGAGTACTGCCATACTCCAAGCAAAAAGGGCGTAGAGCTTTCCCGGCAGGTCGTAGAGCCTTCTCGGCAGGACGCAGAGTTTCCTCGGTAGGACGTGGACGTAGAGCTTCCTCGGCAGGACACAGAGCTTCCTCGTCAGGACGTAGAGCTTGCTCAGCAGGACGCAGAGCTTCCTCGACAGGACGTAGAGCTTCCTCAGCAGGACGTAGAGCCTTCTCGACAAAACAAAGAGTTGTCCCTGCATCACAAGAAAAACTCTCACCTATCGTAGAGTTGTCTATGCCAGTGCTCACAGAATAAATCAACACCTCTGAAGAAAAACATAAAGGCAAAGCATCGATGCTATTCCAGAATGATCAGAATGAAATATGAAGATCACAGTGCATATCTGCAAGTATCAAATGACTACAGAGCTGCAACTCCTCAAACTCACTGATGACACTACGTCTAAAGCAAGAACGTAGAATCAGACGATTGATGAGCAACTCAGATTTGAGAAAGTATATTCTAAAGTTGCCCATAACAAATTGACAGTAGAATGACCTGCCCAAGACAGTTGCTGAATATTAAACAAATAAGTGGAGAGCAAACAGCCACAGTCTGCAGTCGGTCAGAGCACTATCTTAAATCAGACTAATGGAAGCTGACTCACCCCACTTACACAGTCAACAAGGAATAAACTATTCCTAAACTCAGCAACACATCTCAACGGAAGAATCAGATACAACGACCACATTTTCAACGGGAAGATTCTCAAGAGCATCTACATAAGGCAGAAGGATTGAAGTTTCAAATCAAGCAAGAACAACGAAAAAGAAAATCATACTTGAAACGCTATCATTCTACAATCCAAGAGGAAACATCTTGCTTCGCTGCTGAGTTTATCAAACCTGATGCTTCAAGCAACTCAGTAGCAACAAAAGAAATCACTCTTCATCAAGTGAAAGGGTCAATAGGTGCCCAACCCAAGACAAGTCTACTGGACTTGTGGAGTACCAAAGGGTACCAAGGATTCTAAGGCTGCTGGTCTTAGTTTACAGAGTTCCAAGGCTGCTGGCTTTGAAGAGTACGTTGAGTACTGGTGTTCCAAGACTGAGGGTCTTGAAGGAATCTTTGTGATTCAGTTGTAACGATATCCTTAGTGGATTTGCTACTCGAGGAGTAGAACAGTGGAGTAGGAGTCTTGTGTGCTCCGAACCACTTAAAGCCTTGTCTCTATCTCTTTGCACTTATTAATTGCCATAACTGCCATAACTGCTTTATCACTGTTTTACTATATTCTCTGCTACCATTCTATTTTCTACAAGGGGTTCTTACAAATCATATTCTGCTGTGCTTAATTATTGGATACATTGACTAAACTGTTAAATCATCCTTTTTGAAAAGAAAACACAAAGTTTTAAAATATCTATTCAACCCCCCTTCTAGATATCTTTTGTGCCTCTGGAAACTAACAATTGGTATCAGAGCAGGTTCTCTTAGTTAAAGCCTAACCCGCTTGAGTAAATCAATGGCACAAACCAGAAATGGATCTGAGCAAGGAGGAGGAAACAAACCGCCCATGTGCAACAAGGACAAATTTGCCAACTGGAAAGTTCGCATACAGGCATACATGGATGCCATTGACGAGGATCTATTTGACACTGTCATCAATGGGCCCTATATACGAACCAAGCTAACGCCAACTGCTGAAGATCCTAATAAAGTCTCAGTCAAACTAAAGAAAGACTGGACTGATGCAGAGAAGAAAACAGTTCAGTTAGAGAAAAGAGCCAAAAATATTTTGTTCATGGCCCTAGAAGATGAATTATTTGAAAACGTGGTCAACTGTACAACAGCTAAGGAAGTATGGGATGCACTGCTGATCATGAATGAAGGAACAGAAGAAGTCAGAGAAAACAAGCAGTCCTTGCTTACTCAGCAGTATGAAATGTTCACCCACATCTCAGGGGAAAACATCACTTCCACATATGAAAGATTCAACGTACTACTCAACTCTCTTCGAGCGTACGGAAAGACCTATCCAAACAAAGATCTCATCATCAAATTCATGAGAGCTCTACCAAGCAAATGGGATGCCAAAACCACTGCCATTAGAGAGTCAAAGAATCTTCATGAAATGACTGTTCAGATGTTATATGAAAATCTTCTCACTTATGAACTGGAGCTGACCCAACGAGCTGAAACATTGTCAGAAGGAAAGAAGAAAGAAAGAGGCATTGCTCTAAAGGCATCTACTTCAAAAATAGCTGACTCAGATGATGATGAAGATGAAGAACTCAACGATGAAGGAGTTGCTATGCTAGTCAGACACTTCAAAAGATTTATAAGCAGAAACAACAGACAGAGGAAGTTCAGTAGTAGCTCTAAAGAACAAGTTAATGACTTGTGCTACAACTGTAAACAACCAGGCCATTTCATCGCTAATTGTCCCAAGCCTCCGAGAAATGATCCAAAGAAGGACAAGAAAAGATCAGAGTTCAAAAGCCACTACAAGGCCAAGAAAAAGGAAAGAGGGTTCGTCGCTGAAAGTTCATGGAGTGACTCAAACAATGACTCAAGTCCTGAATCAGGTGAAGATGAAGAAACTCAAAAAGCCAACCTATGCCTAATGGCCAAAGAAGGAAAAAGCAAGAAATAATTCAATGTGGATGAGGTATTTGACTTTTATTCTCCTGATTTAACTATTGATGACCTTAGAGATGGCATGCATGACTCTATGATAGAATTGCATAAATATATGAAACTGTTTAGAATTCTGTCAAAGGATCATTCTCTCCTTCAAAAAGAAAAGGAGAAAGCGGTCGTAGAGTTGGAAATTGCTCTACGAACGGCTAACTCGTGTACCATTCTTGAAGCTGAGAATGCTAACCTAAGACTTGTAAATGAGCTTAATACTCAGAAGGAGTTAGTTCTAGTCTCCAAAATCCAGGACCTAGAAAAAACTATCTCATCATGGAACAAGTCCTCTCTGTCTATGGATACCATAATCTCTAGTTAAAGATCAGTAGCTGACCGATCAGGATTGGGTTTCTGCAATTCTCCTTCAGAAATCTCAGTGGCTGAGCCTATGGAAGCTAATGATAATAGCTCTCCTAATTTTAATAAGAAAATTGTATTTGTGAAATCCCTACAGGATATTAATACTTTTCATTCAAATTCTGCAAATCAAAGTATTTTCTCACATGCCACTCTAGGATTCAAGAAATCAAAGAGTAAGTCAAATTTTGCATTTAAGTCACGAAGGGACGTAAAACATGACAAGACTCTCTCTACGAACCAACCTGACAAGAATCGTAGAAATAACTTCAACTCTACAAAAGCTATGAATCATAGAAGTGAAAGAAAGCAGAAGAGAGTTAAGCCAAAAGGTGTGAAGTACTATCATCCACACATTTCTAAGACAAAAAGGAGTCCATACTCACATACAAGCATGCATTACATTCAATCTTACAATTGTTATAAACATGGTCATAAAGCTGCAGAATGTTATTTTTATCCTATACTGCACAGACCCAAAATCAAACAGATTTGGGTTCCCAAAGTTACTAATGAATATGGACCCAAGCAATATTGGGTACCAAAATGAAAGCTGATCCTTTCTGCAGGTACATTGCTCCGCTGAATCAACATGGTACCTTGATAGTGGATGCTCTAGGCATATGACAGGCAACAAGGCTCTTCTGTCAAACTTTGAAGAAAAAGATGGTCCTGCAGTCATCTTTGGTCATAACAAATCTGGAAAGACAAGAGGATATGGTTCTACTGGGAATGGTGATGTGTCCTTCAACAAAGTGGCATATGTTGAAGGACTAAAACACAATCTTCTCAGCATCGACCAACTGTGTGATAAAAATCATCAAGTCACTTTTCTCAACAATTAGTGTCAAGTCAGGGACATGAAGACCAACTCATTGAAGCTGATGGGAACCAGAGAAGGAAATGTCTATACTGTCAACCTTGCTGAGTTAAAGCCTGATGAAGCTGTATGTTTTCTTGCCAAAGCTTCTGAAGATCAGTGTTGGCTATGACATAGGAGGTTGTCTAACTTAAACTTCAAAAGCATGTCAAGACTTGCCTCAAATAACCTAGTTGCAGGACTGCCAAAGCTCAACTTCATCAAAGAGAAACCCTGCAAAGCATGCCAGTTTGGAAAACAAACAAAAAGCTCATTCAAAAGCAAAGTAGTCAACTCAATTGATAAGCCCCTTATGTTACTCCATATGGATCTCTTCGGGCCTATCCCTACTACAAGCCTTGGTGGAAAGAAATACTCTCTAGTGGTAGTGGATGACTACACCAGATATACATGGGTATTCTTTCTGAGCTCTAAAGATGAAACCAACTCTCACTTGATCAAACTGTTCAAACTTGTCATGAATGAGAAAGAGGAGAAGATCAAGGCCATAAGGAGTGATCATGGAAGAGAATTTGATTTCACTGAAGTAGAACTTTACTGTGAAGAAAATGGCATCAATCACAACTTCTCAGCCCCAAGAAACTCCACAACAAAATGGAGTAGCTAAAAGGAAGAATAAGACATTGATTGAAGCAGAAAGAACATTACTGGCAGCTGCTCAACTCCCTGAGTACTTTTGGGCAGAAGTTGTCAGCACTGCATGCTACACTCAAAACAGGTCTCTCATTCACTCCCTCCTACAGAAGACTCCCTATGAATTATGGAAAGGAAGGAAGCCAAACATTAGTTACTTTCGTGCCTTTGGTTGTTTATGCTACATCCTCAACAACGGCAAAAAGTATCTAACCAAATTCCAACCCAAGTCAGATGAAGGAATTTTCCTTGGCTATGCTACAGACAGCAAGGCCTACAGAGTATTCAACAAGGAATCATTAAGTGTTGAAGTCTCTATTCATATCACATTTGATGAGTCAGAATTAAAGAAGAAAACTTCCTCACTCAATGATCCAGCAGAAGATGACTCTACGATCACTGAGTCCAAAATCGTAGAGTCAGGCTCTACGATCGTCGAGCCAGAAGCAGAAAGCGCAGAGCAAGAAGAAGCAAACGTAGAGCTCACTATGCCTGACAATGAGTCTCTACGACCTGAACCAGAAATCAACTTGGAAGAACTCAGACAAGAAGGCACTAGAACTGATGTTCCAAGAAGGAGAAAGTGGACAAAGGATCACACTGAAGATCTGATAATTGGGGATCCTAATGCAAGAGTCAGAACAAGATCAACAACTCAAAATGAATGCATCTACCTAAGCTTTCTTTCTCAAATAGAACCCAAAAAGGTAGAAGAAGCCTTAGAAGATTCAAACTGGATAGAGGCCATGCAAGAAGAACTCAACCAGTTTGAAAGAAGCAAAGTCTGGAGATTAGTTTGAAAGGCCAACACAACATCCAGTCATAGGCACCAAATGGGTTTTCAGGAACAAGATGGATGAAGATGGTATTATCACAAGAAACAAAACAAGACTGGTAGCTAAAGGTTACTCATAAGAAGAAAGGATTGACTATGATGAAACCTTTGCTCCAGTTACAAGATTGGAAGCAATCAGAATATTTCTTGCCCATGCAGCCCACATGAGATTTAAAGTCTTCCAAATGGATGTCAAGAGTGTTTTCCTCAATGGAGAACTTCAAGAAGAAGTCTATGTAGAACAACCTCCAGGTTTTATCAATCCTACCCTTTCTAATTATGTTTATAGATTAGACAAAGCATTGTATGGATTAAAACAAGCACCTAGAGCATGGTATGAAACACTCACCAATTTTCTCACAGAAAAAGGATTCACTAGGGGTAGAGTAGATACCACTTTATTCCTAAGAAAGCACAAGGATAAATCACTTCTAGTTCAAATCTATGTGGATGATATAATATTTGGTTCAACTGATGAAAAACTGTGTGAAAGGTTTGCCAAGCTAATGCAGAGTAAGTTCGAAATGAGCATGATGGGAGAACTGAATTTCTTCCTTGGACTTCAAGTGAAGCAAACTGATGAAGGTATATTCATCAACCAAGCCAAATACATCAAAGACCTATTAAAGAAATATGGCATGGAATCAGCTTCCATCATGAAAACTCCCATGGCACCTGCAACCAAGCTTGACAAAGATGAAAAAGGTAAAAGTATTGACATCATTCAATACAGAGGTATGATTGGATCTCTTCTATACCTAACTGCCAGTAGACCAGATATCATGTTTGCCACTTGTATTTGTGCTAGATTTCAAGCTGATCCTAAGGAATCTCATTTATTGGCTGTAAAGAGAATCTTCAAGTATATTAAAGGAACACCAAATTTGGGACTCTGGTATCCCAAAGAGTCACCCTTTGAGTTAATAGGATATTCAGATGCTGACTATGCAGGGTACAAGATAGACAGGAAAAGCACAAGTGGTACATGTCAATTCCTTGAAAATAGACTTGTCTCCTGGTTTAGCAAGAAGCAAAACTCAGTTTCAACCTCTACTGCAGAAGCTGAATATATTGCTGCAGGGAGTTGCTGTGCACAAATCCTATGGATGAAAAATCAATTAGCTGATTATGGTTTTGTGTTTAAATCTATTCCAGTTCATTGTGAAAATACTAGTGCAATTGCTATAACTCATAATCTTGTCATGCATTCAAGAACCAAGCACATAGATATAAGATATCATTTCATAAGAGATCATGTGCAAACTGGAAATATAGCATTACATTATATTCCTACTGAAAATCAGCTTGCTGATGTATTTACAAAACCCCTAGATGAATCTAGATTCAACATGCCGATAAGTGAACTAGGAATGCTAAATTTACATCCATAATATTATGCTTTGAAGTCTACTAACCCTGCAGAAAGATGGTTCGTAGAATAACGAAAACTGGAAAAACAGCTCAAAGAAAATCAAGCTGCCAAGACGTACTCTACGATCGTCGAGAAAGATGGAGGTCGTAGAGAAGAAAGGGCTCTACGATCGCCGAGATGTACTCTACGATCGTTGAGAAAGATGAAGGTCGTAGAGTAGAAAGGGCTCAGGAATGAAACGTAGAGCTCAGAAGGAGCTAAGGGCAAAACAGTCTTTTTTCTACGGATTAAAACGAGCACACACCCAACACGTGACTCTTAGCCCACTCAGCAGAAAAAGAGGGAAGTTTCTCACTAACTCATTTCAAATTATTTCTTCTGAAAAACTCTTCCTCTTCATCTTCACTGAAACCCTAGCTCTCCGCGTTAATCAAACTCTGAGCAAAGTTCGTCCTTGTGCAGCAAAATCAAAGAAATTCTCAAATGGCACTCTCACCAGTAATCTCAGGGAACTCCCTCGATTTTGAAGATTTTGCTTCAGCTGAAATAAAGTACAAGAGAATCATCTCCTTGCTGCGACGATCAGGACTCTACGAAGCCCTCGACACCAACACTCTGATATATCCAGCATTGGTAAGAGAATTCTATTCAAATAGAATTATTGGAGATGGAATCTTGTCCACGAAGGTCAAAGGGATTCCACTTCAGCTATGTGCCTCAGAGATCAATGTAGCCCTAGGTTTCAAAAATGACGGGCTCACTACTATCCAGTTCATCAACACAGAAGAAGGGATGAAGCGAATGCATCATGAGAACAACCCAAAGCTGAGGGGATTAAAGAAAAAGGAATTCCCTCAAAAATATGAATTCCTTGCTGACATTGTTGGTAAATGTATTCTTTGCAAAGATTCAGCTCATGATTCTGTCAACGACATTCAGCTCAGAATCATGACCGCTATTGTGAAAAAGATCCAACTGAACTATGGTGCCCTTCTCTTAGAATGGATTGGAAACTGGATATCAAATGATGGAAAAACCCAAGGGGCAAGAAAAATGTTTTATGGCAGGTTCATAAGCATCATTATTCAAAAAGCACTAGGAGATCGCATTGGGCATAATGAAGGAGAGGCTATAAATTTCCACAAAAGGATAACTCAAAGGTTATTTGTAAACTGGAAAAAGAATCCAGTTGGAAATTTGAAATCAGCTCAGACAGAAGACAGTGAGAAGACTCAGAGTGAAGTAAGAAAGCCTTCTATGAAAAATATGTCTGTTGTTGTAGAAACTGATGAGATAGATCAGGAGGTGTCATCACTAACCAGGAAAAGCAAAGGGAAAAAGAAGGCAGTATCCCAAACTGAAGAAGAACCCCAAGGGTCATCAAATGAAGGACTTACATCATCTGCAGCTCAAGCTAGGCCTTCCCTATCCTCTGAAGCAGAGAAGAAGAAGAGAAAACAAATGGAAGAAGCTTCTGGAGAAACACAACCTACCTTAAGAGTGTATCATAAGAAGGGAAAACGCAGCTCTAAGCAAAACCTCCCAACAATCACTGAGAATCCTCACTCTACGTTCGTAGAGTTAAGGACTGAAGCAGCTGCTGAAGAAGTTGGTTAGTCTGACCCTATATCCACCGATGCTGAACTCCATCCAAAGAAAGCAAAGAAGAGGCTGATGACATTAGCTTAAAAAGAGCTCAATGAAGCAATGCTGAGAATCAAAGAAGAAGAACTCAGAATGGCTAATCAAACTGATGCTCCAACTGAGGGGGAGCAACAAGGAGTTCATGAACAAAGAGGTGCTCAAGTTGAGGGGGAGACACCTGATGTGCCTGATGTTCCTGCGCCTGTCACTGCTCGGATTGAGGGGGAGCAATCTGAAGATTACTATGAAGGTTCGTCCATCCCTGAAGAGCCTAACCAAGAGAATATAACATTCAGTAATGAAAGGGAAGAAGGAGAGAAAGAAACAATACCTGAACCTATTGGGGCTATGGAGATCAGTGACGACTCTAATGATGAAGAAGAGGATGAAAGCCTAGAAATCATTGCTGAAGGCAGAGATGGAGAGAGGCATTTCATCTACAGCTGCCTATTTAACTACTTACCAAGAATGCCATTTCATCAAGCACTAATGGTCAATTCTTGGGATCACATGTTCTGGGCCTTCAAGACCTATCCAGCCATTACAGTGCTTGCCCAAGAATTCCCCAACACTGGCTCTTTTGCTTAGAAGCTACTGACCAACCATCCATTTCAGGTTAATGCGCAAAAGGTATACTTCATTCCCTCATCATTTAAGTTAAACCACTCTCCATTGCCATATTACTATCGTTTTGATGAGATTCCACGATGGAATGAGGTCATCTTTGCCCCTACAAGACCACTTCCAGTTACAAGGTCTCAAAACTCTGTTTCTGATGAACCAGATGCTCAACCATCTCCAGTCGTAGAGTCTCTAAACCCAACGACAAATACTGCGCTCACCCTCCATACACAAAACGTAGAGTCAACCCACTCTACGATAAACTCTACGATCGTAGAGTGTGCTGACTCTATAGACATCAATCAAACTACTTCCTCTCCATCACTTCAAGCAGCTGACCAAAATATTCCCACTGACATACCATCCTCCTCCCATCATGAATACTTTGACCTGACTATTACTTTAGCAAATCTCCAAGACAGCCATAAGGGAGAATCGTCAAATGAGATCCAGCAAATACTTGAGCGTGTCAAACTCATTCCTACCACGGCTGAATTGACTGACCTTACTATTGGAATGGCTCAAGATATGGAAGAGAATCTTGCAGCAAATTCTCTCGCCCTCAATAGAAGGTTCAATGACCTTATTAATGCTGCCAATGCTCACACCAACAATCTTGGTACTGAATTAACCAAAAGATTGAGGGAAATCATCCAAGAATTAATGAACGACATTGACAAGAGGGATAAATTCTATCAAAAGGAAATTGATGCACACAAATCAGCAGTTATCTCCCTTCAACAGACCCAGACAGCTCAAAGCAAACTGGTGACTGAGAAACTCTTTGATTTGAGCACCTCCATCAACAACTTCCAGCGAATATCTCTCCAACAGATGGAAAGGACTTACAATGCTCTAGCCCTTATGCACCAGCAACGTGAAAGGACTGAAGCTCAGCTCGTAGAGCAAAGAGCTGACAACACTCAGTCTAGGTCACAAATGCAAGAACTGGTACAAGGTATTGAGAAACTCTCCCAAGAAGTTAGAAGGTTGGATGCTGACATAAAGAGGGAGAAATCAAAAGACAAAGAAATGGGAGAATCAAGCAGCTGCAGGGGAAGAGAGCAACCAAGGCCAAAGCAGACCAGGCAGCCCGAATCATCAACACCAGGAGAAGAGGAGCCCATCAATGCAATTCCCATAAGGAGTGAAGTTCCTGGATCTTACAGAAGAATGCCTGATGTAACTCCAACAGGAGTTCGCATACCATCAGGAAATCCTGCAGTTTTAAATAGACACTTGCATGGAACTCACCCATATGGTGAAGGAGGAAGTCATGTACCCTCTTCTGGTCTCAGTCGAGAGCAGATTGAAGAATTCCAGCAGATGACCGAAGAAGGCAGGGAAATCTACAGAAGAAGAACTGCATATGAAAGAGCCACTCCCCCAAGGACCAAGAGAGGAGCAGCACGAGGAAGGAGAAGCTAAGGTTTGAAATCGTTTGTAAATCTTCTCTTTCCCTATATTAATGAAACTGCCCTACAATGTAATATGCAATTTATCATCAATAAAATTCATGATTTCATCTAGAAATACAGTTGCTCACTGTATTATAAGACATGTTTATTTTAAGTATCTGCATTAGAACTGATAATATGATTCAACTACTGGTTATGTCAACATCAAATAGGGGGAGATTGTTAGATATCATGGTTTAAATTTGATGTGGTGCTCTTGCTGAATATATGTTTCAGTAGCCAAGATTGTAAAGTCCTTAATGATAGACATATGTACAAGGACTTAGGAAAGAGAAACATGTGATCTAAGCTAAATTCGATATCTGTACTATCCTAGCAAATTGTAAAGTCCTTTATTGAAGGTGATGTACAAATGACTTAATATAGAAAAGATCAAAGCTGTTAGGTTGATCTTGTGTGCTGTTCGTAGAGTACTGCCATACTCCAAGCAAAAAGGGCAGAGCTTTCCCGGCAGGTCGTAGAGCCTTCTCGGCAGGACGCAGAGTTTCCTCGGTAGGACGTAGAGCTTTGTCATCAGGACGTAGAGCTTCCTTGGCAGGACATAGAGCTTCCTCGGCAGGACGCAGAGCTTCCTCGTCAAGACATAGATCCTCGGCAGGATGCAGAGCTTCCTCGACAGGACGTAGAGCTTCCTCAGCAGGACGTAGAGCCTTCTCGACAAAACAAAGAGTTGTCCCTGCATCACAAGACAAACTCTCACCTATCGTAGAGTTGTCTATGCCAGTGCTCACAGAATAAATCAGCACCTCTGAAGAAAAATATAAAGGCAAAGCATCGATGCTATTCCAGAATGATCAGAATGAAATATGAAGATCACAGTGCATATATGCAAGCATCAAATGACTACAGAGCTGCAACTCCTCAAACTCACTAACGACACTACGTCTAAAGCAAGAACGTAGAATCGGACGACTAATGAGCAACTCAGATTTGAGAAAGTATATTCTAAAGTTGCCCATAATAAATTGACAGTAGAATGACCTGCCCAAGACAGTTGCTGAATATTAAACAAATAAGTGGAGAGCAAACAGCCACAGTCTGCAGTCGGTCAGAGCACTATCTTAAATCAGACTAATGGAAGTTGACTCACCCCACTTACACAGTCAACAAGGAATAAACTATTCCTAAACTCAGCAACACATCTCAATGAAAGAATCAGATACAACGACCACATTTTCAATGGGAAGATTCTCAAGAGCATCTACATAAGGTAGAAGGATTGAAGTTTCAAATCAAGCAAGAACAACAAAAAAGAAAATCATACTTGAAACGCTATCATTCTACAATCCAAGAGGAAACATCTTGCTTCGCTGCTGAGTTTATCAAACCTGATGCTTCAAGCAACTCAGTAGCAACAAAACAAATCACTCTTCATCAAGTGAAAGGGTCAATAGGTGACCAACCTAAGACAAGTCTACTGGACTTGTGGAGTACAAAAGGGTACCAAGGATTCTAAGGCTGCTGGTCTTAGTTTACAGAGTTCCAAGACTGCTGGCTTTGAAGAGTACGTTGAGTACTGGTGTTCCAAGACTGAGGGTCTTGAAGGAATCTTTGTGATTCAGTTGTAACGATATCCTTAGTGGATTTGCTACTCGAGGAGTAGAACAGTGGAGTAGGAGTCTTGTGTGCTCTGAACCACTTAAAGCCTTGTCTCTATCTCTTTGCACTTATTAATTGCCATAACTGCTTTATCACTATTTTACTATATTCTCTGCTACCATTCTATTTTCTACAAGGGGTTCTTACAAATCATATTCCGCTGTGCTTAATTATTGGATACATTGACTAAACTGTTAAATCATCCTTTTTGAAAAGAAAACACAAAGTTTTAAAATATCTATTCAACCCCCCCTTCTAGATATCTTTTGTGCCTCTGGAAACTAACAATTGGTATCAGAGCAGGTTCTCTTAGTTAAAGCCTAACCCGCTTGAGTAGATCAATAGCACAAACTAGAAATGGATCTGAGCAAGGCGGAGAAACAAACCACCCATGTGTAACAAAGACAAATTTGCCAACTGGAAAGTTTGCATACAGGCATACATGGATGCCATTGACGAGGAAGAAAAGTAGAATCCAGTCATACCATCTGTGCCATTTCTACAAAGATTTCAAAAGCAAAAGTTAGATAGACAGTTTTCAAAGTTTTTAGACGTGTTTAAAAAGATGTAGATTAATATTCCATTCGCAGATGCTCTAGAACAAATGCCTAGCTACGCCAAATTTATGAAGGATATTTTAGCGAGGAAAAGGAAGCTAGGGGAGTTCGAGACGATAACATTGATGGAAGAATGTAGCGCGATTCTACAAAGGAAGTTACCACCAAAGTTGAAAGATCCAGGTAGCTTCACCATCCTGTGCACAATCGGAACTCAGTTCTTTAGTAGGTGTCTGTGTGATTTGGGGACAAGTATCAACCTTATGCCTTTATCAGTTTATCAACAGCTTGGGTTGAAGGAAGCTACACCAACGAATGTCACTCTGCAACTTGTCGATAGATCTCTTACCTATCTAAAGGGAATAGTGGAAGACGTGCCAGTGAAGGTAGACAAATTCATATTCCTGGTGGACTTCATAGTTCTTGACTTTGAGGAAGATAGTAATATACCGATTATCCTTGGGCGCCCGTTTTTAGCTACGGGTAGAACATTGATTAATGTACAGAAAGGAGAGTTAGCAATAAGGGTCCAAGATGAAGCAGTAACCTTTAACGTTTTCAAGGATATAAAATTTCCAAAAGAAGAGGAAGAGTGCTTCAGGGTTGATTTGATTAAAGGAGCACTTAATGAAGCATTTATTGAATTAATGAACAAAAACCCTTTAGAAGCAGCATTGGTAAGTGAAAACATGTCGGATGACTCAACTGTTTTAGAATTGGCCCAAATATTAGATTCATCTCCAAAATCCACACGAGTCAGACCAACGTTTGAACCCTTGGACTACTTGGGAAAGCCATCATAAAAGGTAAAATCATCATTGGAAGAACCGTCGACCTTGGAACTCAAGCCACTGCCTAACCATCTACGGTATGCATACCTTGGTTCTTCTTCTACTCTGCCAGTTATAATTTCGGCTTCACTTGATGAGGTTTAAGAGGAGAAGTTGCTAAAGGTACTTAGGCAGTTCAAGGCAGCTCTTGGATGGACTCTTGCGGATATCAAAGGGATAAGTCCATCAATCTGTATGCATAAGATTCTGCTTGAAGAGGAAGCGAAATCATTTATTGAGCAACAAAAAAGACTTAATCCCATAATAAAAGAGGTGGTTAAAAAGGAAATTATAAAATGGTTTGATGCAGGAATTATCTACCTATCTCAGATAACTCATGGGTAAGTCCAGTTCAATGTGTGCCAAAGAAGGGGGGGTGATAGTAGTAGCGAATGAGAACAATGAATTGATCCCTACTCGGACAGTTACGGGTTGGCAGGTTTGTATGTATTACAAGAAGTTAAATAAGGCCACTCGTAACGACCATTTCCCTCTACCATTTATCGTTCCGATGTTGGACAGACTTGCAGGACATGACTATTATTGCCTCTTGGATGGATACTCAGGTTACAACCAAATTGCCATAACACCCAAGGACCAGGAGGAGACGACATTCACATGCCCATACGGTACTTTTGCCTTCCGAAGAATATCTTTTGGGTTATGCAATGCACCTACAACGTTTTAACGGTGTATGATGGCTATTTTTTTGATATTGCCGAACAGAATCTCGAGGTCTTTATGGATGACTTTTCAGTTTTTGGGGATTCATTTGATTGTTGCTTGGAAAACCTTACACTTGTGCTCAAACGGTGTATGGAAACAAAATTGGTTTTAAACTAGGAAAAATGTCATTTCATGGTGTAAGAGGGGATATTCTTGGGCCCTAGAGTTTCAGCAAAAGGAATCGAGGCAGATAGAGCAAAGATTGAAACCATTAAGAGCCTTCCCCCACCAACATCGGTACGGGGTATTCAAAGTTTTTTGGGACACGCAGGTTTTTTTAGAAGATTTATAAAAGACTTCTCCAAAATCACAAAACCATTATGCAATCTTTTGGAGAAGGATGCCCCATTTAATTTTGATAAAACATGCTAAGAAGCCTTTGAAGTATTGAAACAAAAATTAGTTACTACACTAGTGATCATAGCACCAGATTGGAGTATCCCATTCAAATTAATGTGCGACGCTAGCAATTTTTCGATTGGTTCAGTTCTCGGCCAACGTAAAGACAAGACTTTCCATGCTATCTATTATGCTAGCAAGACGTTATCGGATGCCCAACTAAACTATACAATTACTGAAAAGGAGCTATTGGCAGTTTTTTATACCTTTGATAAATTTCGTTAATATCTGATTGGACCAAGGTGATTGAGTTTACTCGACAATTAAGTACCTGATAGCTAAGAAGGATGCCAAGTCGAGGTTGATTCGATGGATACTATTGTTACAAGAGTTTGACTTGGAGATCCGGGATCGAAAAGGAGCAGAAAATCAAGTTATTGATCATTTATCACGGTTAGAGAATTCAGAACTAAATAAGGATGATAAAACAATAATAAATAAATTTTTCCCGGATGAACAACTATTTGCAATAAAGTTGGAGACACCATGGTACGCAGATTTTGTAAATTTCATTGTGGGAAAGGTGTTTCCACCAGATTTGACAAGCCAGCAAAAAAAGAAGTCTCTCCATGATATAAAGCAATATCTGTGGGATGAGCCATTCTTATTTAAGCAGTGTGCAAATCAATTAATAAGAAGGTGTGTTCCCGAGGATGAAATGGAGAATATTCTAAGTCAATGCCATGCATCTGACTATGGTGGACATTTCGGGGGAGAAAGAACGACAGCCAAGGTGCTACAATGTAAATTCTACTGGCCGACGCTCTTTAAGGATGCCCATGTATTCGTGTTGAAATGTGACAGATGCCAAAGAGTTGGCAATATATCAAAGAGACACGAGATGCCACTCAACTCAATTCTAGAAGTTAAATTATTTGACGTATGGGGCATAGACTTCATGGGACCTTTCCCTTCATCTTTTAGCAATTCCTATATACTACTAGCGGTGGATTATGTTTCAAAGTGGGTTGAAGCTATAGCAACACCTACCAGTGATGCCAAAATGGTGGTTAAGGTCATCCGTAAGTATATCTTCTCTAGATTCGACACTCCTTGTGCAATCATCAGTGATGAGGGTACACACTTCTGCAATAAATAGTTCTCAGCTATTCTAGCTAAGTATGGAGTCACTCATAAGATAGCTATAGCTTACCATCTGCAGACGAGTGGCCGAGCCAAGGTATCCAATCGAGAAGTGAAACGAATCCTCGAAAAGGTGGTGAATCCTAGTCGGAAGGATTGGGCAAGCAAGTTGGATGATGCACTATGGGCATATCGTATAACTTACAAAACACCGATAGGGATGTCACCATATATGTTAGTATATGGAAAAGCATGCCATCTTCCGGTCGAGTTAGAACACAATGCTTATTGGGCTATCCGGAAGTTAAACTTTGATATGTCTGCTGTGGGGGAAAAATGCCTCTTACAACTGAATCAAATGGATGAATTCAGACTCCAATCATACGAGAATGCTAAGTTATATAAGGAAAAGGTTAAGAGGTGGTATGATGAGAAAATAATAGTAAGAAAGTTTGAACCAGGGCAAACAGTTTTGTTATACAACTCCAGGCTAAAACTCTTCCCAGGAAAGTTGAAATCACGTTGGTCGGGCCCATTTACTATTACAAAGGTCTTTCCTCACGGAGCAGTGGAAGTTAAAGAGCCGGATTCGAAACGCATTTTCAAAGTCAACGGTCAAAGGTTAAAACATTATTATGGGGGTTATATCGATCGTGAAAAGACATCTATTAGCCTCGCTGATTAGAATAGAGAATGCAAAGTCGGGTTGAGGACATTAAACTAAGCGCTACCTGGGAGGCAACCCAGATTTCCTATTAATTTCTTTTATTTTTAGTTAAAGTATTTTGTTTGAGTAGAGTAGTTTATTTAGTTATTTAGTAGTTTTGTTTACTTTAGTCTAGTTTTTACATTCATTGAAAAGCTCTCTACAAATAATTATTGATATTAGGTTTATTTCATTGCAGGCAAAGCTTGAAAGGAATAAAAATTGGCTAAGTCTGGCTCTAGCACCTAGGCGCCCAATTTAAGCCTAGGCCAAGCGCCTAGGCGCTGCATTACAGTAAGCTCGGAAAAGTCCATGCGCCTATGCGCTCCAATTCAAGCCATACCAAGCACCTAGGCGCTGCAATGCACCATCACATTCTGTCACCAAGCGCCTAAGCGCTCATGCCCAGTCAATTCCAAGCGCCTAGGCGCTATACCTGTGCAGTTAAAAAAAATAAGCCTAAAATCGGGCAATTCTATTAGCACCCAAATCAAACCTCTCTTTCTCCTATTTCACTTCAACTTCTCTTCTACTAACACCCAAATCGCACGAAGATCTTTCCTTCTCCAAATCAAAGCCACCAACATCATATGCTCCTACCTTTATCCATCCTAGCAAGCAAATTCGTCACTTCTTCCACGTCTATATGCGATTTCATCTTCAACACAGTAACAAGGGAAAGCTTTGGAGTTCAATCCTCCTATCGTAAAACTAAACCATCTAATTGGTATGGAACTTCAATTCTAGCCCTAATTTCAAGTACATATTGCACAGTTTAACCATTGAGTACTTGGGATTGCTTGAAATAAGGATTGATTACCTAGTATTTGAAGAAGTTATTTTGCTTTGCTTGTGTACCCAATTGAGTTTGTGTTGGCTCAATTGGGGTTGGGTTATTTGAATTTCTTGTGCTTTTGCATTAGGAGAGGCATTGTGCATTGATTAGTTATCAGATTTGGTCTACAAACAAGTTTGGGGGAAGGTTTCACAAAAGTGTTTTTAACCTTGCACTTCAAGTGTTCGATAAATTGCCACAAAGAGATTTTCCACTATTTGGGCTACTGTTTACTGATTTTAGGCTAAGGACTTGACAAAGATAGTTTGCATATGGCTCTTAAAAGGCACAGAGGGGAAAGTTCAGGATCTTCTGGTAAGTTTGACAATAAAAGATTTGTAAGTCATCAAACTTCCGACAGATATCAAAAATGGTTGTCCGGAAAAACTTTAATTCCTGAACGTGGCTTGCTACCGGATGAACGTGAAGATAGGGAAGTTGCTCAGATGATTAGAAGCCGGAAGTGGATGGCTTGTACTGCATAATCTGAGCCAGCAACGATAAAAATTGTAAAGGAGTTATTTGTAAACGCTAAAGAGGCCATTGGAAATTTAGTGATGGTCCGTGGAAAATCAGTAAATGTTGGTTGAAAGGCAATCAACGCGTACTACGGATTAGGAAAGATTCATGGCAATGGGTATATGAATTATTTGCGGCACGACTTGGATTATAGTGAGGTAATTGTAGCTCTTTGTGAACTGATAACTGCATGAAAACTGACAGACTGACAAGAAGTAGTTCACTTTCCCTCTTCAAAGTTGGGCCGATATGGAAAGGCTTGGTACGCATTTATCTGCGCAAAGTTGATGTCGTGCCGGCATATGAGCGATGTTGTCAATCAGAGGGCTACTTTATTGTTTTGCATTGCCAAAGGAAAAACTGTAGATGTTAGGGAAGTTATCCATGAGTCTATTATATGAAGAATTGAAGGGGGTACTTCTGGTGGGCTGCTTCACCCATCTTTAATTACAACATTGTGTCGACAGGCTGGGGTTCAGTGGGATGCCGAAGAAGCATTACAGGCTCCCTTAGCTCCGATTGACCATTCTGTGATGGTGTGATACAAGATTTGGGCTGGGGGTAGATCACACCCACGGGGACTAGGATTTATTATTGTTCCTCCAGAGCATGTTGAGCAGCTTGTGGAGCAGCCCTTTGAGCATCCTACTACTACTGGGGGTTCAATGCCACTACCTAATTTGGTTGAAGATCTTCGTCGGGGCATGAGGCATCATACGAGACTAATTGATTTGGTGGCCACACAGATTCAACATGGTTTTGAACGAATGGATCGTCAACAATCTTGTCTTGCCTAGCGCCAAGCAAAAATTTATTCCTATAACATCAATTATAATGCGGCATTGGTAGATATGTTTAGCAGAATGAATCCAACATTGACTCCTTAGCAATTTCCACTACCTCCACCTCTATCCATTTATCCACCTCCATACTTAACTCCTGACAATGACGGTGCTAAAAATGAAGAAGATAATGAAGACGAGGAGTAAAGCATTGATCAGGGAAGTCCTCAGTTCTTAATTTCTTTATGTTCACACAATGAGGACATTGCGTTAGTCAAGTTTGGGGGTGCATTATGTTTAGTAGTTGATAAAGTGTGCATATAGAATAGCAACATGTTTGTTTAGTTTATTTATGTTTATTTATGTTATTTATGCATGTTTCATTATAGTATGCATGTTAGATGATAGTGGTAATCTGTGTGTGCATCTAGTTGCATGAATCAAGCAGTGAATGATATAGTTGTCTAATTTTGGCCAATGATAAGACTTGGATTGATAGTTTTAACTTGAATAGGATTGAAAACTAATGTGGAGTGATGACTTAAACTGTGAAGTTAATTATGCTTGCATGAAACTCATGTTAGCAAAGAAAGCACTTAATTGGCTGTTTGGTCAATCTAATTTAAATCCTTACATAATCTGCTTCTGGTGAGAAATGGGGTAAAATTTGATAAAATCGGTGAAACATCTATGAAGGTAAAAATAAGCAAGAAACTAAGTTTGGGGGAATCTTGGGGTGCATTCAATTAAAAAAAGCAGAAAAAAAGAAAAAGAAAAAAGAGAGATAAATATATAAATAAATAATTCAAACTTGACTAGTTTAGTTTTGTGGCCATTGCTACTTAGGTTATTAGATCCGTATGGGTGTCTTAACACCTAGTACCCTAAAGCCAACTGGTCTGGGAGTCATTGGTCGAAAGCTCGATACATGGGTAGTTTTGAAAAGCCTAAGGAAACTTGACATGGCACAAGTCGAGTTTAAAAGCGAGATGGAGTGTAAAACGCACTCATAAAATAATAAAGTATGTTGTAATAAACCTTGGTGATACCCCTGTGCTTAGTAATTGCTTGTGCTAGTTGGATTGGTTGTTTTACTGATTGAGTTAAGTAAAAAACTGGAGTTTTTTTTCTAAGAAGTTGATTATGTGAGTAATTTGAGTTGTGATTGATTAAAATAGTTGATTTACACATACACACAATATGTGTGATGACAAGTGTAGTTTAACTAATAAGTTCAAGTTAGAAATTTTGCATTGGTTGGATGTTCTAGTTGAGTATTATATGTTATCTTTGAGGCCTGATATTGGATGCTATGTTATTTGGGTTGTTTGATTTGTAGGTATATAGTTAGTTTGCATTTGCATTATTGCATTGCTTGAGGACAAACAAGTGGTGAAGTTTGGGCGTATTTGATGAGTGAGTTTTATACCTACAAATTAGGTATTGTTGAGCTTAATTATTGCTATCCTTCATTATTTTTAGTATCATTTTATTTGTTTTTGTGTTTATTTATTGTAGGATAGAGTTGGAAGAGCATAGAAGTCATTTGATGAAGAAAATAATTAAAAATCATTGAAAAATGAGCTGAGTGGCATTTTTGTAAATACTGTGTCCCAGTCAAGCGCCTAGGCGCTTGGTCCAGTGTTAATTTGAGCGCCTAGGCGCTCTAGCTCGGCCAAATATGGAAATTGTTGCTGCTGAGATGGAAATTAAAGCCAATTAGGAATCTAAATTAGGGTTTGACTAATATACAAGGGAGGAGACTTTAGAAAAGAATGTAACACGAGATTTTTATAGAGAAAAATAACAAGCAGAACATGAAAGAGATTTGCAGAGTTTGAAGATTCAAAGAGAGAGAGATTGGGAGCAGCTTTAAAGTTTCTTTTATTCCTATCCTTTATCTTTAATTTTTGTAATCTTTGGGATGTTTTTAATTATTAATTGGATGATGTTTTCCTTAATCGTTATGAACTAAACTTTCAATTAAGATTGCAACGGAACTTAGTATGTAATTTAGATTGATGCTTTCCATTTAATTTAAGTTGATTACTTTTGAATCGTTTATCATATCTTGTGTTTGTTGATTAATTATCTGGCCAATAATTACTGGGATAATTTATACAAAATTGAAAGATGGAGTATAGATTTAGATCTGGATATGATAACATCTGTTCATATAATTTGAATAAGGTTAATATGATTAGCGTATAAGATATGAATATACCTATATGTCTTTTGCAGCCATTGAAAGAATCTGTGCTTGAAACCCTAATTAACATAATTCACATAGGAATATAGTGAGTTAATTAGTTAGGGTGTTCCTTGTAATTCTGTTGCTTAATTGTTGGATTTATAAGTATTTGTTCATGTGAATATCGAAAGAAACGCTTGAATATTATAAAGAATTCTTGGTTAGCGATTCATAGTAATTAATTAATTAAAAAAGGAATGTATTGTTTTAAATGAAATACTAAGGGAAGTTGTAATCTTAAACTATCATCTTTGCATTTATTCTTGTGATCTCATAATTTAGTAGTTAATTTTATTAATTTAATTTTCAAAATTACAGACATTATTCATAGTTTAAATAGGATTAATTGAGTTAGAATTCGATAATTGATAATTATTAACCTATTTCCTCGTGGGAACGATATCCTTGCTTGCTAAATACTACGAACGAATGCGTATACTTGCGTGTTAAAGTGTTAGTAAGAATTTAGGCAACAGGTATTAGAGCTGTGTTCTCTTGAACTAAAGTTTTACAATTTAAGTTGATCCATATCACTAAACAAAACTAGTTCTGAGCTTAGTGGTGGAAACAAGTCACCATTGTACAACAAATATAAGTTTGGTAATTAGAAAGTTCGTATAAAGGCATACATAGATGCAATTTATGATGAACTGTTCGATACTGTGCTCAATGGTCTATACATACTAACAAAGCTTGCCCCAACTCTAGAGGATCCAAACAAAATAGCGGTTAAACAAAGAGTGTAGTGGACTGATAATGAGAAGAAGTTAGTAGCACTTGACAAAAGAGCTAAGAACATCCTTTTCATGACTCTGGAAGATGAGTTGTTCAAAAATGTAGTCAATTACAAGACTGCAAAAAAAAAGTATGGGAAGCTCTCTTAGTTATGCTGTCGACACCCAAAATTTGCACGTATTTTCTTTAACAATGACATGAAGGCAATAATGTCATTTCACATTGAAGAAAGGATGTCAAAGTGAAGATTACAAAACTCAGGACTAACTTGGAGGCCATACAAGGATATTTATGTACTGGATTGCAAAAAGAGAGACGAACGATTAGTTGGTGTATTCAGAATGATGGTTTTCCCCTTTTTCCATCATATTGGATATGAAATTAATCAAACTTGATGCCAACACATAGGCCTTACAAAGAGCTTTCTGGATTGGGGTATAACATTTTCTAATTCATCCCGGTTTGAAAGTTATGGACGTTTTAGATCACAACACAAAACTAACTACGTGACAAGAAAACGAAGCACGTGGGGTCCACCTGAGCTAGGCTGCTGCAGGTGTACCTACAACTATCGCAGGTAAACCTACGACAGGCCTAGCTCCCCTATATAAGGGTTTTTTTACTTCATTTACTTAGAGAAGAATGAAAAAAATTGAGAGAAATAGAGTTCTTTAGAGAGAAATAACAAAAGTAAGAGAAAAACCTTTCCAAATTAGATCTAGATCTAGCTTTTCTCATCAAATCTTCCATCAAAATATATTCAAGCATCAATAGGAAGTTTAAAGAGAAAGAAACTCCCACTCCCATGGTCCATTTCTCGTCTCTACGCTTGTTTTAACTTACATTTATGATTATGTTATTTGGGCTTTGTTTCGTTTATTTCTTTTTCTCGTTCAAAGGCTCTCCTAGCATCCTAGATCATTTTTAGTGGTGTTTGGATCCTATTTTGAGTCATGGGTAGTTAAAGAGGGTTTTTCAACATAGAAATTTCTCCTAACCAACTTATAAAGTTATTTTAACGGTTATTTGATTTCAATATCGATTTAGCTCGTTTTGTCACTTGTTTTGCTTGGGCTCTAATATTTCGTCTCCATTTTCTCGTTTCGAGGCTACCCAAACATTCTAGACTATTTCTAATGGTATTTGGATCTTATTTTTGGTTGCCAATGGATTTTCTCCAATAGAATCTTCTTCTAGTCGATTTGGGATATATTTTTACTCGATTTTTGTTGTCATTATATGTAGATGTATGGAATCTTAGATCTATGAGTCTCATTCCCTAGATTCTATGTTCCTTTAATAGATCTTGTCAATATATGATAGATCCTTGTAATTGATATAGTTAATGGTATAATTGCGATATTGTTGATGTGTTGAGCGATCTATGAATTTAAGATTTATAGAACTCATTTTTTAAACTCTAAACTCCGTTTATAGATCTGAATATTTTGTTGGGTGTGATTACAAATTATGTGAGCCTAAAAATGAATTCAAGACCCTTAACCATCGTGTTTAATGAGAATTGAAGAATATTCCCATTATGGACGTAGACGATGGTTATAATTTTGCGATTCGATAATTGTAAATGTAATACGGGCCTTAAAATGATTTTGAGGGTTTTCATGCCCACAAAAATTGAGTTGAAGGCTCCTTGATAGTGAAATTTATTATTTTAAAGTGTCTATAGTTATTTATATAGCTTACGTGTCCATGGGTATCTCCAACTTAATTTTCGATGCTTGATTTTGTTTTTGACATACGAAAACGATTTCGAATAAAGTTACGAAGATCTCTTAAAATTGATTCAAAATAGGTTATTAGATTAATTTTAGGCTAAAATTGGAAGTAATGAGAGCCTTGATTCCTATTTGACGAAGGGTTCGCAAACGACGTTTTTCCTAAACGACATCTTAAAATTTTCATTAAACAAAATTAAAACGAAACTTTTCTTACGAATTAAATCGTTCATGCATAGGTTTAAAAAGGCTCAAAATTTGCTTTCATAATATGTCATTGACTTGTCAGACTTCTGCACTCTACGATTTTGGCTTTCTCATAGTGAAATCGTAGAGTAATTTTTTTGCTTTATGAATGAAGGTGACTCTGCGATTTTAACTTTACGATTAAGCTTGAACTCTACGATTTGCCTTGTACTCTATGATCCTCTAACTGTCTTGAGTTAACTCTGTAATCTTAGAGTTTCATCTGGCACTATGATCGTCTTTTGGCCTGGACAACTTGGCTATTACAGAGTTTTAACTCTACGAATTTGGATCAACCTAACATTTTTGATCCCTAAACTAAGTCCTTTTACATCAGATTCATTTCACAAGGACTTTACAAAAGCTACTTGAATACATATAAATTTAAGTCATATCATCATCAAATTAAATATGTTCAACATAAATTATTAGTACTTTCAATCTCCTCTTATTTGATGATGACAAAACAAGTAGTTTAAGTTCAATCATCAATTCTTATATGCAAGATAATTCATGAAAATTAAATATGCCTATGTATACAGTGAACAAATGTATTGTCTAGAGAAAAGAATAAACTTTTATTAATAATGTAAAAATTTACAAATTTACAAGTGTTTGAAAAGAAAAATAATTACAAGTTTAAAAAATAAAAAGAAAAAGTAAGTTCTTCTATAGGAGGGTTTTCTTTTGGGAGGATTCCTTCTTTCCCCTGCTCTTCTCCTTTCTGATGCCTGACTTGCCTCTTCTTGTTTTCTCCTTTGTTCATCCAGAGTGTCTCTTGGGCCAGGATAAGGAATGTTTGGTTGTTCTTCTCCTTCGATGTTGATCCCACAGAGATTTCTATTTATGAAACTTGGATCATTTATCGTCAGTAGCCTTCACCCAGTAGGAGTAACTCCACTCGATGATTGTGGAGTTCTACTCGACAATTGATTTCGGCCAAGGGAATAACTTGTGGTGCAGGAGGCACAGATCTAAAAGGAGGAGAAGGAGGAGCTATTGATGATTGTGTTCTAATGGTTTCCACCATAGCTTCTAGTTGAGCTCGAGAGAGGATGACTTCACCTTTAAGTTCTTTAAACTTTTGGTCTGAATCTTGCCTTTGAGCATGAACCATCACCATAGTATTATCAGTGTTGGTTGTCGACATTGGGAATTTTTTCCTTTTTATCTATCACTCTTTATCTTTTTATTTATTTTTTATGGCTTAAAGGTGATTTTGGAAAAAAAATTTGACATAAATGCCGACGAGGTTTTGAAAGGTTAATTTTAATGAATGGCTAATTAGACAGAGTTGCCAGTTGGTAAAGTTTTAAGCGGATGTACCAACTCATCCAAATTTTAAGGTTTTAACAATCGAGATGGCCCATTACGTGACTCCATAAAGTTAGTCTGCAATCGAGATTCATAGAGTTCGGGGGCTTGCTTAAGCGAGGGGAAGGTGTTAGACACCCCCCGACTTCCGTGAAAACACGGTTACCGCTTTTTTAATATTTTCCTTAAAATGATTTGAGAAATGCGAAGTGTGTGTATGTGTGTTGTGCCTATATGATTTGTGTCGTCAGAGAAAGTCTAGGATATCGTCTCCTAGAGTCAAGTACAATCGTAAATAACCTAGGGGTCATCTCTTAAAGTCAAGTCGTGGAAGTACATTATCTTAAAAGCATCTTCGAGCCACTTTGAACCTATGCACGAAGGATCTGATTTGAAGAAAAAGTTTCATTTTAGCTTTCGTTTGATAAAAACTTTTTTGGTGACGTTTTGGAGAAAACATAGTGTTGTTTCCCAAAGGCACTATAGAGCTCTAGAAGGGGGTTGAATAGATCCTTTAAAATTTTACTTGATTTAAAGAATATATTACCAGATAGTTAATTAGTCAAGATTGAGTTAACACAACGGAATATGTTGAAAATCCCCCTTAAAGATTAAAGAAAATTCTTAGTCCCAAATTTAGTTATGTGGTTATAAGTCACATATAAATAATGTTAATATCAGACAAAAAGTAAGTGTAGAAATTTAAATGACACGGACAAATTTTAAGTGGTTCAGAGACTAAATAACTCCTAGTCCACTCTTCTACTCAACGAGTAGGAAATCTACTAAGGATAGAGATCACTAAGATTTATTACAACTTGAACCACTCAGGTTCCTTCGAGTCACTAAGTCTCGGAATAGGGACACTCAGTCCGATCACATATATCTCTTCAAGTCACTTAGACTTGGAAGATTGTCACTTAGACAATGATCAACATATGTTGAATGATGTTGTTGAGGTGTTGCTAAGATAGCAATAAGCTCGTCTTCTCAGGTACTTAGTAGCTTAAACAAGTAGTTCACTTTTGTAGAGTGGAACTTGTTTTACTTTGGAAAAAATTAGCTTTAGGTTTGTTCTTCGTTATTTGGTAACTGTTCATCTTATTTTTGATTGGATTGAGTTGAGAAGATCACAAAATTGTTTAAGCTTTCTGTGACTTTAAAATTAGAGCTCGAAAGTTTGAGAGTTCGAAAGCACAAATCTCAGATTGCAAAAATAAAAAAATTTAAAATGACTTTATATCATTCCCTTTAATTTTGTTGAAGTGGGGCACGTCGCGTCAGTTCTGTGTTTTACAGCTGTATCATAGTAATTTCTTCATTCCACTCGCCTTTCTTGGATGTGTATGTCACACGCTCTCTAACTAATCGCCTTAACTTCTTCTGATGTAGAGTAACTTCTGGAGAGACTTTTAACTCTACGATTATCCTCCTGCTCAATGACCTACTTTGAGAGTCGCTTTCATTCTATGATCAGCTTTCAGTCTACGAACTGCTTCAGTTCTACGAACTACTTCTCACTTTCAGAGTACTTTCCATTTTGTGAACCTTGGACAGCTCTACGAACTCGTATACTCTTAGACAATTCTACGATCCTTACCCGCACTTGTTTGTAATTCATAGAGCAAAGTAAAGGATGCAAATTAAGCATACCTAATTCACTTATTAGCTTATTAAACCTAGATTTATCTAATGGCTTAGTAAACACATCTGCTAGCTGATTTTCAGTTGATATAAAATATAAATATATATTTCCATTTTGCACATGATCTCTAATAAAGTGATATCTGATGTCTCTATATTTAGTCTTAGAATGCATGATAGGATTATGAGTAATATGTATAACACTAGTATTTTCACAAAATATGGGAATAAACTTGAAATTAAACCTATAGTCAGCTAGCTTGAGCACAACAGCTTCCTGCAGCAATGTACTCAGCATCTGTAGTTGAAATTAATACCGAGTTCTGTTTCTTATTGAACCATGATGCAAGTTATTTTCCAAGCAATTGACAAGTTCCACTAGTGCTTTTCCTGTCTATCTTGCATCCTATAAAATCTGCATATGAACACCCTATTAGATCAAAGGGAGACTCTTTAGGATACCATAGTCCCAAATATGGAGTATCTTTAAGATATCTAAAAATCCTTTTAACAACTATAAAATGAGATTCCTTAGGGTTAGCCTGAAATCTAGCGCAAATACAAGTAGAAAACATGATATCTGTCCTACTAACAGTTAAATACAGGAGAGATCCAATCATACCTCAGTATTGAGTCACATTAATACTCTTACCATTTTCATCTTTGTCAAGTTTGGTTGTAAAGGGCATTGGAGTCTTCATGGGAGTAGCTAATTCCATGCCATACTTTTTAAGTAGATCTTTGATGTACTTTGCCTAGTTGATGAAGATCCCTTCATCAGTCTGCTTCACTTGAAGTCTAAGGAAGAAGTTCAACTCACCCATCATGCTCATCTCAAATTTACTCTGCATCAACTTGGTAAATCTCTCACACAATTTTTCATTAGTAGGACCAAATATTATATCATCTATATAAATTTGAACTAATAATATTTTATCTTTGAGCTTCCTTAAAAATAGTGTTGTGTCTACCTTACCTCTAGTGAATCTATTTTCAATGAGAAAATTAGTGAGTGTTTCATACCATGTCCTAGGTGCTTATTTTAAACCATACAATACTTTATCTAATTTATAAACATAATCAGAATAAGTAGGATCGATGTAACCTGGAGGCTGTTTGACATAGACCTCTTCTTGAAGTTCTCCATTTAAGAATGCACTTTTAATATCCATCTGAAAGACTCTGAAGTTCATGTGGGCTGCATATACTAGGAACATCTTGATAGCCTCCAATCGTGCAACAGGTGCAAATGTATTGTCATAGTCGATTCCTTCTTCATGTGAATAGCCTTTTGCTACCAGCCTTGCCTTGTTCCTTGTGATCACACCAGCTTCATCCATCTTGTTCCTGAATACCCACTTAGTGCCAACTACTAGATGATCTCTTAGTCTTGGGACCAGCCTCCAAACCTTACTTCTTTCAAATTGATTCAGCTTCTCTTACATAGCTTCAATCCAGCTTGAATTCTCTAAAGCTTCTTCGACCTTCTTGGGCTCCATTTGAGAAAAAAAACTTAGGTAGAAGCATTCGTTTTGGGTGGCTGACCTCGTCCTGACACTAACATTTGGATCTGTGACACCCTTAAATCCGAGTACTTCAAACCCACAGATTTGGTGCTCACTGTCCAAACAATCTCATCTAACTACCCACAATAAAGGATAACAATAAACTTCAAATACATAAGTCCTTATAAAAAGGTTATATAATCTAATGAAAACTGATTACATACTTAAATAAAATTCCCAGGTCATCTAAACCTTAATTATTACATCTTAACAGCGGAATAAAATTAAAACATAACAATAATAATGTTTCATTACATAAACTTTATCAAATAAATTAAACTTCTTCATTTGTTCATCTTGCCCTTGCTCGTGGACGGCTCATCAGACTTTTCAATCTTAGATGCAATGTTTTATGCAAGGGTGAGCAAAACTATTGCCCATCAGGGTAACAATAACAATAATGACATCGAAATAAGTAATAAATGGATTTTAATTGAATAACATAATCTTTAATGAAGTTGGACAACGATAAACAAGAACTGATAGCTCAATAGAAAGTTCAGCTTTTGAATCAAGATTTGAAAACAAGATCAAAAGTACATCTGAGGGTCACAAGACCATGAACTATGTCCTAGATTAACACGTATTTCTGCCGTAACCTTTAACAGTCTTATAGACTATATAGACCATCCATCTCGTACTCCGGGGGATCAGCCCTTCGTACAATGTATTGTGCACAAACATTTTAACAATATTGCGTAATATAATCCCCTCTTCTAGGGTTGTTCATCTCAGCTTTGACATTCGAATCCGCACCAAAGGAAGTTTGTTTTAGAATAACTTCAATATAAATTCAAGATTTTAGAACGCTCATCAACTATGGACTAGTCGAATCAATAAGGGTTCGCTAGCCGCTAAAGAGTTTGATACAATAAAAAGATTGTACAATGATATTTATGTTCAAAGTTCGAACAACATTGAATCACAATCGAATAATGATAAGGCTTGAACAATGTAATATGATCAAAGGTAGAATATCGATAACTCACAATCGAATAAACATTATGTATCAAGGTAGTGCTTTCAAATGAATTAGAATACTTGATTGAAACATAAACATTGGACACTATAATAAACCTTTCTTGAATATTAATAAGTCAAAGTTATAAAGTTTACTCAATGAAAAGGTAATAAATTAGGGATAGGAAACTTGCTTAATGAAAAGAAGAGTTTAGAATCTTGCTCAATGTAAAAGTAAAGTTAAGGAACTTGCCTGATACGTCTGCTACAGTTAATATTATCTACTTGCTCTTTGAGTGACCTATACATTCAAGTCACGTTGAACAATTAATATTCATAGCTCAACTAATTTCTTCCTTTATTAAACGACTATTCACTTCCGAAAACATAACTTAAACCCACACTCTTAAACTCTTGTTATTCTTCCACATACTTATCATATTGCATCATATATGTAAAATTATTTTATTTCAAAATCTGGGAAAATTTTATTTTCTAGGTTTTTTGACCCGACCCGACTCGACCCGGTTCTGACCCGGACCGGCACTACGGCGCCAGGATTTGGCCTTGAGCCCGCGCTGCGGCGCTGGCCTGACCCGAGCCCATTGGACCCTGGTGTTGCAGCGCCCGTTTTATGCTGTATGAACGGCGCTACAACGCCGGACTGCAGAATCAGTTCCTACAATCGCGAACCAGACTCTGCTTCCAACCCAAACCCAAAACTCAATCATTTAAACACTAAATTAGCTATTCCCAGATGCAACAAACTTTTTTAAACACATCAGAACACAACTACTGAGCAATTTTCACAACTCAGAAACCCAAATAACCAATTAAAGACTCAAATTCATATATAATGCCAATTTTTTTGCTATTTGACATAATATACGACATCATCTAACCCGAACTCATTTTACAACCATTTTGATTCATTCAAGTTGCACTGTTTTTGTATTTCAGAGCACTATACCAATCAACCATCAATCTATAATTTACAGCATGAATCAACACCCAATTTTGCCTCTAAAACAGGCCATGACATATATATTAAACCCAGAAGCCAAATTCTTCTTATTTAACATATTTTCATGAATTCGACACTCCAAAAATCATCTATAAACAACATATAACAGATTAAGTAATCCAATAACACATATAGTAAATTTCTCAACAAATTAGTCCAACAAAATTCATTTTACAATGAAGAACTCAAAGAATATAAATACAGAAGTTTAGAGTTAGTTTATACCTCTTGATTCCTTCTTAGACTTAACTAAATGATAAGAATTCCTCTACTCGATTCCTTTCCTCTTGATTTCCAGAACTCTTCTTCTTTAATCTCACAGAGTTCTTCAAACTCTCTCTATTTCTATCTTAAGTAAACACTGAAGAATTGAATATGAGAGCTTTATTATTTTTTAATGTATCTTTTATTTAGCTTCATCAGTTACTAAAATCCTAAAGTTTTATCAGTTTAAAAATACAAAGGGTCTAAGCTATGTTTAGCAAAGCCTACTATAACACCCTTTTAAAAATTATTTTTATAATCTTCTTATTATATGATATATTTGTCACATTTAAATTTAATTAAACCTATTTTATTAGTAAATATAATTAAATCTTATTAACAAAATTATAATTTCTATTTAATAAGTTATTTTATTTAATAAGCCATTAATCCTCTAATTTAATTATTTAATTAAATTAGAATATTTCCTTCACAATAGCGTAATAAATACACATCAAATATAAAATCATCTCCCATATAATTAACCAACATAATCACACCAAAAATCATTTCCGTCCAAAATTTATTTTGTTAAATAAATACACCAACAAAATATTTATTTAATTCGATAAATATTTCTAATCATTTACAAAATTCACGATCGTTACATCATTCCCTCCTTAAAAGGATTCTGTCCTCAGAATCACCACCAATTATTACATTCTTCCCTCCTTAAAAGATTATGTCCCCAGAATCACTATACAAAGATTAAGTAAATAAATGAGGATAGTTTTTCATCATCTTATCTTCGAGTTCTCACGTAGCTTCTTCAGCGTTGTGGTTCCTCCAAATTACCTTAAGAGAAGGTATCACTTTAGTTCTGAGAACTTGCTCTTTCATGTCAACTATCTGAACAGGAATTTCTTCACATGTCAAATCTTTCTCAACTAGTAATGGTTTATACTCTATAACATGTTTATAGTCAAACTTGTATGGTCGTAGCACTAAAACGTGGAATACATTGTGGATGTGTTCTAACTCTGGAGGTAAAGCTATCTCATAAGCGACTTCACCCACCCTTCTCAGCACTTCAAAAGGTCCAATGAACCTTGGACTCAACTTTCCCTTTTTACCAAATCTTATCTTCCCTTTTCAGGGAGATACCTTCAAGAAAACATAACTTCCGACATCAAATTCTCGCTTCCGTCGGTGCTGGTTGGCATATTTCTTTTATCTGTCTTGAGCAACTAACAATTTGGCTCTTATCAATTTGACAATCTCTGCAGTTTGTTATATCAGTTCAGGTCCTAATAATCGACGTTCACCAAATTCATCCCGGCATAGTGGAGTTTTGCACTTTCTTCCATATAACGCTTCATAAGGCGGCATGCCAATACTTGCGTGATAAATATTATTATAGGCAAACTCAACTAGAGGTAAATGGTCATCCCAATTCCCCTTAAAATCTATGACACAAGCTCTCAACATATCTTCTAATGTTTGAATCGTCCTTTCGCTCTGGCCATCGGTTTGAGGATGGTATGCCATGCTCATTCTTAACTGTGTTCCCAAGCGTTCTTGCAACCTCTTCCAGAAATTAGATGTGAAACATGGATCTCGATTTGACGTAATTGACACTGGAACACCGTGCCTTGAAACAATTTCCATAACATACAGTTTTGCCAATTGATTCAGACTAAACCGAATTTTAATCGTCAAGAAACTCGCTGATTTCGTCAGTCGATCCACGATAACCCATATTAAAAGTAGTATGCACACAAGCCAATCATATTTGATATGATACAGCATATACTTTGTAATCTTATTCATTTATTAATAAAAGATTTAATTTTCTTAAAAGGTATTTTATATTATCTACATGGTGTTGTTATATTAAATGTGATAAACCCATAGTTTTGAGCAATGCTTTTAGAATCATGATGGTGATCATGCTAATGAGATCTAAATTCTAGATAGCTTACAAACTAAAATCGTTCCTAATCATTTGATTACTAAAAAGGGGATTAGTGAATCCGGATAGATTAGTACATACGTTGCTTGCTCTTAAGAAGAGGATGATTGATCTCATAATCATTTGTGTGGAGACACTAAAGCAAGTATGTAGGTGCTTATTGGAGAATAAGTTCACTGAACGTGGCTCGCTAAGGAATACCTAATGGAGTTTTACTCGCCTGTCAATAGGAATTCCTCTAGTGATAGTAGTATAAGTGATCCTTGGACTTGAGATCATCATAGTATCTTGTGTATGATGAGTTATACTTTGACATGTCCCTTAAGACCTTTAGGATATATCAAAGGGTATGATTGGGTATAATAAGTTGTACATGGAGATAGGTGAATGATCAACAAAGAATCTACCTCGTCTAGTAAAAGATGTGAATGTCCTATGTGATTCGATAAATGACAATTCAGTAGTCCTTGCCCAAAGCAGAATGAAATTAGAAAGGAGTTTCTAATTTGCATTATTTAGAGTTGTGCATTTGGGAATCGAAATACATATAATTAAATAAAATAAGACTTGACAGTAAATCCATGTCTTATATTTAATTGGGACATTGTATGGTAGAAGGATTGAATTGTACGGTAACTATTCACTGAAAGGTTCTTTTGTGATTAATGTTGAAATCTATATTATCTGGAAAGTCGTTGATCGCTAAGTGGGCTTACCCTTATTGTAGAATAAATGTTATTTATTTAAATGAATTAAATAGTTTAATTTATTTATTTAAATAAGATTAGAATTGTTCTAATTGATTTATTCACAACCGGTTTAATATGGAGAACCTAAAGGGTCACACCGCAAAAGGAAAATATTTATTTAAGAAGTAAATGACATAATTGTAATAATAAGTTAAGTGTATTTAATTTAATCTATGGAGATAGAATAAATTAAATAGCTTAATATTTATTATTTAATATTTTGGAAATATTAAATATAAATTAATAATAGGAGTCTTATTATTATTATTATTACTATTACTATTATTTAATTCCTAATAGGGATTGAGAATTAATTAATAGAAGTACTCTTTCATGAATTCCTAATTGGATTAGGAGCATAATTAATTAAAGGAGTTTAATTATAATAGAAACCCTAATCCTAAATAGTTTAGGTAAGGGTTTTCCTACATCTATAAATAAGAAAAGTCTTATCATAGATTAGGGTTACACACTCTTGCATTAGATTGTGGAGAGTACTTGCAATTTCTATAGAGATAGAAACTAGGATTTTGCCAATACCCATCTTCTTGAATAGATATTATTCCTTGGTGGATCACCTCTAGAGGCCAAACACTTGGGTGGCTAACGTTGATCAAAGGACAGAATTTAATTGGTGGAATTCAAGTAGAACGCGAAGGAATTGGAGGTGAACTTGTACCTGAGGAAGCACGGTTCTACGAGGGTATAATTTCTTAATCTCTATCTCTTTCGTTAATTGATAATTAAACACAAGGAAAGATCATGGTGATGGTTTGTATGAAAAATTTTAAAATCCGTTTTTATCACGCTTCCGCCCTATTTATGTAATTTGATTGCATGCTTGCGTTATATACAAACCTAACAGTGGTATCAGAGCCTAACCTTGTGTTAATTATCGATTATTTTGATTCCATGTATGTATGTGTATGCGATTGGATCGATTTTCTGGGCAAAGAAAAATTTTCAAACTCTGCTACGCAGCGCGACCGCGCCGCTTCCAGTTCATTCTGGAGCGCGGCTGCGCCTGAACCCAGAAACTATTTATGGGGGTGCAGCGCGGTCGCGTCGGTCTGCAGAATTTGAAAAATTTTTATTTTGATTTTATTTATTTTCAATTAGGATAAAAGGTTTATTTTGAATTGGAATATGATTGAAATTAAAAGTTTTATTCTATTTTGGAATAGGATTCCATGTTTCCTAAAATAAAGGAGTTTATTCATATATGGAATAGGATTCCATGTTTCCTTAAAATAAAGATGTTTATTTTGATAAGAAATAGGATTCAATATATTTTATTTTTCAGTAATTTTAAGTTAAAATAAAGGAGTTTATGTTAGGTTTGTATATAACGCAAGCATGCAATCAAATTACATAAATAGAGCGGAAGCGTGATAAAAACGGTTTTTAAAATTTTAATACAAACCATCACCATGATCAATCTATGTGCTCAATTAACGATATAAACAAAAGAGAAAGAGAATAAGAATTATACCCTCGTAGAACAAAGTTTCCTCGGTTACAAGTTCAACTCCTAGTCCTTTGTGTTCTCCTCGAATTCCACCGATTAAATTCCTTTGCTTGATCAACGTTAGCCACCCGAGTGTTTGGCCTCTAGAGGTGATCCACCAAGGAAGAATAGGTATTCAAGAAGTTGGGTATTGGCAAAACCCTAGTTTCTATCTCTATAAAAATTGTGAGTACTCTCCACAATCTAATGCAAGAGTGTGTAACCCTCACCTATGATAAGACTCCTCTTATTTATAGATAAACTATTTAGGATTAGGGTTTCTATTATAATTAAACTCCTTTTATTAATTATGTTCCTAATCCAATTAGGAATTCATGGGAGAGTACTTCTATTAATTAATTCCCAATCCATATTAGGAATTAAATAATAGTAATATTAATAATAATAAGACTCCTCTTATTAATTTATATTTAATATTTCCAAAATATTAAATAATAAATATTAAGCTATTTAATTTATTCTATCTCCATAGATTAAATTAAATACACTTAACTTATTATTACAATTATGTCATTTACTTCTTAAATAAATATTTTTCTTTTGCGGTGTGACCCTTTAGGTTCTCCATATTAAACCGGTTCTGAATAAATCAATTAGAACAATTCTAATCTTATTCAAATAAATAAATTAAACTATTTAATTCATTTAAATAAATAATATTTATTCTACAATAAGGGTAAGCCCCCTTAGCGATCAACGACTTTCCAGATAATATAGATTTCAACATTAATCACAAAAGAACCTTTCAGTGCATAGTTACTGTACAATTCAATCCTTCTACCATACAACGTCCCAATTAAATATAAGACATGGATTTACTGTCAAGTCTTATTTTATTTAATTATATGTATTTCGATTCCCAAATGCACAACTCTAAATAATGCAAATTAGAAACTCCTTTCTAATTTCATTCTGCCTTGGCCAAGGACTACTGAGTTGTCATTTATCGAATCACATAGGACATTTCATCTTTTACTAGACGAGGTAGATTCTTTGTTGATCATTCACCTATCTCCATGCACAACTAATTATACCCAACCATACCCTTTGATATACCCAAAAGGTCTTAAGGGACATGTCAAAGTATAACTCATCATACAAAAGATACTATGATGATCTCAAGTCCAAGGATCACTTGTACTACTATCACTAGAGGAATTCCTATTGACAAGCGAGTAAAACTCCATTAGGTATTCCTTAGCGAGCCACGTTCAGTGAACTTATTCTCCAATAAGCACCTACATACTTGCTTTAGTGTCTCCACACAAATGATTATGAGATCAATCATCCTCTTTCCAAGAGCAAGCAACATATGTACTAATCTATCCGGATTCACTAATCCCCTTGTTGCCTCTTTTTTAGTCTTTAATAAAAGAGCTCTAACTCACGCAAGTATACGTGGTCAACAAGTAATACAGAGGAAGTAGAGTATCATCCCACAGAGAAAGTGCTAAATTAAATTACTATGCATCAGTCCTATCACTATACTTATTTGCCTAAACTAATAACTTAATGTTGGTGACAAAATTATTTCTAAACAAATTAACAAGTAAAGATGCAAATACTAACAAAATATATCAAACTTGGAATTAATGGGATCCTAACTTCATTTAATAGTTCATCTAATTACCACTATCATGCTAGTAAATTCACATATCACAGAAAAGTAGCCAAGGACACTAAAATAGACATAACCATTTGTCAATGTATTATGACCTACTTACATAACATCCATACTCAATAGATACCATGTAATCACCACTATAACCAAAATCATTATATTTCTATGTGAAATTGTAATTATATTGATTTAAAGCACAAGCCCTTATTTTGACTCTTACGGTGAAACAGTATATTTCTATCTGACTCACAAAATATTAAGCTATCCAATTAAGCCTCATATTCGCAAGCTATCATAATTACAATCCATACTTATATGTTATTTTTCAATCCCATACAAGCACTGAGAACGAATGGTGATCAAGCATTCATACATGCAAAACAATCATGATAGAAATTCCTTATGATATGCAAAACAATTTAACAATCAAGCTTATATTTAGACTACATATTAAACTCCGTTAGAATCCCATAATGGGGTTTAGTTCATGTCTGAACCAAAAGCCATTATGGGATCAAAATTAAACATGGAAAAATAAACAATCAATTGAAAATAAGATGAAGTAGATTGATCAAACCCAATTGAAGAATAAAATCCAAAGTAAAGTTCAACCCACATCAATATCCAGCACTTGAACAATAATAATCCACGGTAAAACTTCACGAAAAAACTAACTCTAGAAAAGTAGAATAATAATAATAAAAGTCTCCAAGTTCCCTCTTAAAGTTTCCTTCTCTAAATCTGATCAATAATAACTAGAATCCTCTTCCGAATTGGCTTCCTTTTCCTCCTCCAACCGCTTATTAGTATCAAGAACCGTGCTTGGGCGCCTCTGGCGCTTGGCTAGTACAATTCCTAGCGCTTCTGGCGCTAGGTCATGTCCTCATAATTACAAAAATGCCATTAAGTGTCCTTTAAGCTCCAAATTTACCCTTTTGCCCCTCCAGCTCCAATCCTACAATAAACACACACAAAAACGAATAAAATAATACTAAAAACACTTAAAGACCACAATAATTAAGTCTAACAAGACCTGCTTCGTAGGTATAAAACTCACTCATCAAATACCCCCAAACTTAACCAATTGCTTGTCCCCAAGCAATGCAATGATGCAAATGCAAATTAACTAACATGCCTACGAATTAATCAATCAACCAACATAGTATCCAAACTAGGCCTCAAAGATATCATATAATACTTAAGCAGAATCTCTAACCAATGCAAAGTTTCTAACTTTAATCAATGAGTTAAGTTACACCTGTCATCCCCCATGTTGTGCGTGTGTGAATACCAACCATTTTAATCAATCACAATTCAAATCAATCACATAATTAACTTCTTAGAGGAAAACTTTCAATGCTAACTCAATTCAACCTATGAACACAACCAATTCAACTGATTCAAGCAATCACTAAGCATAGGGATATCACGAAGGTTATTCAACACATTTACATCCTTTTTAAACCCTTCCCTAGGAATTCAAACAATTGTTTTTTCTTTAATGAGTGCATTTTTTGCTCCATCTCACTTTCTTTTGAACGAGTGCGTTTTACGCTCCCTCTCGTTCCATGTGTTTATGAGTGAGTGCGTTTTACGCTCCATCTCAACCCACCACATGATCCATTCTTTAATTGGGAAAGGTTCAAAATTTTCAAATTCCTTTTTTTTTACACCCCACGATTCCCCCAAACTTAGATTCTTGCTTGTTTTTGATTTAATGGACGCGTCACGGATAATAGCAAGTGTTAACCCAAATCTTCCACCAGAAGAAAATTATGCAACAATTTGAATTAAATTGATCAAAATAATTGATTATGTGCTTTCCTAGCTAACAAGAGTGTCAGACAAGTTCAACTTCACTTCCTAATCAAAGTCATCACTAAGCACTAGTTTTCAATTCTTCTCAAGTTAAAACCATGAAACCAGTCTTATCATTGGCCACATTAGATACTATATCAATTTATGCTTAATTCACGAAACTAGATGCATAACACAACCTGAAATGCAATGTAACTACCATGCAACAAGTCTAAACACAATGAAACATAACAATCTATATGAAAACAAAAAAAACTACCCCCCAAACTGAACAAGACAATGTCCTCATTGAAAAATAAAAAGAGATTAAGAACAGAGGACTCCCCTGATGAAGCACTACTCATCATCACTGCCATCGGCAGCGTCATCATCATCATCATCCGCATCAGGAGGTGAGTCAGGTGGTGGGTAAATAGAAAGAGGAGGAGCTGGTGGAAACTGAAATGGTCCAGCCGAAGGATTCAACCGCCCAAACATATCCGCCAAGGCTGTAGAATAGTTAACATTATACGCATAAATCTCTGCCTGACGCTGAGCAAGTCGACTCTGCTGCCGAGTCATTCGATCAAAACCCCTCTGAACTGATCCTACCACTAAGTCTATCCGTCTAGTATGGTGCCGGAGGTCCTGACGGATAGTCTCAACTACATTGGGGGTTTGAACCGGATCCTCAACCGGTGGTGGCTGCTCCTGCGGCTGCTGTTGTGGCTGTTCCTGTGGTACAATGAAACCTAAGCCCCTCGGGTGCGATTCACCTCCACCCCATACTCTGTACCATAACATCGCAGCATGATCAATTGGAGGCAATGGAGCCTGCATAAGTTCATCTTTATCCCACTTGACTCCAGCACGATAACACAAATCTGTGATCAATGAAAGGTGAGGCAGTCCACTTGTGGTACTACCCTCAAGCACGTGCACGATAGATTCATGAATTACCTCCCCTATATCCACTGTCTTCCCTTTGGCAATGCAAAACAATAATGCCGCCCGCTGATTAATTACATCGCTCATATGGCGGCACGACATCAATTTGGCACATATAAAAGCATGCCGCGCTTTTCCATATATGCTCAACTTGGATGACAGGAAGTGCACAGCTTCTTGTTGGTCAGTTAACTTCCATTCTGTCCCTGGCTCACAGAGGGCTGCGATAATCTCAGAATAATCCAAATCTTGTTGCATGTATTTCGTATAGCCATCCCTGTGAATCTTCTGCAACCCATAATATGCATTAATAGCTTTACGCCCCACATTTATTTCCTGTCCCCGAACCATGACCATATTCCCTTTAGACTCCTTGGCATTGGCATAAAACTCCTTCACAATATTAATTGCAGCTGGCTCGGGTTGCGTAGTGAATACCATCCAATTTCGAGTGCGTATCATATGAGCAACTTCCCCATCTACGTGCTCAATAGGTAGCAAGCCACGCTCAGGAATTAGAGATTTCCCGGAGGACCAATTTTTAAACCTGTCGTTTGCTTCTGGGCTAACAAATTTCTTCTTATCATATTTCACAATAGTTGACGAACCTGAGCTTTCCCCTCTATGTCTTTTGGGAGCCATTAATAACCAATTAAATACAATCAAGACCCAAAACAACTCAAAACTTCGTTGGGGCAAACTGTCGAACACTTGGCGTGCGCACTTTAAAAACCCTTGTACAATAGTTCCCCCAAACTTAGAGTGACCCAATCAAGTACAATGAAATCTCCCATAATTTGCAAGCATATAGATAGACAATTGAAGGTTCAACTCAATCCCAATTGAGCCAACACAAACTCAATTGGGTTCACAATCAAAACCAAGAACTTTCTCCAAATACTAGCAATTCAAATCTCTAGCCAACAATTTCAAGTTCTAAATGCTCAAAAATATAAAACTTACTTGAAATTGAGAGTGCCCATATGTAGAATATTCAATCCTTTTTAGCTATGAGAAGAAAATTCCTTAGTTGCAAAAGTGATGTGCCGGCAATAGGTAGTGTGGATATCGATTTGTTGGTGTTATGGAGCTCAAATCGGTAATAATGGAGAATAGCAACGGTTGAAGTCGGCTAGAAGAAGAAATTAGGCTTGAGTTGTGTGTTGAAACCCTCCTTTAGCCCGATCTAGGGTTTAATCCCTTTTTTTTTCGAATCCCCTGTAGAGCGCTTCTGGCGCTGGCTTTTGTACAAGTCGGGCGCTGCTGGCGCTAGCTTGCAGTAGCTAAGGGTTTGGGATAGCGCTGATGAGCGCTGCTGGTGCTGGCTGTTGAATAGGAGCGAGCGCTTAAAGCGCTGGTATGCAATAGCCGCGTGTTGGTATAGCGCCTAATGCGCTTGATTTATGAAGGATATAGCGCCTAAAGCGCTTGGATTTTAATTGACTACTGCAATGCAGCGCTAGCGGCGCTTGTCCATGAGAAGATTGAGCACTTCAGGCGCTTGGCATTTTGGGAGCACACTGTGACGCAGCGCCTAGCGTGCTTGGATAAGCTTAAATGTAGCGCCTAAAGCGCCTGGATCTTGATTAGCTTCTGCAATGCAGCGCTGCCAGCGCTTATACCAGCGTAAAGTGAGCGCTAGTAGCGCTTCGACTGTACTTAGCCAACTTTCAGTCATTCTTGCTAATACCTGCAATCAAATTAAACCAAAATCCAAGATTAGGTGTAGAAAACTTTTTTTTTTTAAGTTTAAAGAAAATAAATTACTAAACAAAAGAAAAACAGAAGATTAAAACGCTGGGTTGCCTCCCAGATAGCGCTAAGTTATAGTCAATTAGCTTGACTGTCTTTGAATCTCATGTCGCAGACAGGATTAAGGTGACTTTCTGTCTGTCCACCTCGTCCCCAAAGTAATGCTTCAGCCTCTGTCCATTCACCTTGAACGACTGGTCCGGAAATTTATCGTATACTTCAATCGCACCATGCGGAAAGACCGTCTTCACTGTGAATGGTCCTGACCATCTTGATTTTAGCTTCCCGGGAAAAAGTTTAAGTCTGGAGTTGAAAAGTAAAACCCTTTGTCCCGGTTCAAATGTTCTTTTGATGATCTTACGATCATGCCACTTCTTCACCTTCTCCTTATACAGCTTCGAGTTTTCATAAGCCCGTAGTCGAAATTCATCCAACTCATTGATTTGGAGTAAACGCTTCTCCCCTGCAGCTGTCGAATCAAAGTTCAACTTCCGAATTGCCCAATATGCCTTGTGCTCTAGCTCCATAGGAAGATGACAAGCTTTTTCATAAACCAGCTGAAATGGTGACATGCACAACGGAGTTTTGTAAGCAGTCCTATATGCCCACACAGCATCATCGAGCTTTAAAGACCAATCCTTCCTCGTTGGATTCACAATTTTTTCAAGGATTCTTTTTACTTCTCGATTGGATACTTCAGCTTGGCCATTCGTCTGTGGGTGATAAGCTGTAGCAATACGATGGTTCACCCCATACTTAGCCAACAAAGCTGTGAACTGCCGGTTGCAGAAGTGACTACCTTCATCACTAATAATAGCCCTCGGAGTCCCAAATCTAGTGAAGATACTTCGATGTAAAAACTTCAGGACTACCTTGGCATCATTTGTTGGGAGTGCTGTCACTTCTACCCATTTTGACACATAGTCAACTGCTAGCAAGATGTAGAGGTTATCGCACGAAGACACAAAAGGGCCCATGAAATCAATCCCCCACACGTCGAAAACTTCTACTTCGAGGATTGTATTCAAAGGCATTTCATTCCTCTTTGAAATATTACCCACTCTCTGACATCTATCGCACCGCTGAACAAAACTGTAAGCATCTTTAAAAATTGTCGGCCAGTAGAATCCTGCTTGTAGTACTCTAGTCGTTGTTCTCTCTCCTCCGTAGTGTCCTCCATATACAGAAGAATGGCAATCCTGTAAAATCCCCTCGGTCTCACTGTATGGGATACACCTTCTTATCATTTGATCCGCACACTGTTTAAACAAATACGACTCATCCCATATATACCATTTAACATCATGCAGGAACTTTTTCTTTTGATGCCCCACCAAGTCAGAAGGTATCATCTTACTCACCAAATAATTCGCGTAGTCTGCAAACCATGGCACCTCCCCTTGCACCACAAACAACTGCTCATCCGGAAAAGATTCATTAATTCCGACCTTGCCGTTTATCCCCCTTTCCGGCTGCTCTAGTCGAGATAAGTGGTCTGCCACTTGGTTTTCGGTCCCCTTTCTGTCCTTGATCTCCAAATCAAACTCCTGCAGTAGCAATATCCACCTGATCAACCTGGGCTTTGCATCCTTCTTTGACAGTAAATGTCGAATCGTCGAGTGATCCGTGTACACTATCACCTTTGTGCCTATCAGATAAGACCGAAATTTATTAAAGGCATACACCACTGCCAATAACTCTTTTTCTGTGGTGGTGTAGTTTAATTGTGCATCCGTAAGGGTCTTGCTGGCATAGTATATCACATGAAACATCTTCTCCTTCCTTTGCCCCAAAACAGCCCCTACTGCGTAATCACTGGCATCACACATCAGCTCAAACGGCAATGCCCAATCTGGTGCTGTGATAACTGGTGCTGAAGTTAATTTTCTCTTTAAGTGCTCAAAAGCCCTCATGCAAGCCTCATCGAATTTGAACTGTGCATCCTTCTCCAATAAACTGCACAATGGTTTAGTTATCTTGGAGAAGTCCTTGATGAATCTGCGGTAGAAGCCTGCATGTCCAAGAAAGCTGCGGACACCTCTTACAGACGTAGGTGGAGGTAAATTCTCAATCGTTTCCAGCTTTGCCCTGTCCACCTCAATTCCTTTCTTGGAAACTTTATGCCCCAGTATGATTCCTTCTTGTACCATAAAATGGCACTTCTCCCAATTCAATACCAGATTTGTTTCAACACATCTCTTTAAAACCATAACCAAATTTTCAAGGCATAAATCGAAAGAATCACCAAATACCGAGAAATCGTCCATGAATACCTCCACATTCTGTTCGATCATGTCTGAAAAAATTATGGTCATACATCTCTGAAAGGTGGCTGGAGCATTGCACAACCCGAAAGACATCCTTCTAAAGGCAAAAGTGCCGTATGGATATGTAAAAGTAGTCTTTTCCTGGTCTTCTGGAGCTATCATAATCTGATTGTAGCTTGAATACCCGTCTAGAAGGCAATAATACTCATGACCCGCCAGTCTGTCCAACATCTGATCGATAAACGGAAGTGGAAAATGGTCCTTCCTTGTAGCTTTGTTAAGCTTGCGGTAGTCCATGCAGATTCTCCACCCTGTTACTGTTCGCGTTGGGATCAACTCATTATTCTCATTGGTGACAACGGTCATTCCACCCTTCTTTGGCACACACTGCACAGGACTCACCCATGAACTGTCTGAAATTGGGTAGATTATTCCCACATCCAGCCATTTCAGAATCTCTTTCTTAACCACTTCTTTCATTATAGGATTGAGCCTTCTTTGCTGTTCAACTGTCGGCTTGCTACCATCTTCCAGTAGGATCTTATGCATGCAAAAAGAAGGGCTTATCCCCTTGATATCGGCTATGGTCCATCCAATAGCTGATTTAAACTCTCTAAGCACTCGTAGCAGTTTTTCCTCCTGAAAAGATGTTAGTGCAGAAGAAATAATCACAGGTAGCTTTGAATCTTTATTTAAAAATGCGTACCTGAGATGTTCTGGAAGTGGTTTAAGCTCAAGTTCGGGAGGTATCTCAAGAGATGGTTTCAACTTTACCGATGTCTCTCCCGCTTTCGTAAGTGGCCCGATAGGTGTTCTGAATTTTCCGAATTTGGGGTTGGTATCCAGATATTGCAAAAGTTCGGCACATTCTTCATCCTCCAAATCTGAATTTTCAGCAACTGCAGTGGTTCATAGCCCAACAAACTCTCAACTTCATCATGCACTATACTATCCACCAAGTCTACTCTAAAGCATTCTTCTTCATCGGTTGGGAGCTTCATTGCCTTGAAGACGTTAAATGTCACCTCCTGATCATGTACCCGCATTATAAGCTCTCCTTTTTGCACGTCTATCAAAGTCCTCCCCGTGGCTAGGAATGGTCTCCCTAGTATGATTGGTATGTTTTTGTCTTCCTCATAATCCAGAATGATGAAGTCCGCCGGAAAGATAAATTTGTCCACTTTCACCAGTACGTCCTCCACTATCCCTCATGGATACGTGATAGATCTATCAGCTAACTGTAGAGAAATATTTGTTGGTCTTAGTTCCAGCAATCCCAACTGACTAAATACAGACAAAGGCATCAGGTTGATACTTGCCCCAAGATCACACAAACATTTATCAAAGCTCATCTTTCCGATCGTGCATGGAATTGTGAAGCTGCCCGGATCTTTTAGCTTTGGAGGTAATTTACGCTGAAGCACTGCACTGCATTCCTCCGTCAAGGCCACTGTCTCAAATTCGTCTAACCTTCGCTTCCTTGACAGTATACCCTTCATGAACTTTGCATAACTTGGCATTTGTTCCAATGCCTCTGCGAAGGGTATATTGATCTACAGTTTCTTAAAAACCTCCAAAAACTTTCTGAACTGTTTACCGTCCCTCTGCTTGTTCAATCTCTGCGGATACGGAACTTGAGGGTGAACTTGTGGTACTGTATTCACGGGCTTCTTATCTGAACTCACTTTCTCCTTCTCTACTTGTTGCGACTCGGACTCATCCTTTATCTCCTCCTGTTCAGCTTCAATTTCTTTCTCAGTTTCAACCCCAGTGTCCTCCCCTTGTAATCTAGGTGCTGCAGTGCCTGGTACAGTTCTTGCATATTGCTTTCCCGATCTTAGTGTTATGGCCTGACACTGTTCCTTACCCTCTCTCCGTGGATTTGCCTCTGTGTTACTTGGCAATGAACCTTGGGGCCTGCTGTTAAGCATATTCGCCATTTGCCCCATCTGAGTTTCCAGATTTTTAATAGCCACTGCCTGGCTTTTGATCATCACCTCTGTATTTGCCATGTACTTTAACATCATCTCCTCCATTTCTGATTTCTTTTCTTGCTGAGGTGCATATGGAGTAGGATTTTGTTGTTGAGAATATCCTGGTGGAAAAGGTGGTCGTGGAGCAAACTATTACTGCGCTAGATGAGATGGAAACTGATGATTCTGCTGAAGCTGTTGTTGTTGATTTCCTTGATTATTTGACCAACTAAAGTTTGGATGATTGCGGTTGTTGGGGTTATATGTGTTCTGAAACTGACCTTGGTCTTTCCTGTAAGTGTTCACATACTGCACTGACTCCGAGTTGATAGCACATTGATCTGTTGAGTGCGACCCCGCACAAATCTCACATACGAAGGCAACTGACTTGACTTTGCTTTCTGACAACGACTCTATTTTCTTCGCCATAGCCGCCATCTGTGCTGACAACTGAGTAATAGCATCCACTTCTAACAAACCTGCAACTCTAGGCTGTGGCATTCTGGTTGTCGGATTTTGAAAATCATTAGCTGCCATAGTCTCGATAAGGTTATAAGCTTCGTCATAGCTCTTCGCCCCTAAAGCTCCACCTGCAGCTGCATCTACCATTTGCCTCGACTGCCATCCCAGTCCACTATAAAATGTGTTGATCACCATCCAATCTAGCATCCCATGGTGCGGACACTTCCTTAGCATCTCCTTGTATCTATCCCAGGTTTCGAATAAGGACTCACCCTGTTGTTGCTCAAATTGAGAGATTCCTGTCCTCATTTTTGCAGTTTTAGCCATTGGGAAAAACTTGGCTAAAAACTTCTGTGCTAAGTCCTCCCATGTAGTAATCGATCCTGAAGGCAAAGAATGAAGCCAACTTCTCGCTCTATCCCTTAATGAGAATGGAAACAGTCTTAGTCGGATGACATCCTCCGTCACCCCGTTGTATCTAAATGTATCACAAATTTCAATGAAGCTCAAAAGATGCTCATTAGGATCGTCTGTAGCAGCACCCCCAAACTGGACCGAATTCTGCACCATTTGAATGGTGCCCGGTTTTATCTCAAAAGTGTTTACTGCTATCGTCGGTCTGACTATGCTAGATTGCAATCCATTAATATTCGGCATAGAATAGTCCAGCAGAGCTTTATGCTCCTCTCTTTGCTCTACTCTTTGTTCTTCTGCCATATTCGGTATAGTTCCTTCCAACTGTGCTTGTAAATTCCTACGCACTCTTGCTTTCCAACCTCTTCCGTCAATATTATCCTATGCTGGTGTCAATTCTGAGTTGGATGATCGTGTGTGCATAAAAATTCTACAAGTACCTAAAACCAAAACAAAAATAAAAATAGAAATGAGAAAAGATTAGATTTGTCTAAGTCAAACAATATAACTTAAAACTGATGATAATAATAAAAATTTAAACGCTGTCCCCGGCAACGGCGCCAAAAACTTGTTGCCTCTTTTTTAGTCTTTAATAAAAGAGTTCTAACTCACGCAAGTATACGTGGTCAACAAGTAATACAGAGGAAGTAGAGTATCGTCCCACAGAGAAAGTGCTAAATTAAATTACTATGCATCAGTCCTATCACTATACTTATTTGCCTAAACTAATAACTTGATGTTGGTGACAAAATTATTTCTAAACAAATTAACAACTAAAGATGCAAATACTAACAAAATATATCAAACTTGGAATTAATGGGATCCTAACTTCATTTAATAGTTCATCTAATTACCACTATCATGCTAGTAAATTCAAATATCACATAAAAGTAGCCAAGGACACTAAAATAGACATAACCATTTGTCAATGTATTATGACCTACTTACATAACATCCATACTCAATAGACACCATGTAATCACCACTATAACCAAAATCACTATATTTCTATGTGAAATTGTAATTATATTGATTTAAAGCACAAGCCCTTATTTTGACTCTTACGGTGAAACAGTATATTTCTATCTGACTCACAAAATATTAAGCTATCCAATTAAGCCTCATATTCGCAAGCTATCATAATTACAATCCATACTTATATGTTTATTTTCAATCCCATACAAGCACTGAGAACGAATGGTGATCAAGCATTCATACATGCAAAACAATCATGATAGAAATTCCTTATGATATGCAAAACAATCTAACAATCAAGCTTATATTTAGACTACATATTAAAATCCGTTAGAATCCCATAATGGGGTTTAGTTCATGTCTGAACCAAAAGCCATTATGGGATCAAAATTAAACATGGAAAAATAAACAATCAATTGAAAATAAGATGAAGTAGATTGATCAAACCCAATTGAAGAATAAAATCCAAAGTAAAGTTCAACCCACATCAATATCCAGCACTTGAACAATAATAATTGACGGTAAAACTTCACAAAAAAACTAACTCTAGAAAAGTAGAATAATAATAATAAAAGTCTCCAAGTTCCCTCTTAAAGTTTCCTTCTCTAAATCTGATCAATAATAACTAGAATCCTCTTCCGAATTGGCTTCCTTTTCCTCCTCCAGCCGCTTATTAGTATCAAGAACCGTGCTTGGGCGCCTCTGGCGCTTGGCTAGTACAATTCCTAGCGCTTCTGGCGCTATGTCATGTCCTCATAATTACAAAAATGCCATTAAGTGTCCTTTAAGCTCCAAATTTACCCTTTTGCCCCTCCAGCTCCAATCCTACAATAAACACACACAAAAACGAATAAAACAATACTAAAAACACTTAAAGACCACAATAATTAAGTCTAACAAGACCTGATTCGTAGGTATAAAATCCACTCATCACCCCTTTTAGTAATCCAACGATTAGGAACGATTTTAGTTTGTGAGCTATCTAGAATTTAGATGTCATTAGCATGATCACCATCATGATTCTAAAAGCATTGCTCAAAACTATGGGTTTATCACATTTAATATAACAGCGCCATGTAGATAATATAAAATGCCTTTTAAGAAAATCAATTCTTTTATTAATAAATGAATAAGATTACAAAGTATATGTTACATCATATCAAATATGATTGGCTTGTGTGCATACTACTTTCAGTTTATTTTGAACTTGAAATTAAATTCCATGTTAATTAAAATAAAGGAGTTTATTTTGATTTGGAATTTGATTAAAAATAAAGGAGTTTATTTTTATTTAAAATTGGATAAAATAAAATAAAGAAGTTTATTATGATTTAAATTTTGATTAAAATAAAGGAGTTTGTTTTTATTTCAAAATTGGATTTCTAGTAAACTTTTAATTGCCCATTAAATGATATCAATGCATATATGGAATGGTTTTATTATTCATGAGATGAATGTTATTTATTGATGCATATGGAGATATGTATGATAATAAATATGGATTGATTATGGACTATTGACCAATGTGTGATTGAAATTATTTTAAAGGATGCTTGAATGTATGGGTTTTTATAAATGGGGTTTGCGTACCTCGTCTTCTCTAGTTTTTCTTGATGTAAATTCTATCTTCCTCCTATGTACTTCCCCTTGACTGCTGATCAAGGTTTCTATCTATTGTAAATAGTTTATGTAATAGGATTAGTTAGAATTATTTTGAAGAATTGGAGACAAAGGAGCAAGGAGCGCTTGAAAACCCGTTTGTATTGGAGCCCGGGTTTAAATGTAATAGTTATATTTAAATTTAATTCTTACACCCTAGGTTTGACCTTTTGGTTCACTTGGTGGCTCTAGTGAACCAAACTAGAATAAAAGTCCATAATCAATCCGAGTATAATATAGTATTCTATATGTGCATGCTTACTATATATATATATATATATATATATATATATATATATTATCCAACATGCTTCGCATGTTAAATAATATGACGCGTATTTTATATATATATGTGCATGCGCGCTAAACAAGATGAGACTATTAATAATAAACCCCTCAAAGAAAATCATATTAAGTCCTAAGCGTTCAAAGATATTCGGAATATCGAACGTCACCTTCTAGCATGGTAAAGCAATAGAGTATTAAATATTTAATATGAGTTTGTTGTGCACACACAAGGCGAGTATTAAATATTTAAGATATTATTTTATCACATTTGATACTTATTAAGGAATTGAACATTACTGCTTTGTTGTGCACACACAAGGGCGGTCTTTTTCTCTTCACATATATGGAAGTGCTAGGTTGGACTTAACTTAGATTATTTTAGTTCGGATGTGCACACACTTGACCATTATAATCTAAGAGGCAAAATACAAGGAGTTACATAGTGATGTAATTAACAATAGTTGTCTACCTATTTATTTATATATAGTTTGTTGTGCACACACAAGGCTATATACATTTGAAATGAGATCCTTATTCTTACTAGCAAATCTTTAATTAGATTTGTCGAACTATATAGGGAAGGTAATATAGTTTAATGAAAATAGTGAGAGATACCAATTTAAAATAAAGACCTAATTTATTTTGGTAATTAATTAAATGAATGTATGCTAAAATGTTGTTAAATTACAAATTCATTTAATAGAATTTTACAATATTTAAATCACTATCACTACGTAGCATATTAGGTGCTAAATTAACCGGACTGGTTAAACAATTTGAGAATAGTTCTCAAGGCTGAAAAGCTATCTTGTGTCCTTAATATGCCTATCACTGCAATGGTTGCAGACAATGCCTCTGAGGAAGAGATTGCTACTTTTAGAAAGTGGCAAGATGATGCACAGTTGGCTCAATGCATCATGCTCGCATCCATGAGTAACAAGTTTCAGCGTTAGCATGAAAGTATGGATGCTCCTATTGTACTCCTGCACCTTCAAGGAGTTGAATGGTGAGGAAAGTAGGACTGCTAGATATTAGATATCTAAGGAGCTCTTCCAATCTAGAATAACCGATAGCACTACAGTATAGACAAATGTCCTAAAAATGATTAATCTGATTGAACAATTGGGACAACTGGGTTTTGTATTGGATGAAGAGTTGATCCAAGATTTGATCTTGCAATCACTCACGGACTCTTTCTCACAATTTGTTGTGAATTTCCACGTGAACAAGCTATATGTCAGCCTGCATGAGTTGCTTAAACACGTTGAAAACTGGAAAGAGTCACTTTTCAACCAAGAAAGACCAAGTCTTACTGGTAGATGATTCTTCCAGGAAGCGGAAGAGGGCCAAAGGATCTTCTTAAATGAAGAACAATTCAAAGAAGGTATAAGGAAAGGCAATAACTAAGGACACTAAGAACAAAACTGATGCAGATAGCAAAGGAGTTTGCTTCCACTGCAATAAGCCTGGACACTGGAAAGGAAACTGTAAGGAGCATCTTGCAGAGGCTAACCAGAAGAAGCTTAGTGAAGCTTCGGTTACAGATATAGGTTTGTTCATCATTGAAATAAATCTTTCTGTAAGTCAAGGTTCTACTTGGGTATTGGATACCGGCTATAGTTCTCACGTATGCAATCCAATGAAGAGACTAAGCAGAAGTAGAAAGCTAAACAAAGAGTAAGTAATCTTACGTGTGGAGAATGGAGCAATGGTTGCTACATCAGCCGTAGGAACTTATAGTTTAGCGTTGCCTACGAGCAAGTCTATTAAGTTAATAAGTAGTTATTATGTTCCAGTTCTCTTAAGAAACATTATTACTTCCGTTGTTGGACAAGGAAGGTTTTGGTATTATATTTAAGAACAATTGTTGTTCTATTTATAATGATAATGTTTTGTTTGAAACTGGAAGATCACTTGATGGACTTTGTATACTTGACTTACATGAAAAATAATTTTGCAAATTGAACAAACTAGTAAAGGAAAAAGGAGATGGTCATTCAAAGAGTTGAATATGTGTATTTAATACAAGTTCGAATCATTTGAAAGGTTCAAAGAATTCAGAAGTGAAACAAATTGACAAAGTATTAAGATTTTTTGATCAGATCGAAGAAGGAATACTTGTACAATGAGTTTCAAGATCATCTCAGAATGCTATTTTCTCATAATGGACGCTTCATGATACGCAATAATTGATTGGTGTATCTAAAAGAAGAAATTGTACCTTGTTGGACATGGTGCGGTTCATAATGATTTTTACCGACATTTCAGTATCCATCTGGGGCTATGCCCTAGAAACGACTGCATATCTACAAAATAAGGTAACCTCAAAATCCGGCCCCAAGACTCCATAAAAGTTATGGATAGGGAGGATTCCTAATCTTAAGTATGTTAAAATAAGGGGTTGTCCAACTTATGTGAAAAGGTTTCAAAAGATAAGTTTGGGACAAAATCTGACAAGTGCAGATTTGTGGGATATCCTAAAGAAAGTTTAGGATATTATTACTATAATCCTACACGCTGCCTTCTTGGATAAAGGTGTTTATCATTGAAGGAGCTAGTGGGAGGATAATAGATCTTGAAAGAGTTCAAGAACCACAAAGCATTTTGAGTCAAATCTAGGAACCTGTAGATAGACCTATTGTACCACAACCGAATCGTAAATCTGGAAGAGTACCGAAGATACCTAGGAGGTATGGATTCATTATAGAGGATCATGATGAGGTACACATCATAGACGATGATGCTCCAGTTATATACGATGTGACTATGAGTAGAAGACACTCAGAGAAACGGCAGATGGCCATGAAATCCAAAATGAACTCCATGTATGAGAACCAAGTATAGACTCTGGTGTATATGGGTCTTTAAGAGAAAGACTGGGGCAAATGACAAGGTGGATACTTATAAGACCAGACCTATTTAAAAGGTTTCAAATAAAGTTAAGGAGTTGACTGTCATAAAACCTTATTACCGGGTAATACTCAAGTCCATTTAGATTTTGCTTGTGATTGCAGCTTATTACGAAATCTGGCAAAATGGATGTGGAGACGTCTTTCCTCAATAAAGACTTGAGGAGAATGTATGTATGATACAGCCAGAGGAATTTGTTTCAAAGGTTGAAGCAAATCGTGTTTTAAGCTACAATGATCCATTTATGGATTGAAGCAAGCTTCTCAAAGATGGAACATTCATTTTGATGAGACAATGAAAAGAGTTTGATTTTATCAAAAAACGAGAATGAACCTAGTGTGTACAAAAGGGTCAGTGGGAGCATTGTGACATTCCTAGTATTATATGTTGATATACTACTGATAAGGAATGACACACCAATGTTACAATCAGTAAAGATAAAATTGTCTAAACATTCCTCCATGAATAAATTGGGTGGAACATCCTATAAATTGGGGATATAAATCTATATAGATAGATTTAAAAGGATGTTCGGCTTGACCCAATGAACGTATATTCATTCGATGCTAAAGGCGTTTAGCATGGCAAACTCCAAGAGAGGTCTCATGATGATGAGCCATAGAGTGTATCTCTTTAAATTGTCCTCAATAAAAGAGATCGCATGAGTTACTATCATGTATGCAATGAATATACAAGGCCTGATATTGATCAGTCATATTCAAGGGAAGATCACTGTAAGACAATGATAAACATCTTTAAGTACTTAACCGGTACTGAAGATGTGATCATGATTCATGGTAGGTCTGAATTAAAACTAGAGGGTTAAACAGACTCAAGTTTTTTCAGACTAACCAAGACAATAACAAATCCACTTTAGGGTAAATCGTTACCTTGTATGGTGGTGAAGTGAATTGGAAAGGTTCCAAACAGCAAAGAGTTGCTGGTTTAGTGACAAAGACAAAGTATATAGCTGTAAATGAAGCTGCAAGTTGATTGTTTGGATGAAAAGTTCATCACAGAACTAGGAATAGTTTCTAAGTCTCATCTTGGATTCAAACATGTGTTACGACATTTTCATTTGATTAGTAGAATCATTGAAAGAGGAGAAGTCACTATATAGATAGTGGACTCTCAAGAACAACATTGCATATCCATTTACTGAAGCTTTATCCAAACAGCAGGATGATCGTCACTTAGAGAAGAAGGGTATTAGATACCATGGCGATTGACTTTAGTGTAAGTGGGAGATTGAAAGTAGTATGCACACAAGCCAATCATATTTGATATGATGTAGCATATACTTTATAATTTTATTCATTTATTAATAAAAGAATTGATTTTCTTAAAAGGCATTTTATATTATCTACATGGTGCTGTTATATTAAATGTGATAAACCCATAGTTCTGAGCAATGCTTTTAGAATCATGATGGTGATCATGCTAATGAGATCTAAATTCTAGATAGCTCACAAACTAAAATCGTTCCTAATCATTGGATTACTAAAAAGGGGATTAGTGAATTCGGATAGATTAGTACATTCGTTGCTTGCTCTTAAGAAGAGGATGATTGACCTCATAATCATTTATGTGGAGACACTAAAGCAAGTATGTAAGTGCTTATTGGAGAATAAGTTCACTAAACGTGGCTCGCTAAGAAATACCTAATGGAGTTTTACTCGCCTGTCAATAGGAATTCCTCTAGTAATAGTAGTACAAGTGATCCTTGGACTTGAGATCATCATAGTATCTTGTGTATGATGAGTTATACTTTGACATGTCCCTTAAGACCTTTAGGGTATATCAAAGGGTATGATTGGGTATAATAAGTTGTATATGGAGATAGGTAAATGATCAACAAAGAATCTACCTTGTCTAGTAAAAGATGTGAATGTCCTATGTGATTCGATAAATGATAACTCAGTAGTCCTTGGCCAAGGAAAAATGAAATTAGAAAGGAGTTTCTAATTTGCATTATTTAGAGTTATACATTTGGGAATCGAAATACATATAATTAAATAAAATAAGACTTGACAGTAAATCCATGTCTTATATTTAATTGGGACATTGTATGGTAGAAGGATTGAATTGTATGATAACTATTCACTGAAAGGTTCTTTTATGATTAATGTTGAAATCTATATTATCTAGAAAGTCGTTGATCGCTAAGGGGCTTACCTTTATTGTAGAATAAATGTTATTTATTTAAATGAATTAAATAGTTTAATTTATTTATTTAAATAAGATTAGAATTGTTCTAATTGATTTATTCACAACCGGTTTAATATGGAGAACCTAAAGGGTCACACCGCAAAAGAAAAAATATTTATTTAAGAAGTAAATGGCATAATTGTAATAATAAGTTAAGTGTATTTAATTTAGTCTATGGAGATAGAATAAATTAAATAGCTTAATATTTATTATTTAATATTTTGGAAATATTAAATATAAATTAATAAGAGGAGTCTTATTATTATTATTACTATTACTATTATTTAATTCCTAATAGGGATTGAGAATTAATTAATAGAAGTACTCTCTCATGAATTCCTAATTGGATTAGGAGCATAATTAATTAAAGGAGTTTAATTATATAGAAACCCTAATCTTAAATAGTTTAGGTAAGGGTTTTCCTACATCTATAAATAAGAGAAGTCTTTTTATAGATTAGGGTTACACACTCTTGCATTAGATTGTGGAGAGTACTTGCAATTTCTATAGAGATAGAAACTAGGATTTTGGCAACACCCATCTTCTTGAATAGATATTATTCTTTGGTGGATCACCTCTAGAGGCCAAACACTTGAGTGGCTAACGTTGATCAAAGGAAGGAATTTAATCAGTGGAATTCAAGGAGAACACGAAGGAATTGGAGGTGAACTTGTACATGAGGAAGCACGGTTCTACGAGGGTATAATTTCTTAATCTCTATCTCTTTCGTTAATTGATAATTAAACACAAGGAAAGATCATGGTGAATCGTTTGTATGAAAAATTTTAAAATCCGTTTTATCACGCTTCTGCCCTATTTATGTAATTTGATTGCATGCTTATGTTATATACAAACCTAACACATATAACGTTATAGCCTTTATGAGTAGTTGTAAGACCTACCACGAAATCCATCGTAATATGCTCCCACTTCCACTCTGGTATTTCCAATGGTTGCAACAAACCACTTGGCCTTTGGTGTTCTGCTTTGACTTTCTGACATGTTAAGCACTTTGTAACACATTCTGCAACTTCCCTCTTCATATTTGGCCACCAGAAATGCTGTCGAAGATCTTGGTATATTTTCGTACTCCCCGGGTGAATTGAATATCTCAAGCTATGAGCCTCACTCAAAATTTCATCTCTGACTTCTTGTATCGGCGGTACCCAGATTCTCCCTTCGAATCGTAGCAACCCCTCGGTATCGATTTTAAATTTCACTTCATCACCTTCAGACACTCTTTTCCTGATTTTCTCACATTCTTCATCCTGAAGTTGAGCTTCTTTTACCTTGTCTACCAAAGTTGAACTAGTCTCCACCTGGAACAGTTTTTCGTCCGACTCCTTGTTTGCCTAAATCTATACTAGCAAAATACCCAAGTGTACGCAGTCCACAAGTAATATAATGATAAGAGAGTGTCGAACCCACAGAGAATTATTTAATAATAATTACCAAATACAAACTCATAATCAAATTAATTATATTTAAACAATTCGATAAAAGTTGTTGAATTTTGAAAATAAAGTACTAAACTAACTAATCACTAAATACCAAGAATTGAATTTAGAGAAAAAGGCTTAAGATTACAATTTTTCTTAATGTTTCACTTGAATTAATACACTTCCTGTTAAGTTATATTAATTATTCCGGATTGTTAATCAAGAACTCATCAATATTTATAACCATCTCTCGATGTATCATAAACGAATCAACTTAAATCCACAAAAGATAGAATTAAAATGAACACCCTAGTTAACTAATTCACTATATCTCTATGTGAATTACAATTAAAAAGGATTTAAAGCACAGGTTCTCTTTCAGATTACATGCGGCGTATAGGTATATCTCTATCCTAAACACAAATCATGAATTCCATCACCATGCAGAAAACACAATCACATGCTGTTATGATTAGGTCTAAATCTATAATCCATCTCTCGAGTTCATATAGATTACCATAGTAATTGTTGATCAGGCAATTAAGCAATTAATCACAAATCATAATAGACAATCCGATAATAATCAACAATAATTAACATGGAAGCATATCAATAAAAACTACGCATTAAGATCCATTGTAATCTTAAAATAGAATTTAGTTCATGATTGAATAAAAATCCATAATCCATAATTGATAAAGCATTCAAGAATACAAAATAAGAGGTAGAGAAGAGAATAGAATCTGTAGACGCAATCCTTGAGTCTCTCCTTCAGCTCCTTAATTGAATCCTTTGTGCTCTTGCAATTGCTTCAAGCCTCCATCTCTTTCTCCCAAATTAGGGTTAGCAAAAAGTAACAAGATCTCCCTTATTCTCCGCCTCACATCATGTATTTATAGGTTCTAGTTAAAGTCCTAAACCAATTAGGAGTTACAATCCTTATTTTATTCAAGTTGGGTCAAAAATAAGCTTTTCAATAACCCGACCCAGCGCGGCCGCGCCCATATTTGGCCTAGAAAGCAGCGCGACCGCGCCCAAGTGCCAGAAATCATGTTTTTCACTCTGCAGACTAGCGCAGCCGCGCCCAAAATACACTTGGAACCGGCGCGACCGTGCCCGACTATTTTCTGCTGCAACATCTGTTGGTAAAATGGTCATAACTTTTGATCCGGGAGGAGTTACGGGGCCTTCCACCTATCAAATCGAAGCTCTCAACGAGATCTAAAACTTTCATTCTTTGAGAATTGAGAGATTCAGATTGGATCAAAGTCGAAAGTGGGCTTAAAGTGGCTGAATGCAAATGGCAACTCCAAACTTTGAGGTTCAACGTCCGTTAGGAAAACGGTCATTACTTTCTCATCCGAACTTCGATTGTGACGATTCAAGATGTTCTTGAAAGCTAAGGAGTAGCTCTACAATAAAATCCAAGTTCCAAACCAAGAACATGAATCCAACCTAGTGTTAAAAGCCCTGCAATCTTCCCTTTTTGCGTCTGCTTGCTTATTGTACTCCAAAAGATGTTCGAATTGTGTTTCCTTGCTTTTTCCTACAAAATAACATAAAAACACTATAAATACCTAATACTAACTTAAAATACTTAAGAATTCACAAATTACCAAGCCAAACGTACTCAATTCATAGGTATAAAACCCACTCATCACTCCTTCGGATATTGTACCTCCAACTCTAGTTTTACCATTTCTGAGATTAGCTTCTCCTGGGCAGTTAACGTAAATAGCTTCTCTCAACCCTTCCTGCTTAATGCATCGACAATGACATTCGCTTTACCCGGATGATAAAGAATCTCGCAGTTATAGTCTTTAATAAGCTCCAACCACCTCCTTTGACGCATATTCAGATCCTTCTGTGTGAAAATATATTTCAGACTTTTATGGTCTGTATATATCTCACACTTCTCCTCATAGAGATAGTGCCTCCAAATCTTCAAAGCAAATACCACCCCAGCTAACTCCAAATCATGGGTCGGATACCCTTTCTCATAGTCTTTTAATTGTCGCGATGCATACACAATGACCTTGTCCTTCTGCATAAACACACAGCCTAGTCCCTTGTGGGATACGTCGCTATACACCACAAAATTCCCTGTACTATCTAGCAAAGACAACATAGGTGTTGTACTTAATATTTTCTTCAATTCTTGAAAACTTTCCTCGCATTTTCTGTCCATATGAACTTTACTGCTTTTCTTGTCAAATTTGTCAATGGAGTAGCTATCTTGGAGAAATCCTTAATGAAACGTCTATAGTAACCCGCCAATACTAAGAAACTCCTTACTTCCGACGGTATCTTCGGCTGGTCCCAATTTATCACAGCTTCCATTTTTGCTGGATCCACCGAAATTCCATCCTTATCAATTAAATGTCCAAGAAATTGCACCCGTTCCAATCAGAATTCGCATTTCGAAAATTTCGCGTACAACTTCTCTCTCCTTAACGACTCCAACGTCACTCTCAAATGTTCTGCATGTTCTTCTTGGGTTTTAGAATATACTAATATATCATCAATGAACACCACCACAAACTTGTCCAAAAATGGCTTAAACACCCTATTCATTAAATCCATAAACGTTGTGGGTGCATTAGTTAAACCAAAGGACATTACTAGAAACTCGTAATGACCATATTGAGTTCTGAACGCTGTCTTTGGTACATCCTCCTTCCTCACCTTCAACTGATGATACCCATTTCTCAAATCTATTTTCGAGAAATATTTCGCTCCTTTCAATTAATCGAACAAATCGTCAATCCGCGATAACGGGTATTTATTCTTGATGGTAACCTTATTTAACTCCCTATAATCAATGCAAAGTTGCATCGATCCATCCTTCTTTTTGACAAATAACACCGATGCTCCCCACGGTGATACACTCGACTGAATATACTTCTTATCTAATAACTCTTGCAGTTGAACCATCAACTACATCATCTCCACTGGAGCCATACGGTACGGGGCTTTCGATATAGGGGCAGTACCTGGTGCTAAATCGATCAAAAATTCAATTTTTCGATCAGGCGGAAGTCCTGGCTAATCATCAAGAAACACATCGACAAAGTCTCTAACAACCGGTATCTCCTCCAGCTTTACACCTACCTTTCGAATATCAATTATGTAGCCTAAATATCCTATACATCCTTACCTTAACAATCTCTTGGCCTGCATCATCGTCAGACAACTAGCTTGTCTAGGCGACTTGCTGCCATAAAATACTACTTTTGACTTCTTCGGAGTTATTAGGTTAACACACTTCTTCTGGCAATTAATTATCGCGACATGGTTAAATAACTAATCCATTCCCAAGATAACATCAAATTCCCCAAGTTTAATCGGAATTAAATCTACAGTCATCAGATGGCCCTTTATATGTACACGACAGTTCTTGTGCACAAATCTAATAGGAATTACTTCCTTATTCGTAATTTCTATATTCAAACGGTAATCTAATTCTTCTTGGGGCAATTCAAATTTTCTAGCAAATTAATCGGATATAAATGAACAAGTAGCACTCGAATCAAATAATACGTAAGCATTTATATCATTGATTAGAATGATACCTAACACCACATCCTTTGACTGCACAACATCCTGTACCGTCATGTTGAAAGTACGAGCGGTTGGTCGACTCGGCTGCGCTGGTCTAGTGATGGTCAGTTTTCCACTGTTGCTGTTATTACCTCTGCTTGCCTCCACTAGCTTCACCTGCTGCTTTCTTGGGACAATCGCGAGCAAAGTGATCCTTCGACCCGTAAGTGAAACTTGTGCCCTTCTTCGGATTAGGGCAATTTAGCGCAATGTGGTCCCTTTGACCACAATTAAAGCATACTCTCTTACCTCTCAAGCAAACGCCAGAATGATTCTTCCCGCAATTACTACAAGCCTCAATCTTCTTCTTCGGATTTCCCTGCTGACTGCCAACAGAGACATTGTCATTCCACTTCCTCTTTTGACTACTGCCACTATGGCTACCACCTACTTTGATCTCATTTTCATTCTTCTTCTTCTTCTTCTTCTTTTACTCCTGGTTGTACTTTGTCAGGGCATCACTTCCATCTTCTGCTATTATTGCCTTCTCTAACACCACCACGAACGAGTTAAGTTGAAACATACAGACTCGACTATACAGCCAGGGCTTCAGTCCCTGCTCGAACCTCCTCGCCTTTCTCTCGTCAGTGCTAACCTGATATGTTGCGAATCTTGCCAGCTCATTAAATCCCGCAGTATACTCAGCCACCGTCGTTATTCCCTGCTTAAGCTCCAAAAATTGGACCTCTATCTGGTCCTACGAACTTGGCGGAAAGTATGTCTCAAAGAACATCACCTTAAATCTTTCCTAAGGAATTACTCCCTGACCACCTCAGCTTCTATTCGCCTGCCACCAGTAGCTAGCGTCCGACTTTAGCATAAACGTCGCGAAGGCAGTCTTCTGATCTTCACCAACCCTAGCGATATCAAAAACCTTCTCCATTTCCATGATCCATGTTTGAGCTTCGATTGGATTCATAGACCCTTGATATTCTGGGGGCCCTATAGCTTTAAAGTCCTTGAAAGTCGTGGCTTGAGCCTGGGGCTAATTTGTAAATGCTCCCGCCAATAGGTTCACCAGCTGCTGCATTGGGTTAAGTTCAGCTTCGTTATTGTTCGTAGACCCTTCGGGGGTCTGTTGACGAGTTTGTCTTCTTCTTGGTGGCATTTTTTTGATGAAAATATTCACCATTAGATTACTATTCATTTACTTAAACATTTAAGACTTAACTTAAACATTTTTTTTAACAACACATAGCACATAACACATTTGACAAACTTTCGTGTTTTATTCATTCACTGCTTTAAAACATAACATAGATAGCATCATAGTTATTTACATCATCTATCCTGCAAATTATAAAATTCCAGGACTACCTCGCCATCATATCCCATTTTTTATTTCAAAAGTTGGGATTTACATCATATTAATAACTCATAAATGTTTATTTATCATACTACTACTCGGGACTTATAAAGACATTCCAGGTCGCACAGCTTCTTTGCGCTCTTGCTCCATGATACGAACCATCGTCCTGTGATCCATCATGTACCATGGTAAATCCTCGAACTGTACTAGATAGTGGAAAACTCAATCCTGAGCTTTATCCATCGCTGTGTGAAACGCATAGTCCATCTCATCCATTCTGGCCTTCTTTGACCAAACCTCGTCCTCAACACGATCTGCACGATCATCAGCCTTTAACCACGCATCCTCGGCTCTCGCCCGTTTTGCTGACTCCTCCCTTAATTCATCCTTCATGTCCTCATTCTCAACCATTATCTCTGCTCTCTGATATTCTAATTGAGCTAGCTTCTGATCAAGTTCTGCAACTCGTGCAGTGAGATCCTGAATCTTCAAATTCTTTTGTTCTAGAACGATCTGATGCTCTGCTGCCTGCTCCTCTAATTCCTCAACCCTATCCTACAACTCAATGTTGCGATTATACACCTCATCATACATCACAGTGCCCAACGAGGAAAGTGGTATTTCAACCGGATCATCCTCCTCATCATCTATCTCTAACTCCCCAGGGTCAGATTCAGGCTCATACTCAGGGCCTACAACTGTGATCAATGGGGATGGCTCCCTCAGCACAAATTGCTCCCGGACTGTATGAATGTCATGGGGCTCCTCCTCCCTATCTAAGCTGGATCCTCCTATCTCCGTCATCCTGCTATCAAAATATTTTAAATTTTAATTACTACTCGATATAACTCGCGAGCACATAGGTTTATTAACAAGTAAGCACATAAAGTCTTTTCATTATATTTTTTTTATTTCTTAGAACTCGACAAGAGTTTTATCACCACTATGTTTTCGATCTTCCATCAGGTTAATTCCTAAGGTTTCTCCACCTAAGGTTCATAACCTAAAGCTTTGATACCAACCTGTGACACCCCCAAATTCGAGTATTTCAAACCCACAAATTTTGTGCTCACTTTCCAAACAATCTCATCTAACTACCCATAATAAAGGATAACAATAAACTTCGAATACATAAGTCCTTATAAAAAGGTTACATAATCCAATGAAAACTGATTACATACTTAAATAAAATTCTCAGGTCATCTAAAGCTTAACTATTACATCTTAACAGCGGAATAAAATTAAAACATAACAATAATAATGTTTCATTACATAAACTTTATCAAATAAATTAAACTTCTTCATTTGTTCATCTTGCCCTTACCCTTGCTCGTGGACGGCTCATCAGATTTTTCAATCTTAGCTGCAATGTTTTATGCAAGGGTGAGCAAAACTATTGCCCACCAGGGTTGTGATACCCCCAAATTCATGTACCAATACCTCGAATCTGGTGCTCACGATAAAATACATCCATACACCTCTAAACAATATAAATCAACTAATGCGGAATAAATAAACATATGTTGTTCATTACAAAAGGTTTACTACGGTCCCAAGGTATATAACCTTAAATAAATACATTACGAAATACATTAATAATACAAAACGATTCCACGATGACATAACGGGATAATATATATAACTATTCCTTAAGCTTTCCTTTTCTTTTGTCCGCTTTGGAACTCTCCGGCTTAACTCCAATAGGTTCATGATATAGCAAGGGTGAGCAACTACTTTGCTCAGCAAGTTTAAAATGAATAAAGAGGATATATCATGAATGAATGAGAATAATAATTGCATAGTTCAACAATTTAAGAACATTGAAGAAATAACTGACAATATAATCAAATTTCAAATTAAATAATGAATATTGATTATTTACTGCTGAGTGGTCTAATAGACCATGAACTTTTTGGCCCCAAGAATCAATCATTCAACTAACTCTTTTAAAAATTGGCTCGTCAGTAGTACTTGAGGGGATCAGCCTCTCGTACCCTATGTATATGCATAACATTTAACTCTGACTGCATCGAATAACCGACACATTAAAATCTCCCAATAAAGGTTGCTCTCTCAGTCCAAGAATCTGTACCAACTACTGGTTTGGATAGCTTTTAAAATAATAACCTGTACATGCCTAGCCGAAACAAGTGGCGTAGACTATTTCCTTAAACAGTTCATGAATGAAGAACTTAAACATTTCACAGTCCAATAACAGATCATGAATTCAAATGCACAAGGTGCGAATATCAATAATTATCTTTGAGGTGGAGCAATTGACAATAATTAATCCACTAATATAATTTGAAAGTAATAACTCGATTTAAGTCACAAAACTTGAAACAATATACAACATTTATATAAGATAGGAAACTTGCTCAAATAAAGATAGTTGAGTATGGAACTTGCAATAATATAGAATACTTGCTCAATCAATAAATAACTCGCACAATAAATAAAAGTTGTATGGTTGAGAAAACTGCCCAATATTAAATTGATTTAGGGTAAGAAAACTTGCCCAACACAAGGGTTAGACAAGGGTTAGAGAAGAAACTTGCCTGGTGCGTCTGCTACAATATTACAACACACGCTCCTTAAAATCCAACACAATTAAATACATATTCACATAACAATTAGTCACATACTGGATACCAAATAATGGTTTATACTACTCTATAATGTTTCATTGTTATTAGAAACATAATATTAAACAAGATTATACACACTAGTTATGGCGTTACGACGCTTGGCGTCCGTACGCCAACCTTGCCTATTCGAATGCCCAAGCAACACGCAATTGCGTACGCCTAGCATGCCCATTCGATTTATCTAATATTCATTAGTTAATGCTAAGTATCATTAAAATTCATAACATTCATGTTTTAAGACTTAGAACATCATTTTACATTGTCAGGAGCATTACATGTGCTTACGCGCATGCCCGACACCCTCCGATTGCCCCAAATTACACATCAGTCCTATAAATGGCCAATTTAGGCCATGCTACAGACCTCAAATTGAAAAACTTAAAGAATGACAGTTGTAGGTCTACTCTTCCTCTTTCCGAATCATCTTGAATCACCTCAATCCGAGTTCGTATGAGAAAGTTATGCCTATTTTACTAAAGGACGTCAAAACGGATTTTCACCACCTGAGGCCTAGCGCCCCGGCGCTGAAACCAAGCATAATACCAGCGCCCCATCGCTGGGATCCAGGAAATTAAGGTGCTTGCTTGCCCAACGTCGCCATTTTTTACCCTCTCCGACTCCGATCTTCATAACTTCTTCTATACACGTTCAAATTGGTCCATTCTGGACTCTATGGACTCCTAATTCATGGGGCTACAACGTATCAAAAATTCAGAGCTACCCATTAACATTAACATGGCCAAATCTTAGTCCAAAGAACTAAGTTCATACTCTGTTTTCGTGTTCTTGGTGTTCTTCTCCAAAATCAACACCAAATCTTCATTTTAACATCTTTTTACTCCATTCCAACTGGGTTAGTTTCGTAGCCCATGGAACTACAATACCATAATAACAAATAAAATTAACAAACACGGAATCATAGCTCTACAGTCCTCTAAAAGTCCAAACAGTCCAAGTTCATGTCCAAAGTCCATTGTTCTTCATGTTCTTCATGTTCTTCATCCTCCTTAAGCATAGGTACAGATTTATTCCATTTTTGTTCCATTTTGATGTTATTAATGGCTTACATAACCTCTTAACAACATTTACAAATATCTAGAACAAACAAAAACAACAAGAATCGCTAGAAAATCAGTTCACAAGCATATAGGCTCTAAAAGCTCTAAAAGTTTGAAAATAAAGAAAGAATGGATGGTGATGATTGGTCACCTCTTGATTTCTCCTTCCTTAGATGCTATGAAACTTGTCTAGGTCTGGTGGCTTCTCCTTCTTTTTTCCTCTACTCTGTGCGCTCTTCTTCCTTCTTCTTTCTTCTTCCCGTGCGTTCTTCTTCTTCTTCTTCCTCTATTTTCTGCAACTCTCTCTCTCTCTCTTTTCCCTTATATTTTCTGCAGATGGAATGGGAGAGAAGGAATGGAAGAGGAGGGTTGCTGAATGGGATGGGAGATTGGAGGGGCTTTGGGAGGAATGAAATGAAATGGGGAAGGAGAATGTTTGCTATTTTGCTTCTCCATGCCCGTTGTGTTTGGTACAAGGGCCAACATGTCGGAAACTCCCTCATCTCTCAATTCTAATTGGTCTAAAATGTTTACTTGTCTCCCATAGTAGTAACATGCCACAAATAATACACCCAATTGGCCTTTTCCATACCCGAATACTCCTACTTTTGTACCCAATATGGTAAATAACTACACCCAAAATTAAAATGGGTACTCCCATAATTTATTGGGACGCATAAAAATAATTAACACGGGGTTTGTTCATTTATTCGGAATACCCATATAAACAATTCGGATACTAATTAAATCACCAATGAACTCAAATAAATATTCCAACGCTTGGAAAAATTATTCCTCCGCATACACGTTGTAACGAAATTATTCAAAATCAAAAAAGACGTAAAATATTATGGCATGAATAATGTCTCGGTAAACGTGCCCCGTGAATAGTGATTTAGCGATAATACACGAAATCAATTCATTCACTTATACGAAACTATAACACGTAAAATTCCATGCATTCACATAACCCAGGTTGTCACACAACCTTTAAACACATAACACAAAATAATGTTACTAAAATTCACAATATTCATTAATATACAAAAATTTAAATTACAAGGCTATTCAGAATTCACGGTCGTTACATCCTCCCCCCTTATAAGAATTATGTCCCCAGAATTACAACCTAGGTACGAAAACTTAACATGGGTTCACTCAAAAAGATGCGGATAATTCTTCCTCATCTTCTCTTCTAGTTCCCACGTAGCTTCTTCAGCCGTGTGGTTCCTCCAAAGGACTTTGACCGACTGAATGACCTTGTTTCTTAACGTCTGCTCCTTCCTATCTAATATCTGGACAGGAATCTCTTCATATGACAAGTCTCGCTCAACTTAAATCAGTTCATAAGATATCACATGCTTGTAGTCGGGTTTATATGGTCGCAACATAGAAAAATTCAAGTTTGGAGGAATTCATGTCTAAGATCATAGCAGACCCAGAAGAGATGATGAGGAGTCAGGAAATATCGAGCCAAAATTTTAAGAATCCGATGAAACAACTCATCAATACCTCAACCAATGGTCCTCAATACATGGATTCCGAACCTGAAACAGATAATTCAAGATTGGAGGAATTGTGGTCCAAGTTCGTAGCATTAAGTGAGGAGAGGAGGATTAATCAAGAGATATCAATTCAAAATATTCAGAATCGATAGATCAAATGTTCAAAACCTTGAACAACTGTGCTAAAACACTTGGCTTTATGACATAGATTCTGAAACTGATGGTGAGCCCGAACCAAATCTGCAACTAGATGAGCCACAAGATATCGAAAGACGTGAGACAAGTGGGGATAAGAAAAATGAGGCCATCAAAGATCTATCTTTAAGTGCTAATGAAGATGATCCTATTCTGTTAATGCTCCAGGTGCCTTCTCCACCAAAGTTCAAGAATCCAGTCAGTTTTGCAAAACCGTGTCCACTTGGTAATCATGTGCTTGGTAAAGCTCTTTATGACATGAGAACTAAGACTATATTACAACCATGGTGGGATGAGAGAGAGGAGATAGAAGAAGAGCCTGTGGTGTTTGACAAGATTCAATGCCCCAATCTAATCACGAACACAACGGAGGAAGCACCTAGCTATTTGACAATCGTAATTAGGAACTTATCTACAAAAAGCAAACTAGGTGACTTTGAAATAATGGCCCCTACTGCAGCAAAACCTTCAAAAGTTATATGGTTATTAATGGATGGAGGGTTACTCAATTATCGAAGGGGAATTGGATAAAAATAGAAGAAGTCAGGCTGAGACTATAAAACAAGCGCTTATTGGGAGGCAACCCAAGTTTAATTTTTTTTTATTTATTTTATTAGGTTTCATAGTAGTTAATAAATTTGCATTTATTAGGATTTAATGAACTTGCTTCTAATGTGTTTATAGGTTATTCGAGTCCAATTCAAGTGTAATACCTTATTCATTCCAATGTGCCTAGCCTATTCTTCAGACTTATCTGTTTAGCTAGGTGTGACTTAAAATTCTTTTTGGTTAAATTCTTGTGAAAGATATCATTGAAACTTTAAAATCTTATTTGAGCATCATTCAAAGCGAAATTTAGGCATTAACATAAGTTTAGGGGAAATCTTGGGTTATTAAAAATTTGAAAATTGTGAAACCTTCCTGAGTTAGAATGATGAATCATGTGGTGGATTGAGATGGAGCGTAAAACGTACTCACCCATAAACACAAGCACGAGAAGGAGCGTAAAACGCACTCGTTCAATGGGAAGTGAGATGGAGCATAAAATGCACTCACTAAAAAAAAGGAAAGAAAAATTGTGCTTTAAAATACTTGGGAAGGGTTCAAGTGTGCTTAAATGTATGAAATATCCTTTTGATAATCTAAATTTTATGTTTTGCCTTTATTAGCGGAGATTGATGTGATAAAAAGGTTTTTAGAGTTAATTTGAAAATCTTTTATGAGTATTTGATTATATGATCTAGTGTGAGTCATGGCTAGTTGAATATTTGGATGCACACACACGAACTTAAAGGATCATGAGTAGTTGTCGAACTGATAATTAGGTTGAAATTTTAAGCTTTGCATGTTTTCGAAATTTTTTTTCTTGAGTTAACATTAGAAGAAATCTTTGAGGCTATTATGCAAATTTATATTGATTCATTGCTTGAGTAGTGTGAGTTGTTATTTAGAATTAGTTGTTATAGTTGTTGTTCTTAGTATTTGCTTAAGGACAAACAAAGATTTAAGTTTGGGGGTATTTGATGAGTGGGTTTTATACCTATAAATTGAGTACGTTTGGCTTGATAATTTGTAAGTTCTTAAATATTTTAAGTTAGTATTAAGTATTTATAGTGTTTTTATGTTATTTTGTAGGATAAAGCAAGGAAACGCAATTCGAACATCTTTTGGAGTACACTAAGCAAGCAGACGCAAGAAGGGAAGATTGCAGGGGTTTTAACACTAGGTTGGATGCATGTTCTTGGTTTGGAACTTGGATTTTATTGTAGAGCTACTCCTTAGCTTTTCGGAACATCTTGAATCTCACAATCGGAGTTCGGATGAGAAAGTAATGACCGTTTTCCCAACGGACGTTAAACCTCAAAGTTTGGAGTTACCATTTGCATTGTAGCCACTTTAAGCCCAATTTATACTTTGATCCATTCCTAATCTCTCAATTCCCAAAGAATGAAAGTTTTAGATCTCGTCGAGAGCTTCGATTTGATAGGTGGCAGGCCCCGTAACTCCTCCCGGATCAAAAGTTATGACCATTTTACCAACAGATGTTGCAGCAGAAAATAGTCGGGCGCGGCCGCGCTAGTCTGCAGAGTGAAAAACATGATTTCTGGCACTTGGGCGCGGCCGCGCTGCTTTCTAGGCCAAATATGGGCGCGACCGTGCTGGGTCGGGTTATTAAAAAGTTTATTTTTGACCCAACTTGAATGAAACAAGGATTGTAACTTCTAATTAGTTTAGGACTTTAACTAGAACCTATAAATATATGATGTAAGGCGGAGAATAAGGGAGATCTTGCTACTTTTTGCTAATCCTAGTTTGGGAAAAAGAGATGGAGGCTTGAAGCAATTGCAAGAGCACAAAGGATTCAATTAAGGAGCTGAAAGAGAGACTCAAGGATTGCATCTACATATTTTATTCTCTTTTCTACCTTTTATTTTGTATTCTTGAATGCTTTATCAATTGTGGATTATAGATTTTTATTCAATCATGAACTAAATTCTATTTTAAGATTACAATGGATCTTAATGCGTAGCTTTTATTGATATGCTTCCATGTTAATTATTGTTGATTATTATCGGATTGTCTATTATGATTTGTGATTAATTGTTTAATTGCCTGATCAACAATTACTATGGTAATCTATATGAACTCGAGAGATCGATTATAGATTTAGACCTAATCATAACAGCATGTGATTGTGTTTTCTGCATGGTGATGGAATTCATGATTTGTGTTTAGGATAGAGATATACCTATACGCCACATGTAATCTGAAAGAGAACATGTGCTTTAAATCCTTTTTAATTGTAATTCACATAGAGATATAGTGAATTAGTTAACTAGGGTGTTCATCTTAATTCTATCTTTTGTGGATTTAAGTTGATTCGTTTATGATACATCGAAAGATGGTTATAAATATTGATGAGTTCTTGATTAACAATTCGAAATAATTAATATAACTTAACAGGAAGTGTATTAATTCAAGTGAAACATTAAGAAAAATTGTAATCTTAAGCCTTTTTCTCTAAATTCAATTCTTGGTATTTAGTGATTAGTTAGTTTAGTACTTTATTTTCAAAATTCAACAACTTTTATCGAGTTGTTTAAATAAAATTAATTTGATTATGAGTTAGTATTTGATAATTATTATTGAATAATTTTTTGTGGGTTTGACACTCTCTTATCATTATATTACTTGTGGACTGCGTATACTTGCGTATTTTGCTAGTATAGATTTAGGCAAACAAGTTTTTGGCGCCGTTGCCGAGGAATTAGTTTAATAATTTTTGCCATCATTAGCTTTAATCAAAAATAGTTTTAATTTAAACATTTTGTTTTTATTTTAATTCTCTTCCTATATTTCTCTCTTTTCAGGTACCATGGATGACTTTGCTTATCAATGGCCATATACGAGAATGACTCAACCAAGGAAAATAGGGGTTGGTGGACTCAATGCACTTTCTGCATTGTCAGCACAAATTGAAACACTTTCGAAGAGGTTGGATGTTCTTGCATCCCAACGTATTCGAAGGGTAGCAGTTATTTGTGATTATTGTGCTGACAATCATCCGAGTCATTAATGCACCGTCAATTTTGGACCGGTACAGTATGGTGGTAACTATCTTAACTAGTATGCATATCCTAACAAATATCAAGGTTGGGGGTATTACCCAGATCATGGAGCTATAATCAACAAGATCAATTCTACGCTCTAAGTCCAACATATGCACCATAATTCTCATGTCCACCTCTATTGCCACAAGAAACAGTAACACTTAGAAGTGGAAAACAAACCCTGCAAGCAGAAGCAGCTGCGCCTGAAATACAAAGGGAGGCAGCACAGTCATGCCCTTTCCCAGACTTGGAATCTGCAAAAATTTCTAAGGAAAAGGACAACAATGTGGAACCTGAGCCAGAACAGAGAGAAACCACTAATAAAACCCATGTTGCTCCTACACCAAAAGTGTTCCGACCAGTTCCATATCCACAAAGACTTCAAAAACAAAAATTAGATAAACAATTTGCTAAATTCCTCGAGGTGTTCAAAAGCCTATAGATTAACATACCTTTTACAGAGGCTTTAGAACAGATGCCGAGTTATGTCAAATTCATAAAGGGTATTTTGTCCAGAAAGAAGAAATTAGAAGATTTTGAGACAGTAGCCTTGACTGCGGAATGCAGTGTTGTGTTATAGAGAAAGCTACCTCCCAAGTTGAAGGATCCTGGTAGTTTTACCATACCGTGCACTATTGGTAGCTTGTCATTTAACAAGTGTTTGTGTGATTTAGGTGCAAGCATCAATCTCATGCCTTTATCGGTATACACTCAGTTGGGTCTGCCGGCACCAAAGCCAACAAACATATCTCTTCCGCTTGCAGATAGGTTTGTTACTTATCCGAGAGGGATTGTGGAGGACATTCTTGTAAAGGTGGATAAGTTCATCTTCCCAGCTGATTTTATCATTCTAGACTATGAGGAAGACAAAGACATTCCCATTATTCTTGGGAGGCCATTTCTAGTCACTGGGAGGACTCTAATAGATGTTCATAAGGGAGACTATGCGGGTCCAGGACCAAGAGGTCACATTTAACGTATTTAAGGCAATGAAATTCCTTTCAGACGAAGAAGAATGCTTCCGGGTGGATGTGGTTGAATAGGTCGTGAATGATGAGTTTCTGAAGGTTATGAATAGTGACCCGTTGGAAACCACACTAATGGTAGATATTAACATGGATGATCTAGAGTTGGTTGAATACTTACAGATATTGGATGCAATACCACGAGTAAGCAAGTTTAAGATCCCTTTTGAATCTCTGGAGTATGCAAACAAATCTTTAGATCGTTTGAGGTCATCCCTAGAGGTACCTCCTACCCTGGAACTCAAACCATTACCCTCTCATCTCAGGTATGCATACTTAGGAGAATCAGACACTTTACCTATTATTATTGCATCTGCACTAACCACATTTTAGGAAAGTAAAATGATTCGAGTTCTTAGGGAATACAAAACTGCAATTGGATGGACTATTGCTGATATCAAGGGAATAAGCCCCTCTTTCTGCATGCACAAAATTTTGATGGAGGATGATATCAAACCTACAGTGGAACAGCAGAGGAGGCTCAACCCAATCATGAAAGAGGTTGTCAAGAAGGAGATTTTGAAATAGCTAGATGCAGGAATTATATACCCTATCTCCGACACCACTTGGGTTAGTCCAGTTCAATGTGTACCGAAGAAAGGAGGAATTACCATGGTAGCAAATGAGAACAACGAGCTGATACCTACTAGAACTGTCACTGGATGGAGAGTGTGTATGGATTACCGAAGGCTTAACAAAGCAACAAGAAAAGATCAATTCCCTCTTCCATTTATTGATCAGATGCTAGATAGATTAGCAGGTCACGAGTATTATTGCCTCCTAGATGGGTACTCAGGGTACAATCAGATAGTCATTGCTCCTGATGATCAAGAAAAGATAACATTCACTTGTCCTTACGGTACATTTGCTTTCAGAAGAATGTCATTCGGGCTATGCAATGCACCGACAACTTTCCAACGGTGCATGATGGCCATCTTTTTCGATATGGTGGAGCATAATGTAGAGGTCTTTATGGATGACTTCTCGATTTTTGGGGATGCTTTTGACAACTGCTTGGAAAATTTGATCATGGTGTTGAAACATTGTGTGGAGACAAACTTAGTGCTTAATTGGGAAAAGTGCCATTTCATGGTACGAGAAGGGATCTTTCTCGGACACAAAGTTTCAGGCGGTTTAGAGGTTGACAAAGCAAAATTGGAGACGATAGAAAGTTTGCCGCCACCAAACTCAGTAAAGGGTGTACGCAGTTTCCTTGGGCATGCTAGTTTTTAGCGCAGATTCATAAAGGACTTCTCCAAGATCACTAAACCTTTATGTAGTTTGTTGGAGAAGGAGGTGTCTTTAAAGTTTGACAAGGAATATATGACGGCTTTTGAACAACTAAAGAAGAAATTGATAACAGTACTAGTGATTGTGGCACCGGATTGGACTATGCCATTTGAGTTGATGTGTAATGCTAGCGATTATGCGGTTGGTGAAGTTTTAGGACAACGCAAGAGTAGAGTCTTTCATACCATATATTATGCTAGTAAAACATTATCTAATGCTCAAGTCAATTACACGACTACCAAAAAAGAGTTGCTCGTGGTGGTGTATACATTTGACAAGTTCCGTTCATACTTAATTGGAGCTAAGGTAGTGGTGTTCACGGACCATTCAGCGATTAAATACCTAATTTCGAAGAAAGATGCGAAGCCAAGATTAATTAGATGGATACTTCTTCTTCAAGAATTCGACTTGGAAATCCGGGATAGGAAGGGTTCAGAAAATCAGGTGGCAGACCATCTATCGAGGTTGGAGAGCAGTGAGCATGCAGAGGAAGACAAGACAGTGATTAATGAGTTCTTCCCGGACGAGCAATTGTTTGCAATTCAGGCAGAAGTTCTGTGGTATGTAGATTTTGTCAATTATTTGGTTAGCAACGTACTCCCTCCGGATTTGACGAGTCAACAAAGAAAAAAATTTATGCATGATGTACGGAGATATTTATGGGATGAACCATTCTTGTTCAAACAATGTCCGGATCAAATGATAAGAAGGTTGCATCCCGCAAAGCGAAGTAGAAAGTATCTTACATCAGTGCCACAATTCATTGTATGGGGGACATTACGGAGGTGATAGAATAGCTGCGAAGGTTCTACAATAGGGTTCTACTGGCCTACTTTATTTATGGGATGCCCACCAGTTTGTGCTTAGATGCGACCATTGTCAATGGGTTGGGAATATCTCGAAACGCCATGAGATGTCGCTCAATACAATATTCGAAGTAGAGATCTTTGATGTATGGGGGATTAATTTCATGGGGTCGTTTCCATCGTCCTTCAATAACGAATACATATTGTTGGTAGTAGACTACGTGTTTAAGTGGGTAGAAGCAGCTGCATTGCCTACGAATGATGCTAAGGTAGTGCTTAAATTTCTGCAAAAGAAATTTTCACAAGGTTTGGCACACCTAGGGCAATAATTAGTGATGAGGGGAGCCATTTTTGCAACAGACCATTTACAGCTCTCCTAGCTAAGTATGGGGTAATATAGAATTGCCACTGCTTATCACCCACAAACAAGTGGTCAGGCTGAAGTGTCTAATCGAGAGGTATAGCGAATTCTGGAAAAGATAGTGAATCCGAATCGGAAGTATTGGTCGTTGAAGTTAGATGATGCTTTATGGGCTTACCGAACCGCTTACAAGACTCCGATTGGGATGTCACCGTACAAACTTGTGTATCGGAAGGCATGTCATCTGCCCGTTGAGCTCGAACACAATGCTTATTGGGCCATCAAAAAATTGAACTTTGATCTCAATGCAGTAGGCAGGAAGCGTTTGCTACAACTGAACGAGTTGGATGAATTTCGCGTACATGCTTATGAAAATGCGAAGCTGTACAAAGAAAAAGTCAAAAGATGGCATGATCATAAGATCATTGAAAGGAAGTTCGAGCCAGGCCAAGTGGTATTACTATTCAATTCCAAACTAAGACTCTTCCCTGGAAAGCTAAAATCTAGGTGGTCAGGCCCGTTTACTGTCAAGCAAGCATTCTCACATGGCACCGTTGAAATAGTTGGACGAGATTCTGATAATCCATTTAAAGTCAATGGACAACGCCTAAAGCATTATTGGGGTGATGATTTTGATCGCCAAAAGTCCTCAATTGTTCTCGCCAATGAAGCTTGAAGCAATGAGTAGTCAGGCCGAGGACTATAAACCAAGCGCTTGATGGGAGGCAACCCATTAACTCCATCCATATCCTTTATATTCAGTCATTATATTTCAATTGCCGCATTTTTCAAGTTTTCTAAGTTTTCAATAAATGTGTGTTTTTGGTAGTTTAGTTTTGAATTTGATTTGCTCTAAAGTCCCATCATATGCTCAACGTGTCTAATTTGTGCCTGATATGTTGCATTATTACAGGTTAAGAGGATTGAGGGTAAATGTTAGATTGGAAATTGAAAAAAGCAAGTTTTTGGAAAAACAGAGTTTCGCGCCCCAGCACCAATTTCAAGCATAAGTTTCGCGCCCCAGCGATAACTCTCTGTCGGGCGCTCCCCGACGCCAATATGTAGCATAAATCTCGCGCCCCAGGGCGAGTTGCGAATTTTAGTTTTAAAAAAAGCTCCCATGCCCGATCGTTTTCTTTATTTCCCTCACACCCCAACCTCTACATGCTCACTCTAATCCATCCCAAACCCAATCAAACTCTCACCCAACTAAAATTCCTTCCTCTTCCATTCAGATTTCACAAACCTTTACCCAAATTCAACCTCAATTTTGGGTCTCGCAGTTCAATTGGGGATTATAGTAGGATTTCTATTCGGGTACTTCAAGCAATTTTAGGGCTAATAATTTCCAACTAAGCAAAGCATTTGGGTAAGTTCCATGAGATTTCTATAATGATTAGTAAGCTTTGATTCAACAATAATTGCTCTAAATTGACTTACATATACAAATTTGGGTTGATATTGATACATTGTATACTTGTTAAATTGGTTGAAATTGGTTGCCCAATTGAGTTTGTGTTGGGTCAATTGGAAGATTTTGGGATATACATTATATTGCTTGCAGTTCATTGATAATTTTTAGTTGAAACTAAGTTTGGGGGAGGTTCTTGAGAGCGGTTTTTTGCTAGTGCACGTCAGGTGCTTGTTAAATTGCCTCAAAGAGAAATTCAGTGCTTTAAACACAGTTATTAATAAGTCTTGATTTTATTAATTATGGCACCAAAGAGACACAGGGGTGAGGGTTCTTCCTCAGCACCGGCTAGGGCTTATGATCATAGAAAGTTTAGTAGTGCCGAGGCGGCAGAAAGATTTGAAACGTACATTGCGGGTAAAGCTCTAACTCCCAAGCGTGGCCTCCGGCCTGACATATTATATGATGGGGAGATGGAACAACAGATTACTGAGCAGGGATGAGATACTTTCACTGACCACCCCGATCTGGCAGTTGTGGCGATTGTCTAGGAATTTTATGCCAACGCACAGGACAAGCCACCATATGTTGTTATTGTACGGCGAAGAGGAGTCTCGTTCAACGCCCAATCTATCAATGAATACTATAATTTGGTGACTCCTGAGGTCTGTCAATACTCTCAATTTCTGCGCTCAAACCCTGATTATGACAAGATTTTATCAGACTTATGCAAACCAGGGACCACTTGGGTGTCAAAAGGCAACCGGGGAGCTACACTTTTCCATAGCAAAGATTTGAGCCTGTATGAAAAAATCTGGCATGCCTTCTTGTGTGCTAAGCTCATGTCATCTCAGCATGTTAGTGATGTGACTAAAGACAAGGCGACATTATTATATGCCATCGTTATGGACTACACAATCAATATGGGGCACATCATTGAGCACAACATCCGAGGTTCTTGAGGAGTCATATTCAGGGAGGTTTGCCTCACCCATCCCTCATCTGTGGACTGTGTCGTGCGGTAGGCATTCGGTGGGCTGATGATGAGGTGGTTCAGTAACCCTTGCAACTTCTCGATCATAAGCTTATTGAATGCTACAAGGTATGGGATGGAGCCGAGTCGCACCCGAGGGGACGAGGCTTTATCATCCATTCTACTTCCGAGGACGAAGAGGATCCTGATGCACCAGTAGCTTCTAGCTCACAACCTAAGGCTTGTTTTAGTACTCAGTTCCGGAACTTGCAGTTATACACTGACAAGCGTACTAAACGGCTAAAGAGGCAGAACAAAAGATTAGCGGAGTGTCAAGAGCACATGTTCAACTACCACACGAGCTTTAATGCAGCATTGGTCGAACAATTTGCAAGGTTGAACCCCGGTGCCGCTCCAGTCCAGTTTCCTGTACCTCAACATTTGCCTCCTTATCCACCTTCCGACTCTGATGCTGAAGAAGTCGGTCAAGCATGACGCTTGACCTATCAGGGAAGTCCTCAGTTTTCAATTTTGTATTTTATAAACAATGAGGACATTGTCCGATTTAAGTTTGGGGGTGGATATAGTGTCATATAGTTATGTTTAAATGCATTGTCATGGTAGTTGCATTCACATTGTATGTTTTTAAGTATTGACATAGTTAGAAATAATCATGTGATATATCATCAATATGACTTTTCATGTGAAATATCATCAAAATGACTTTTCTTACTTTTAATGTTCATATTCGATCTGTTCATTACATTTTGATGATCATGGTGCATATATGATGATCATGGTGCATATATGATGATCATGGTGCATATATATAGATTAAAAAAATCGTTGTTAATTGCATTTAGGAGCATTGCAGCTATGTATTTTAGGAAGGCCGATGATATGATGTTGATCAATTTGCTAATGTATTCAGTATTACGGATTAAGATTGCTAAGTTAGGAATGTTAATTATTGCTGGTTTCGTTAAAATTGTGACCCTTTGATTTCATATTGCACGCGTTAATGTTTTGAACTGGTTAGATTTTAGTTCAATTTTATGAATTTGGTGCTCGTTAAGGATAGGAAAACCTCTATCACTTGTTGAAACGCAAAAATATGAATAATTACTACTTCGATGTCTGTCTAAAATGTAAAAAAAGTAGAAATTGACAAAAGGAGAATAATAGACAGATATGAGCAGATCTTGACTAGTTTATTTTTGTGGCCTTTATTATTCGAACAAGTAAGCCATTTAGAGTGTCTCTACGCTTGGTGCTCTAAAACTATCTGGTTTGGGAGTCATCGGTGGAAAGTTTGCTACATGGGTGACATTGAATAGCCTAATAAAGATAAACATTGCACAAGTTAAGAATAAGAATAATAATCAACGAGATAGAGCATAAAACGCACTCGTTGATCAAAAAAAATTAGTGAAAACAAGTGAATAAGAGGGGTGCTAAGAGTCGTCTATTTATTGTCTTATCTTTTATCGAGCACTGTGGTTCATAGATTAGTTTGAGATCTTGATTAGTTTGATATATTGACTACACACACAAACATAAGGGTCGAATATTTAATGAGATTAGTGTTTTGTTACATTTCTGATGGGCATAAATTTGAAGTTTTGCTGAAATGCAAGTTTTTGATTATTGAGGCCTAATATCCATATCCTATGATTGGTTTGCTACTTTAAGTTTATAGATCATACATTTGCATTCATGTAGTTAGGTTGCTTTGTGCATTTTTATTTCTTTTGTTTTTGCTTGAGGATAAACAAAGTCTTAAGTTTGGAGATATTTGATGAGTAGGTTTTATACCTGTGAATTGGATATCTTAGGCTTAATTCTTTACTATCTTTAAGTATTTTTAGCGTTATTTTACTTGTTTATGCATTGGTTTTATAGGAGGCAGCTTCGGATGGCCATCACAAGAAAAATTGGAGCTAATGACATTTTTGTAATTCTGGAAAAATGGCCCGCGCCGGGGTGCGAGTTCTCAGTACAAATTTGGCGCCGGGGCGAGGTCCAAATTGGCCGGTGCCGGGGCAAGCTCCCACAGTCAAATCTGGCACTGGGGCGGGCTCGTCGGGATTTGCCAGTAGTTGTGTTTATTTTGTTCTGTCGTTAATTTCAATAATAGTGGGATGGCTAGGAGGAATTTCAGGAGCTTGATGGAGACATAAAGAGAGAGAATGATCAGATTATGGGGCATTCAAGGATTGCAATGAAGGATTATTCAAACTTATCATGGTGAAGAGCTAGAGAGAGGAAGAACCACCATAACATCGCCAAGGAGCAAAGGAATGCAATTTTGAGAAGAAGAGCTAGGAAAGAAGATACTACCAAGCAAGCAACTCGGGAATTAATCTAAAAAGGGTCTTATCATTCTATTTTCTAGTATTTCATTCTTGTTTTGTAATTCCAAAACCATGTTATGTAAATTGAATATGATGTTATTTAGAGCTATCATGAACTAAACTTTTTATTCTAAGATTCCAATGGAACACAACTCATAGTTTGTATTGAATACTCTCTCTTTGAATATTAGTTAGTTTCTTGTGAATTGGATATCATAACCTATGCTTATGGATTGCTTAGCCCGTAATTACCTTGGTAACCTATATGAAATGGAGAAATGGAGTATAGTGTTGAGACCTAGTTATGAGTTCATGTGAAAGTTGGATATTCTTGTGGGTAGTTTATGAGATTATGTGGCGTATGTCTTATTTATTATCCTCAAGAATAGATAATTTGATAGTATTTAGGATAGATATATACCTAAATACTGCATGCATCCATTTAACATTATATGCTTAATGATTTCTATTGCGAAAGTTGGTAATTGAGAGAGTAGTTAATGAGATTTCCCGTGACATGTGTCTTGTTAATTATTCTTGATATTGGTTTCTTGATAGTGTGTAGAATAGAGATATATCTATACGCCGCATTAAGAAATACATATTTGACCATCGAGAGAGGCTTTTATATAAATGTGATTTCTCGGATGACAATTCTTGTGTTCTAACTAGTTGAAAAAGAGAGAGTATGTTATTCAAATGAAAAGTTGGGGGAAATTGTAATCTTAGATCTTCCTATCTTGAATTCTTTCCGTGTTTTATTTAATTCTTGTTTTCTTAATTGTCTTGATTAGTTTTAATTATCAACAAAATCAAATCAATTTAGCAGTAGTTTAATTACAATTTCATGAACTTACAAATCATTGATCATTGGTTTAATAAAATTGAGTTAATATAAGATTGGTAATTGTTAGTATAAATCGCAATTATTCTCCGTAGGAACGATACATTACTTTCACTTTATTACTTATTGATCGCGTATACTTACGCGTAATTGTCATTATATAAATCGGACAACAAAGACCTATAAGGCATGACTGGTTGCAAAAGGTTTCAAACAAAGACAAATAGTTGACTATGATGAAACCTTCTCACCAGTACTTATGCTCAAGTCCATTCGGATTTTGCTTGCAATTGCAGCTTATTACGACTACGAAATCTGGCAAATGGACGTAAAGATGACATTCCTCAATGGAAAACTTGAGGATAATGTATATATGATATAGTCAGAGGATTTTGTTTCAACGGTTGGAACAAACTAAGTCTGTAAGCTACAATGATCTATTTATGGATTCAAGCAAGCTTCTAGAAGGTGGAACATCCGTTTTGATGAGATAATCAAAGAGTTTGATTTTATCAAAAATGAGGATGAACCTTGTGTGTACAAGAAGGTTAGTGGGAGTGCTGTTTCATTACTAGTATTATATATTGATGATAAATTACTGATAGGGAATGATGTTCCTATGCTACAGTCGATCAAAATTTGGTTATCTAAACACTTCCCTATGAAGGACTTGGGTGAAGCATCCTATATTTTGGGGATAAAGATCTATAGAGATGGATCAAAAAGGACGCTAGGCTTGTCCCAAGGAAAGTGTTAGGTTTGTATATAACGCAAGCATGTAATCAAATTACATAAATAGAGCGGAAGCGTGATAAAAACGGTTTTTAAAATTTTAATACAAACTATCACCATGATCAATCTATGTGCTCAATTAACGATATAAACAAAAGAGAAAGAGAATAAGAATTATACCCTCGTAGAACAAAGCTTCCTCGGGTACAAGTTCAACTCCTAGTCCTTTGTGTTCTCCTCGAATTCCACCGATTAAATTCCTTTGTTTGATCAACGTTAGCCACCCAAGTGTTTGGCCTCTAGAGGTGATCCACCAAGGAAGAATAGGTATTCAAGAAGTTGGGTATTGGCAAAACCCTAGTTTCTATCTCTATAGAAATTGTGAGTACTCTCCACAATCTAATGCAAGAGTGTGTAACCCTAATCTATGATAAAACTCCTCTTATTTATAGATGTAGGAAAAACCCTTCCCTAAACTATTTAGGATTAGGGTTTCTATTATTGTGACAACCCAAATTTTCAGAAGCTATTAGAATGAGAATTTAATAAATAAAAATTCTTGTTATGTGTCGGGTTGAGTTTATATTGATGTGCGATGTATTTTGGTTATGTGATTTGGTGTGAACATACTTTAGAACATATATTTATATATATTGAGAAGTGGAACCGAAGTTCAATAGTTAATTAAACTATTGAAGTATGTAAATGAAATTGTTACGAAAAAGGAAATTTACTAAATATTGTTGTTAATTTAATTAGGTTGAAAATTATATTTTGAAATAATATAATTTGATTATTATGTTTTGTTGACAATGATATTTTTATGGATTAAATAAAATAAATATTTTGATGGAAATTATTATGAGAATAATTTATTTAAGTATGATGATATTAAGTAATTGATGATAAACAATTTTATAGTCGGTGCGTATTTTTATTACGCTAATGGAATGGTAATATTCTAATTTAATTAAATAATTAAATTAGGGGGTGAGTAATTGGCTATGAAAATATGGTGTTGGCCAAATAAAGGGAATACGTTTAATTAAATTAAAGTGTGACAATGTATCATATAGTAAGAGGTATATTATGAAAATAAATTAGAATGGTGTTTTAAAGGGTTAGCCAAACATGGCCTTGTGACCCTTGATATTTGTAACTGATGGGACCTTTGGTTTTCGTAACTGGAAGCCACATTAGAATATATGTAACTTCCATTAAGCTGAGAAGAGGGGAGAAGTTGAGAAATAGAGAGAAAAAATTCTCTGTGAAATTAGAGAGATTCTCTGTGAAATCAAAGGAAGAAGGAGAAGATTGATCAAGTAATTGATCATCTATTTGGTTACGAAAGAATCAAAAGGTGATAATCTAAGCTTGAGTTTTTAATTTTTTTTTTCTTATTTCTTGAGTTTTCTTTGAAAAGTGAATTTTGGTGGATGTTGTTTGTATATATCTATATACATGATTGTAAGAAGTATATAGCGTTGATTTGATTAAATTTTGCAAGTATAATGTACGAATTGAAGATTTTGGTTTACAATGTAAAGTTTTTCAAAAACTTAGAATTTATGAATTCAATACTTTGGTTTGATTAAGATTATGTGAATTGGATTAGAAACTTTGTTTCTGATGGTTTAAATTCATAAGAATGCATTTAGGAATCATGTTAGAATAAATTGGGATTGAATTGGATGAATTCAGCAAGAACAGAGTTCATTCTGGGCTGAATTCGAAGTGGCGCGGCCGCGCCACTTCACAGGTCAAAACCAGCGCGACCGCGCTGGTCCTCAGAAGTGAAATTATGATTTCTTTCTCATCTAAAATTGTGGGCAGGTGTACTAGGATCATTTAAGCATAAAAGTGAATCTAAAGTCATGACCTAATGAGCTATGCAAGAAATGAATTGCCTGAGCATGATTTCATACAAATTTTCAAAATAATAATAAAAAGGATTTCGAAAGTAATTGTCAATGAGGATCTACACTAGTTTAGAGATCTTCAAGGCATGTGTTTGTGTGCTATGATAGTTGCCTGAAGACCCTAGTATAACAATGGGTTGAATGGAGTCGAAATAACTCAGTTCTGGGCTGAAAAGGGAGTAGCGCGGCCGCGCCACTCCTAGGCCAAAATGCAGCGCGGCCGCGCCGTGCTGCAGAGTTGCCAATAAGTTTTATTTGTTAAATCAAGCTTTGGGAAATATTTGTTTAAGTCCTATAAGCAAGAATACATGTCAACTATGGTATTTAGCATGTCCAAGTATAGAATGGCTATGTCAAGCGAAGAGTGAATAAGAAATTTCTAAATAAAATATAGAGTTTGTGAAAATAAAAGCAAGCTAGAATGTAAATGCAATTACATGACTTATGTGAGGTTGAGTATAGAATGTATCTATGATCAGGTTTGATATGCCAAACGAAGCAAGATTTACAAGTTTTAATTGTAAACGGATAAGACAAGCTTAGAAAGAATGTAGATTGTAGTTAACTTAATGGTATGACTAATTTTATGTCTTGAATGTATAACTGATGTTTGGTATGCGTGGTTTTACGCTATGTAGGATTTTTGAAGCACAGGTAGCGGTAGTTGTAATCAACTCGCAAGGCAAGTCTTTTAGTTCCTAATTGTTATGTGAAATAAATAATTAATTGTTTTAAATCTATGACGTAAAAGCATGATGTATTCTATATGTTGCATGTATGAAACAACAAGGTCAATTTATGACTACGTTCGTTGAATAGAGAATGTTGATTGAGTTATGGAACCCAATCTCTATTTGTTACGTGATGATCATTATGTATTACATGTTTAGCCAAATGTTTATGATTTAAATAATGAGCATGTTATCTATGTGCTATGTGATGTATGCAAACTGTTAGATTTTGCTGAGCTGTCGAGCTCATTCTTGCAAATAACCACTTTTGCAGGTTAAAGATTTAAGGTAACGATGTGTGCTGTTTGAATGGCATGAATCAAGATATAATGCATGAAGATCAACTGTTTAGCTTAAATTTATATTTTTGAACCATGATTAAGGTTCTGGATGATGTATTCGATGATGTGTTAAATGTAATAAATGTTGAGTTGTAAAATTTGTATTGACTTGTAATTTAATTTTATCCGATGTATAAAGGGTATTGAATCTAGAAGTAAGTGTTATTTTATTATAACTCTGATGAAGCGAATCATTAACTAATTATGATTCTAGATTATGTAAATGTCTAAAGGTTATGATTGAGGGAAAGTAGAGAAAGAAAACTGAAAAGTTTAAAATTGTTCCGCATTTTATTAAGTTTAACATTGAATAATGTTATAAAATCAGAGTGAGGATGTATTGTTAACGACCGAAGTCGAGAGTTGGATTTGTTCAGAATTTGGGGTCGTTACAATTATAATTAAACTCCTTTAATTAATTATGTTCCTAATTAAATTAGGAATTCATGGGAGAGTACTTCTATTAATTAATTCACAATCCATATTAGGAATTAAATAATAGTAATAGTAATAATAATAATAAGACTTCTCTTATTAATTTATATTTAATATTTCCAAAATATTAAATAATAAATATTAAGCTATTTAATTTATTTTATCTCCATAGATTAAATTAAATACACTTAACTTATTATTACAATTATGTCATTTACTTCTTAAATAAATATTTTTCTTTTGCGGTGTGACCCTTTAGGTTCTCCATATTAAACTGGTTGTGAATAAATCAATTAGAACAATTCTAATCTTATTCAAATAAATAAATTAAATTATTTAATTCATTTAAATAAATAATATTTATTCTACAATAAGGGTAAGCCCCCTTAGCGATCAACGACTTTCCAAATAATATAGATTTCAACATTAATCACAAAAGAACCTTTCAGTGCATAGTTACTGTACAATTCAATCCTTCTACCATACAACGTCCCAATTAAATATAAATAGTGCGGAAGCGCGATAAAACGGATTTTAAAATTTTTATACAAACCATCACCAAGATCAATCTATGTGCTCAATTAACGATATAAACGAAAGAGATAAAGATTAAAAAATTATACCCTCGTAGAACCATGCTTCCTCGGGTACAAGTTCAACTCCAATTCCTTCGCGTTCTCCTTGAATTTCACGAATGAGATTCCTTCCTTTGATCAACGTTAGCCACCCAAGTGTTTGGCCTCTAGAGGTGATCCACCAAGGACGAATAGGTATTCAGGAAGTTGGGTATTGACAAAACCCTAGTTTTTATCTCTATAGAAATTGCTAGTACTCTCCACAATCTAATGCAAGAGTGTGTAACCCCAATCTATGATAAGACTCCTCTTATTTATAGATGTAGGAATAACCCTTCCCTAAACTATTTAAGATTAGGGTTTCTATTATAATTAAACTCCTTTAATTAATTATGCTCCTAATCCAATTAGGAATTCATGGAAGAGTACTTCTATTAATTAATTCTCAATCCCTATTAGGAATTAAATAATAGTAATAGTAATAATAATAATAAGACTACTCTTATTAATTTATATTTAATATTTTCAAAATATTAAATAATAAATATTAAGCTATTTAATTTATTCTATCTCCATAGATTAAATTAAATACACTTAACTTATTATTATAATTATGCCATTTACTTCTTAAATAAATATTTTTCTTTTGCGGTGTGACCCTTTAGGTTCTCCATATTAAACCGGTTGTGAATAAATCAATTAGAACAATTCTAATCTTATTTAAATAAATAAGTTAAACTATTTAATTCATTTAAATAAATAATATTTATTCTACAATAAGGGTAAGCCCCCTTAGCGATCAACGACTTTCCAGATAATACAGATTTCAACATTAATCACAAAAGAACCTTTCAGTAAATAGTTACCGTACAATTCAATCCTTCTACCATACAATGTCCCAATTAAATATAAGACATGGATTTATTGTCAAGTCTTATTTAATTTAATTATATGTATTTCGATTCCCAAATGCACAACTCTAAATAATGCAAATTAGAAACTCCTTTCTAATTTCATTCTGCCTTGGCCAAGGACTACTGAGTTGTCATTTATCGAATCACATAGGACATTGCATCTTTTACTAGACGAGGTAGATTCTTTGTTGATCATTCACCTATCTCCATGCACAACTAATTATACCCAACCATACCCTTTGATATGCCCAAAAGGTCTTAAGGGACATGTCAAACTATAACTCATCATACACAAGATACTATGATGATCTCAAGTCCAAGGATCACTTATACTACTATCACTAGAGGAATTCCTATTGACAGGTGAGTAAAACTCCATTAGGTATTCCTTAGCGAGCCACGTTCAGTGAACTTATTCCCCAATAAGCACCTACATACTTGATTTAGTGTCTCCACACAAATGATTATGAGATCAATCATCCTCTTCCCAAGAGCAAGCAACGTATGTACTAATCTATCCGGATTCACTAATCCCCTTTTAGTAATCCAACGATTAGGAACGATTTTAGTTTGTGAGCTATCTAGAATTTAGATCTCATTAGCATGATCACCATCATGATTCTAAAAGCATTGCTCAAAACTATGGGTTTATCACATTTAATATAACAGCACCATGTAGATAATGTCAAATGCCTTTTAAGAAAATCAATTCTTTTATTAATAAATGAATAAGATTACAAAGTACATGCTACATCATATCAAATATGATTGGCTTGTGTGCATACTACTTTCAATCTCCCACTTGCACTAAAGCCAATCGCCATGGTATCTAATACCCATCTTCTCTAAGTGACGATCAAACTGCTGTTGAGTTAAAGTTTTAGTAAATGGATCTGCAATGTTGTCTTGAGAGTCCACACGCTCCAGGGTAACATCTCCTCTTTCAATGATCTCTCTAATCAAATGAAACCACCGCAACACGTGTTTGGATTTCTGATGAGACCTGGGTTCCTTAGCCTATGCAACAGCTCCGTTGTTATCACAGAATAAAGGTACGGCTCCTCTAATGCTAGGAACCACTCCAAGTTCAGTTATGAACTTCTTCATCCAAACAGCTTCCTTTGCAGCTTCACTTGCAGCTATGTACTCTGCCTCTGTCACTGTATCGGCAACTGTTTGCTGCTTGAAACTCTTCCAACTCACTGCGCCATTGTTTAAGGTAAACACGTACCCTGAAACGGATTTACTATCATCTTGGTCCGTTTGAAAACTTGAGTCTGTATAGCCCTTTAGTTTCAATTCAAACCCACCGTAGACTAGAAATACATCCTTAGTTCTTCTTAAGTACTTTAGGATGTTTTTCACTACCTTCTAGTGCTCTTCTCCTGGATTCGACTGATATCTGCTTGTTACACTAAGTGCATGAGCGACATCTGGTCTTCTACATATCATACCATACATGATAGATCCTATTGCAGAAGCATAAGGAATCTTACTCATACGGTCTCTCTCCTCAGGTGTCTTTGGGGCCTGTTTCTTGGAGAGATGTAATCCATGGCTCATCGGCATGAGACCTCTCTTGGAATCTTCCATGCTAAACTTCTTTAGCATCGAGTCAATGTACTTTCCTTGGGTCAAGCCTAACATCCTTTTAGATCTATCTCTATAGATCTTTATCCCCAAAATATAGGATGCCTCACCCAAGTCCTTCATGGAGAAGTGTTTAGATAACTAAATTTTGATCGACTGTAGCATAGGAACATCATTCCCTATCAGTAATATATCATCAACATATAATATAAGGAATGAAACAGCGCTCCCACTAACCTTCTTGTACACACAAGGTTCATCCTCATTTTTGATAAAATCAAACCTTTTGATTATCTCATCAAAACGGATGTTCCATCTTCGAGAAGCTTGCTTCAATCCATAAATGGATCGTTGTAGCTTACAAACTTGGTTTGTTCCAACCGTTAAAACAAAACCCTCTGGCTGTATCATATATACATTCTCCTAAAGCTCTCCATTAAGGAAGGCCGTTTTCACATCCATTTGCCAGATCTCGTAGTCATAATAAGCTGCAATTGCAAGCAAAATCTGAATGGACTTGAGCATAGCTACTGGTGAGAAGGTTTCATCATAGTCAACTCCTTGTCTTTGTTTGAAACCTTTTGCAACCAGTCGGGCCTTATAGGTCTCTACCTTGCCATCTGCTCCAGTCTTTCTCTTAAAGACCCATTTACACCCAATAAGCTTAATGCCCTCAGGTGGTGAAACCAAAGTCCATACTTGGTTTTCATACATGGAGTTCATCTCGGATTTCATGGCTTCTAGCCATTTCTCTGAGTCTTCACTACTCATAGCCTCTTCGTAAGTCATTGGATCATCATCATCTATGATGCATACCTCATCATCATCCTCTATGATGAATCCATACCTCTCAGGTATCTTCGGTACTCTTCCAGATTTACAAATAGGTTGTGGTACAGTAGGTTCTTCTACTTGGTCAGGTACCTGACTTTGATCTGGAGTATTTTGTGGTTCTTGAACTTCTTCAAGATATATCTTACTCCCACTGACCCCTTCAAGGATAAACTCCTCTTCCAAGAAGGCAGCGTGTTTCGTTACAAACACCTTTTGATCAGTAGAATGATAGAAATAATATCCTAAACTTTCTTTAGGATATCCCACAAATCTACACTTGCCGGATCTAGGCTTCAGCTTATCATGCTCAAACCTTTTGACATAAGCTGGACAACCCCAAGTCTTAACATGCTTAAGACTAGGTTTTCTCCCTGTCCATATCTCATATGGGGTCTTTGGGACGGATTTGGTAGGTACCTTGTTAAGTAGGTATGCAGCCGATTCTAGGGCATAACCCCAGAAGGATACTGGAAGGTCGGTAAAACTCATCATGGAACGAACCATGTCCAACAATGTTCGATTTCTCCTTTCAGATACACCATTCAACTGTGGCATCCCTGGTGGAGTCCATTGTGAGATTATACCATTCTCTTTGAGATAATTGAGAAACTCATTGGTCAAGTATTCCCCTCCTCGATCCGATCGAAGAATCTTAATACTCTTAAATATTAAATAATAAATATTAAGCTATTTAATTTATTCTATCTCCATAGATTAAATTAAATACACTTAACTTATTATTACAATTATGTCATTTACTTCTTAAATAAATATTTTCCTTTTGCGGTGTGACCCTTTAGGTTCTCCATATTAAACCGGTTGTGAATAAATCAATTAGAACAATTCTAATCTTATTCAAATAAATAAATTAAACTATTTAATTCATTTAAATAAATAATATTTATTCTACAATAAGAATAAGCCCCCTTAGCGATCAATGACTTTTCAGATAATATAGATTTCAACATTAATCACAAAAGAACCTTTCAGTGCATAGTTACTGTACCAATTCAATCCTTCTACCATACAACGTCGCAATTAAATATAAGATATGGATTTACTGTCAAGTCTTATTTTATTTAATTATATGTATTTTGATTCCCAAATGCACAACTCTAAATAATACAAATTAGAAACTCCTTTCTAATTTCATTCTGCCTTGGCCAAGGACTAGTGAGTTGTCATTTATCGAATCACATAGGGTATTTCATCTTTTACTAGACGAGGTAGCTTCTTTGTTGATCATTCACCTATCTCCATGCACAACTAATTATACCCAACCAAACCTTTTGATATGCCCAAAAGGTCTTAAGGGACATGTCAAAGTATAACTCGTCATACACAAGATACTATGATGATCTCAAGTCCAAGGATCACTTGTACTACTATCACTAGAGGAATTCCTATTGACAGGCGAGTAAAACTCCATTAGGTATTCCTTAGCGAGCCACGTTCAGTGAACTTATTCTCCAATAAGCACCTACATACTTGCTTTAGTGTCTCCACACAAATGATTATGAGATCAATCATCCTCTTCCCAAGAACAAGCAACGTATGTACTAATCTATCCGGATTCACTAATCCCTTTTTAGTAATCCAACGATTATGAACGATTTTAGTTTGTGAGCTATCTAGAATTTAGATCTCATTAGCATGATCACCATCATGATTCTAAGAGCATTGCTCAAAACTATGGGTTTATCACATTTAATATAACAGCACCATGTAGATAATATCAAATGCCTTTTAAGAAAATTAATTCTTTTATTAATAAATGAATAAGATTACAAAGTATATGCTACATCATATCAAATATGATTGGCTTGTGTGCATACTACTTTCAGAAAGTACATTGACTCGATGCTAAAGAAGTTTAGTATGGAAGATTCCAAGAGAGGACTCATGCCAATGAGCCATGGAATACATCTCTCCAAGAAACAGGCCCCAAAGACACATGAGGAGAGAGATCGTATGAGTAAGATTCCTTATGCTTCAGCAATAGGATCTATCATGTACGGTATGATATGTACTAGACCAGATGTCCCTCATGCACTTAGTGTAACAAGCAGATATCAGTCGAATCCTAGAGAAAAGCACTGGAAGGCAGTGAAAACATTCTAAAGTACTTAAGAAGAACTAAAGATGTATTTCTTGTCTACGGTGAGTCTGAATTGAAACTAGAGGGCTATGCAGACTCAAGTTTTCAAACAGACCAAGATGACAGTAAATCTGTTTCAGGGTATGTGTTTACCTTAAACGGTGGCGCAGTGAGTTGGAAAAGTTCCAAGCAGCAAACAGTTACTGATTCAGTGACAGAGGCAGAGTACATAGCTGTAAGTGAAGCTGCAAAGGAAGCTGTTTGGATGAAGAAGTTTATAACTGAACTTGGAGTGGTTCCTAGCATTAGCGGAGTCGTTCCTTTATTTTGTGACAACACTGGAGCTGTTGCGCGGGCTAAGGAACTCAGGTCTCATCAGAAATCCAAACACGTGTTGCGGCGGTTTCATTTGATTAGAGAGATTATTGAAAGAAAAGACGTCACCCTGGAGCGTGTGGACTCTCAAGACAACATTACAGATCTATTTACTAAAGCTTTAACCCAACATCAGTTTGATCATCACTTAGAGAAGATGGGTATTAGATACCATGGTGATTGCTTTACTGCAAGTGAGAGATTGAAAGTACTATGCACACAAGCCAATCATATTTGATATGATGTAGCATATACTTTTTAATCTTATTCATTTATTAATAAAAGAATTGATTTATTAAAGGCATTTTACTTTATCTACAAAGTGTTGTTATTTAATATGTCATAAACCCATAGTTTTAATCAATGCTTTTATAATCATAATGATGATCATGCTAATGAGATCTAAATTCTTAGAAAGCTTAAAACTAAAATTGTTCCTAATCGTTGGATTACTAAAAGGGATTAGTGAATCCGGATAGATTAGTACATACCTTGCTTGCTCTTAAGAAGAGAATGATTGATCTGATAATCATTTGTGTGGAGACACTAAAGCAAGTATGTAGGTGCTTATTGGAGAGTAAGTTTACTGAAGATGACTCGCTAAAAGAATACCTAATGGAGTTTTACTTGCCTGTCAATAGGAATTCCTCTAGTGATAGTAGTACAAGTGATCCTTGGACTTGAGATCGTCATAGTATCTTGTGTATGATAAGTTATACTTTGACATGTCCCTTAAGACCTTTAGGGTATATCAAAGGGTATGCTTGGGTATAATAAGTTGTACATGAAGATAGGTGAATGATTAACAAAAAATCTACCACATCTAGTAAAAGATGAGAATGTCCTATGCGATTCGATAAAATGACAACTCAGTAGTCCTTGGCCAAGGCAGAATAAAATTAGAAAGGAGTTTCTAATTCGCATTATTTAGAGTTGTGAATTTGATAAATCGAAATGTATATAATTAAATAAAATAAGACTTGACAGTAATTCTATGTCTTATATTTAATTGGGACATTGTATGATAGAAGGATTGAATTGTACGGTAACTATTCACTAAAAGGTTCTTTTGTGATTAATGTTGAAATCTATATTATCTAGAAAGTCGTTGATCGTAAAGGGGGCTTACCCTTATTATAGAATAAATATTATTTAACTCCTTTTAACTCCATTCCAACTGAGTTAGGAAGATAACCCATGGAACTAATATTTAACAACAACAATTAAACCAAACAATTACTCAATCAAGGCTTCATAGTCCTCTAAATCGTCCGAATAGTCATTTTGTCCAAAAAGTCCAATGTTTCATCCTTTAAACCAAGTTTCGGATCATTCATTGATTCTGTTCCACTTTGAGGTTATTAATAGCCTACAAGATGTCTTGGTAACAATAAAAATAGACCACAACCAACACTTACAACAATAATTAAAAGAATTGCTCAAACCCAATGGTTTGAGCTCAAGAACACTTAAAACTCGAAAATTCCATAAAATCAAATGGAATGGATTTTTGATCGATTGTTTACCTTGCAAATCCCTTCTAGGTGCTATGAAAATCGTTAGGCTCGGTTTTAAGTTCCTTCTTCCTCCTCCCGTTCACTCTATTTTTTCTTCCTTCTCATTTTCTTCCTGTCGTTCGTTCTCCTTCTTCTTCCTCTGTTTTCTGCAATCTTCTCTCTTTCTCTCTCTTTGTATCACTATATATCCTCTCTATTTTCCCTCTATACTCTCAATAATCTGCAGAACCAACTTGGAATGAATGGAATGGGAAGAATGAAATGAGAGGAATGGGGTGAAGGCTGAGCATGGCTTAGGAAACAATGGAGGGTGTAGCCTCCTAAGCTCCTTGAAAATAAAATCAAGAGAGAATGTTCAGCATTTTGGAACTCAATGCAATTATGTCTCTCAAAAATTAGGTTTGCTCGACCACTCCTTCCATGCTCTCATTTGATTGGTTCAAGGGTTTAGATTGGTTCCCTCTTGGAGTAACAAGCCAAAATAAATACCCAAATACACAAAAATATATCCGAATACTCCCACTTTTGTACCCAATTTGGTAAATAACTCTACCCAAAATTAAAATGGGCACTCCCATAAATTATTGGGACGCATAAAAATAATTATTATGGGATTTGTCCAAATATTCGGAACACCCATATAATACATTTCGGATTCGAATAAAATCACGTATCAGCTCAAATAAAATTTCCGACGCTTGGAAAAATTATCACTTCGCTCGCACGTATTAATGAAATTTATTAAAATCGAAAAAAGACACAAAAATATTATGGCGTGAATAGTGCCTCGGGAAACGTGTTTATGGCGTGAATAGTGCCTCGGGAAACGTCCCGGTCGTTACATCACCTCTAGACGCCAAACACTTGGGTGGCTAACGTTGATTAAAGGAAGGAATCTAACCGATGAATTCAAGGAGAACGCGAAAGGATTTGGAGTTGAACTTGTACCCGAGGAAACACGGTTCTACAAGGGTATAATTCTTATTCTCTATCTTTTTCATTTAATTAATAATTGTGTATAAAAAAAGATTATGGTGATGGTTTGCATAAAATTTTAAAATCTGACTGTATCACACTTCCGCTATATTTGTGTAATTTGATTGCATGCTCGCGTAATATACAAACCTAACATTCCGGCCCCAGTAGTCGGCGTTCCCCTACTTCTTCCCAACATAAAGACGTTCTGCACTTTCTTCCGTAAAGAGCTTCGTACGGCGGCATGCTGATGCTCGCACGATAACTATTATTATAGGCGAATTTCATATGATGTAGCATATACTTTGTAATCTTATTCATTTATTAATAAAAGAATTGATTTATTAAAGGCATTTTACTTTATCTACAAAGTTTTGTTATTTAATATGTCATAAACCCATAGTTTTAATCAATGCTTTTATAATCATAATGATGATCATGCTAATGAGATCTAAATTCTTAGAAAGCTTAAAACTAAAATCGTTCCTAATCGTTGGATTACTAAAAGGGATTAGTGAATCCGGATAGATTAGTACATACTTTGCTTGCTCTTAAGAAGAGAATGATTGATCTCATAATCATTTGTGTGGAGACACTAAAGCAAATATGTAGGTGCTTATTGGAGAGTAAGTTCACTGAACATGACTCGCTAAAAGAATACCTAATGGAGTTTTACTTGCCTGTCAATAGGAATTCCTCTAGTGATAGTAGTACAAGTGATCCTTGGACTTGAGATCGTCATAGTATCTTGTGTATGATAAGTTATACTTTGACATGTCCCTTAAGACCTTTAGGGTATATCAAAGGGTATGCTTGGGTATAATAAGTTGTACATGAAGATAGGTGAATGATCAACAAAAAATCTACCACATCTAGTAAAAGATGAGAATGTCCTATGCGATTCGATAAAATGACAACTCAGTAGTCCTTGGTCAAGGCAGAATGAAATTAGAAAGGAGTTTCTAATTCGCATTATTTAGAGTTGTGCATTTGAGAATCGAAATGCATATAATTAAATAAAATAATGTCTTATATTCAATTGGGACATTGTATGGTAGAAGGATTGAATTGTACGGTAACTATTCACTGAAAGGTTCTTTTATGATTAATGTTGAAATCTATATTATCTAGAAAGTCGTTGATCGCTAAGGGGGCTTACCCTTATTATAGAATAAATATTATTTAACTCCTTTTAACTCCATTCCAACTGGGTTAGGAAGATAACCCATGGAACTACAATTTAACAACAACAATTAAACCAAACAATTACTCAATCAAGGCTTTACAGTCCTCTAAATTGTCTGAATAGTCATTTTGTCCAAAAAGTCCAATGTTTCATCCTATAAGCCAAGGTTTGGATCATTCATTGATTTTGTTCCACTTTGAGGTTATTAATAGCTTACAAGATGTCTTGGTAACAATAAAAATAGACCACAACCAACATTTACAACAATAATTGCAAGAATTACTCAAACCCAATGGTTTAAGCTCAAGAACACTTAAAACTCGAAAATTCCATAAAATCAAATGGAATGGATTTTTGATCGATTATTTACCTTGCAAATCCCTTCTAGGTGCTATGAAAATCGTTAGGCTCGGTTTTGAGTTCCTTCTTCCTCCTCCAGTTCACTCTATTTTTTCTTCCTTCTCATTTTCTTCCTGCCGTTCGTTCTCCTTCTTCTTCCTCTATTTTCTGCAATCTTCTCTTTTTCTCTCTCTTTGTATCACTATATATCCTCTCTATTTTCCCTCTATACTCTCAATAATCTGCAGAACCAACTTGGAATGGATGGAATGGGAAGAATGAAATGAGAGGAATGGGGTGAAGGCTGAGCATGGCTTCGGAAACAATGGAGGGTGTAGCCTCCTAAGCTCCTTGAAAATAAAATCAAGAGGGAATGTTCAGCATTTTGGAACTCAATGCAATTATGTCTCTCAAAAATTTAGCTTGCCCGACCACTCTCTCTATGCTCTCATTTGATTGGTTCAAGGGTTTAGATTGGTTCCCTCTTGGAGTAACAAGCCCAAATAAATACCCAAATACACAAAAATATATCCGAATACTCCCACTTTTGTACCCAATTTGGTAAATAACTCTACCCAAAATTAAAATGGTGTTAGGTTTGTATATAACGCGAACATGCAATCAAATTACATAAATAGTGCGGAAGCGCGATAAAACGGATTTTAAAATTTTTATACAAACCATCACCAAGATCAATCTATGTGCTCAATTAACGATATAAACGAAAGAGATAAAGATTAAAAAATTATACCCTCGTAGAACCATGCTTCCTCGGGTACAAGTTCAACTCCAATTCCTTCGCGTTCTCCTTGAATTTCACGAATGAGATTCCTTCCTTTGATCAACGTTAGCCACCCAAGTGTTTGGCCTCTAGAGGTGATCCACCAAGGACGAATAGGTATTCAGGAAGTTGGGTATTGACAAAACCCTAGTTTTTATCTCTATAGAAATTGCTAGTACTCTCCACAATCTAATGCAAGAGTGTGTAACCCCAATCTATGATAAGACTCCTCTTATTTATAGATGTAGGAATAACCCTTCCCTAAAACTATGTAAGATTAGGGTTTTCTATTATAATTAAACTCCTTTAATTAATTATGCTCCTAATCCAATTAGGAATTCATGGAAGAGTACTTCTATTAATTAATTCTCAATCCCTATTAGGAATTAAATAATAGTAATAGTAATAATAATAATAAGACTACTCTTATTAATTTATATTTAATATTTTCAAAATATTAAATAATAAATATTAAGCTATTTAATTTATTCTATCTCCATAGATTAAATTAAATACACTTAACTTATTATTATAATTATGCCATTTACTTCTTAAATAAATATTTTTCTTTTGCGGTGTGACCCTTTAGGTTCTCCATATTAAACCGGTTGTGAATAAATCAATTAGAACAATTCTAATCTTATTTAAATAAATAAGTTAAACTATTTAATTCATTTAAATAAATAATATTTATTCTACAATAAGGGTAAGCCCCCTTAGCGATCAACGACTTTCCAGATAATACAGATTTCAACATTAATCACAAAAGAACCTTTCAGTAAATAGTTACCGTACAATTCAATCCTTCTACCATACAATGTCCCAATTAAATATAAGACATGGATTTATTGTCAAGTCTTATTTAATTTAATTATATGTATTTCGATTCCCAAATGCAAAACTCTAAATAATGCAAATTAGAAACTCCTTTCTAATTTCATTCTGCCTTGGCCAAGGACTACTGAGTTGTCATTTATCGAATCACATAGGACATTCACATCTTTTACTAGACGTAGTAGATTCTTTGTTGATCATTACCTATCTCCATGCATAACTTATTATACCCAATCATACCCTTTGATATACCCCAAAGGTCTTAAGGGACATGTCAAAGTATAACTCATCATACACAAGATACTATGATGATCTCAAGTCCAAGGATCACTTGTACTACTATCACTAGAGGAATTCCTATTGACAGGCGAGTAAAACTCCATTAGGTATTCCTTAACGAGTCACGGTCAGTGAACATATTCTCCAATAAGCACCTACATACTTGCTTTAGTGTCTCCACACAAATGATTATGAGATCAATCATCCTCTTCCTAAGAGCAAGCAACATATGTACTAATCTATCCGGATTCACTAATCCCCAATTTAGTAATCCAACGATTAGGAATAATTTTAGTTTGTGAGCTATCTTGAATTTAGATCTCATTAGCATGATCACCATCATGATTCTAAAGCCATTGCTCAAAATTATGGGTTTATCACATTTAATATAACAACACTATGTAGATAATATAAAATACCTTTTAAGAAAATCAATTCTTTTATTAATAAATGAATAAGATTACAAAGTATATGCTACATCATATCAAATATGATTGGCTTGTGTGCATACTACTTTCAATCTCCCACTTGCACTAAAGCCAATCGCCATGGTATCTAATACCCATCTTCTCTAAGTGACGATCAAACTGCTATTGAGTTAAAGCTTTAGTAAATGGATCTGCAATGTTGTCTTGAGAGTCAACACGCTCCAGGGTGACATCTCCTCTTTCAATGATCTCTCTAATTAAATGAAACCGCCGCAACACGTGTTTGGATTTCTGATGAGACTTGGGTTCCTTAGCCTGCGCAACAGCTCTGTTGTTGTCACAGAATAAAGGCACGGCTCCTCTAATGCTAGGAACAACTCCAAGTTCAGTTATGAACTTCTTCATCCAAACAGCTTCCTCTGTCACTGAATCAACAACTGTTTGCTGCTTGGAACTCTTCCAACTCACCGCGCCACCGTTTAAGGTAAACACATACCCCGAAACGGATTTACTGTCATCTTGGTCTGTTTGAAAACTTGAGTCTGTATAGCCCTCTAGTTTCAATTCAGACCCACCGTAGACAAGAAATACATCCTTAGTTCTTGTCAAGTACTTTAGGATGTTTTTCACTACCTTCCAGTGCTCTTCTCCTGGATTCGACTAATATCTGCTCGTTACACTAAGTGCATGAGCGACATCTGGTCTAGTACATATCATACTGTACATGATAGATCCTATTGCGGAAGCATAAGAAATCTTACTCATCCGGTCTCTCTCCTCAGGTGTCTTTGGGGCCTGTTTCTTGGAGAGATGTATTCCATGGCTCATCGGCATGAGACCTCTCTTGGAATCTTCCATGCTAAACTTTTTTAGCATCGAGTCAATGTACTTTCCTTAGGTCAAGCCTAGCATCCTTTTAGATCTATCTCTATAGATCTTTATCCCCAAAATATATGATGCCTTACCCAAGTCCTTCATGGAGAAGTGTTTAGATAACCAAATTTTGATCGACTGTAGCATAGGAACATCATTCCCTATCAGTAATATATCATCAACATATAATACAAGGAATGATACAGCGCTTCCACTAACCTTCTTGTACACACATAGTTCATCCTCGTTCTTGATAAAATTAAACCTTTTGATTATCTCATCAAAACGGATGTTCCACCTTCGAGAAGCTTGCTTCAACCCATAAATGGATCGTTGTAGCTTACAGACTTGGTTTGTTCCAACCGTTGAAACAAAACTCTCTGGTTGTATCATATATACATTTTCCTCAAGCTCTCCATTGAGGAAGGCCGTTTTCACGTCCATTTGCCAGATCTCGTAGTCATAATAAGCTGCAATTGCAAGCAAAATCCGAATGGACTTGAGCATAGCTACTGGTGAGAAGGTTTCATCATAGTCAACTCCTTGTCTTTGTTTGAAACCTTTTGCAACCAGTCGGGCCTTATAGGTCTCTACCTTGCCATCTGCCCTAGTCTTTCTCTTAAAGACCCATTTACACCCAATAGGCTTAATGCCCTCAGGTGGTGAAACATAAGTCCATACTTGGTTCTCATACATGGAGTCCATCTCGGATTTCATGGCTTCTAGCCATTTCTCTGAGTCTTCACTACTCATAGCCTCTTCGTAAGTCAATGGATCATCATCATCTATGATGCGTACCTCATCATCATCCTCTATGATGAATCCATACCTATCAGGTATCTTCGGTACTCTTCCAGATTTACGAATAGGTAGTGGTACAGTAGGTTCTTCCACTTGGCCAGGTACCTGACTTTGATCCGTAGTATATTGTGGTTCTTGAACTTCTTCAAGATATATCTTACTCCCACTGACCCCTTCAAGGATAAACTCCTTTTTCAAGAAGGCAGCGTGTTTCGCAACAAACACCTTTTAATCATTGGGATGATAGAAATAATACCATACAGTTTCTTTAGGGTATCCCACAAATCTACACTTGTCGGATCTAGTCTTTAGCTTATCATGCTCAAACCTTTTGACATAAGCTGGACAACCCCAAGTCTTAACATACTTAAGATTTGGTTTCCTCCCTGTCCATATCTCATATGGGGTCTTTGGGACGGATTTGGTAGGTACCTTGTTAAGTAGGTATGCAGCCGTTTCTAGGGCATAACCCCAGAAGGATATTGGAAGGTCGGTAAAACTCATCATGGAACGAACCATGTCCAACAATGTTCGATTTCTCCTTTCAGATACACCATTCAACTGTGGCGTCCCTAGTGGAGTCCATTGTGAGATTATACCATTTTCTTTGAGACAATTGAGAAACTCATTGGTCAAGTATTCCCCTCCTCGATCCGATCGAAGAATCTTAATACTTTTACCAGTTTGCTTCTCTACTTCACTTCTGAATTCTTTGAACTTTTCAAACGATTCAGATTTGTATTTCATTAAATACACATATCCAAATCTAGAATGATCATCTGTGAAAGTAATAAAATAAGAATACCCTCCTCGTGCATTCGTTATTATAGGTCCACATACGTCTGTGTGTACCAAAACTAACAACTCTGTAACTCTTTCTCCTTTTCCACTAAAAGGAGATTTAGTCATCTTACCCATGAGACAAGATTCACAAGTTGGATATGATTCGTAATCAGATAGCTCTAAAAGCCCATCTTTATGCAACTTGGATAATCTTGTTTCATTGATATGACCGAGTCTACAGTGCCACATAAAGGTATAATTAACATTATCTCTTTTTCTTTTCTTAGTTTGTTCAATTTGAAGTATATTTTCATGCAAGTCAAGTATGTAAAGTCCATTCAGTAAATTGCCAACACCATATAAAATATTTTTATTATAAATAGAACAACTGTTGTTCTTTATTATAATATCAAAACCATCCATATCCAATACAGAAATTGAAATAATATTTCTAATGAGTGTTGGAACATAATAACAATTATTTAAACTAATGAACTTGCCCGAAGGCAGTGCTAAACAATAAGTCCCTATAGCTAATGCAGCAACCTTTGCTACATTTCCCACTCGTAGGACGACTTCATCCTTGTTCAGCTTTCTACTTCTGCTTAGTCCCTACATATTATTACATATGTGAGAACTACAGCCGGTATCTAATACCCAAGTAGAATTTTGAGTTTCAGAAAAATTAATTTCAATCATGAACAAACCTAGATCGGAAGTTGAAGCTTCTCCAAGCTTCTTCTGGTCCGCAAGATACTGCTTGCAGTTCCTCTTCCAGTGTCCCGGCTTATTGCAATGGTAGCAAATTCCTTTGCTATATGGATCAGGTTTCTTCTTGTCCTTTCTCTTCGCCTTCCCCTTAGCCTTCTTGTTTTTCTTCTTTTTAGAAGATACCTTGGGCCTCTTCCTTTTCTTGGAAGAATCATCCACTAGTAAGACTTGGTTCTTGTTGGATGAGAAGTGACCTTCAGCAGTTTTCAGCATGTTAAGTAGCTCAGGCAAGCTGACGTCCAACTTATTCATGTGAAAATTAACAACAAATTGTGAGAAGGTGTCCGGGAGTGACTGTAAGACCAAATCTTGCCTTAACTCCCCATCCATCACGAACCTAAGCTGTCCAAGTTGTTCAATCAGATTGATCATCTTAAGGACATGAGTCTCTACAGCAGTGCCCTCGGTCATACGAGATCGGAAGAGCTCCTTAGATATCTGATATCTAGCAGTCCTACTTTGCTCACCATACAACTCTTTGAGGTGCAGCAATATAGTAGGAGCATCCATAATTTCATGCTGACGCTGAAGCTCGTTACTCATGGATGCGAGCATGATGCATTGAGCCAAGATTGCATCATCTTGCCACTTTCTAAAACTAGCAATCTCTTCCTCATAGGTTGTTTCTGCAACACTTGCAGGGACTGGCGAATTTAGGACATAAGAAATCTTTTCAGTAGTGAGAACAATTCTCAGATTCCTTAACCAGTCCGTGTAATTCGATCCGGTCAGTTTGTTAGCATCAAGTATGCTACGCAGTGATAGTGAGTTTGACATTTTTAAATTCTGCATGTGAAATAGACAACATTTTAGCATACATTCGTTTAATTAATTACCAAAATAAATTAGGTCTTTATTTTAAATTGGTATCTCTCACTTTTTTTCATCAAACTATATTACCCTCAATATATATAGTTCGGCAAATCTAATTAAAGATTTGCTAGTGAGAATAAGGATCCCATTTCAAATGTATATAGCCTTGTGTGACACAACAAACGATATATAAATAAATAGGTAGACAACTATTGTCAATTACATCACTATGTAACTCCTTGTATTTTGCCTCTTAGATTATTTTGATCAAGTGTGACACATCCGAATCAAAATTATCCAAGTTAAGTCCAACCTAGCACTTCCATATATTCGAAAGAAAAACACTGTCCTTGTGTGACACAACAAAACAGCATCATTCAGTCTATGTATAAGCATCAAATGTGATAAAGCAACATCTTAAATATTTAATACTTGTCTTGTGTGACACAACAAACTCATATTAAATATTTAATACTCTATCGCTTTACCATGCTAGAAGGCGACGTTCGATATTCCAAATATCTTTGAACGCTTAGGACTTAATATAATTTCATTGAGGGGTTTGTTATTATTAGTCTCATCTTGTTTAGCGCGCATGCACATATATATATAAAATACGCGTCATATTATTTTACATGCGAAGCATGTTTGATAATATATATAATATATATATATAGTAAGCATGCACATATAGAATACTATATTCTACCCGGATTGATTATGGACTTTTATTCTAGTTTGGTTCACTAGAGCCACCAAGTGAACCAAAAGGTCAAACCTAGGGTGCAAGAATAAATTTAAATATTGTTAGGTTTGTACATAGCGCGAATATGCAATCAAATTACATAAATAGTGCGGAAGCGCGATAAAACGGATTTTTAAATTTTTATACAAACCATCACCATGATCATCCATGTGCTCAATTATCAATTAAACGAAAGAGATAGAGATTAAGAAATTATACCCTCGTAGAACCGTGCTTCCTCGGGTACAAGTTCACCTCCAATTCCTTCGCGTTGTCCTTGAATTTCACCGATTAAATTCCTTCCTTTGATCAACGTTACCCACCCAAGTGTTTGGCCTCTAGAGGTGATCCACCAAGGAATAATAGTTGTTCAAGAAGATGGGTGTTGGCAAAACCCTAGTTTCTATCTCTATAGAAATTGCAAGTACTCTCTCTCTCCAATTCTCATGGAAGAGTGTGTAAATTGTCTAACAATCTAATTGTCTGACTGTCTAACCCTCAATCATAATAAGACTCTTCTTATTTATAGATATAGGGAACCCTCCTAAACTATTTAGGATTAGAGTTTTTATTTTAATTAAACTCCTTTAATTAATTGAACTCCTAATCCAATTAGGAATTCATGAGAGAGTACTTCTATTAATTAATTCTCAATCCCTATTAGGAATTAAATAATAGTAATAGTAATAATAATAATAAGACTCCTCTTATTATTTTATATTTAATATTTCCAAAATATTAAATAATAAAAATTAAGCTATTTAATTTATTCTATCTCCATAGATTAAATTAAATACACTTAACTTATTATTACGATTATGCCATTTACTTCTTAAATAAATATTTTCCTTTTTGCGGTGTGACCCTTTAGGTTCTCCATATTAAACCGGTTGTGAATAAATCAATTAGAACAATTCTAATTTTATTTAAATAAATAAATTAAACTATTTAATTCATTTAAATAAATAATATTTATTCTACAATAAGGGTAAGCCCCCTTAGCGATCAACGACTTTCTAGATAATATAGATTTCAACATTAATCACAAAAGAACCTTTTAGTGAATAGTTACCGTACAATTCAATCCTTCTACCATACAATGTCCCAATTAAATATAAGACATGGAATTACTGTCAAGTCTTATTTTATTTAATTATATGTATTTCGATTCTGAAATGCACAACTCTGATTAATGCAAATTAGAAACTCCTTTCTAATTTCATTCTGCTTTGGCCAAAGACTTCTGAGTCGTCATTTATCGAATCACATAGGACATTCTCTCCTTTTACTAGAAGTGGTAGATTCTTTATTGATCATTCACCTATCTCCATGTATAACTTATTATACTCAATCATACCCTTTGATATACCCTAAAGGTCTTAAGGGACATGTCAAAGTATAACTCATCATACACAAGATACTATGATGATCTCAAGTCCAAGGATCACTTATACTACTATCACTAGAGGAATTCCTATTGACAGGCGAGTAAAACTCCATTAGGTATTACTTAGCGAGCCACGTTCAGTGAACTTATTCTCTAATAAGCACCTACATACTTGCTTTAGTGTCTCCACACAAATGATTATGAGATCAATCATCCTCTTCATAAGAGCAAGCAACGTATGTACTAATCTATCCGGATTCATTAATCCCCTTTTTAGCAATCCAACGATTAGGAACGATTTTAGTTTGTGAGCTATCTTGAATTTAGATCTCATTAGCATGATCACCATTATGATTCTAAAAGCATTGCTCAAAACTATGGGTTTATCACATTTAATATAACAGCACTATGTAGATAAAGTAAAATGCCTTTAATAGACGAATAAGATTACAAAGTATATGCTACATCATATCAAATATGATTGGCTTGTGTGCATACTACTTTCAAATATAACTATTACATTTAAATCCGGGCTCCAATACAAACGGGTCTTCAAGCGCTCCTTGCTCCTTTGTCTCCAATTCTTCAAAATTAATTCTAACTAGTCCTATTACAGAAACTATTTACAATGAATAGAAACCTTGATCAGCAGTCAAGGGGAAGTACATAGGAGGGAGATAGAATTTACATTAAGAAAAATTAGAGAAGACGAGGTACGCAGACCCCATTTATAAAAACCCATACATTCAAGCATCCACTAAATAAATCCAATCACATATTGGTCAATAGTCCATAATCAATCCTTATTTATTATCACACATATCTCTATATGTATCTGTGACACCCCCAAATCCAGGTACTTAATTCCCACTGATTTGGTGTTCACTAAAACATACATTCAAAACTAACTACCCAATAAAATAACAATTAAATAAACTTAAATAAATATCTTCCCAAAATGGGTTACATCACCAAACTATTAAATATTCAAATCCCAGATTATCTTAACCTTAATACATCAAATGCAGAATAAAACATGATTTAAATAAGTCTTGATACAATCGATCATCAAATAAATAACAGGTCTTTAGCTATTTATGCATCTTGCCCTTGCCTTTGCTCGTGGACGGTTCGTCCGGCTTCTCAGCCTTAGCTGCAATGATTAGTGCAAGAGTGAGCAAACAATTGCTCACAAGTACAATAACAATAATATCTAAATGAAATGATTTCAACTGAGGAGTAATAGTTTTCTGATTTTCAACCAATAAATGATTAAAGTTTAAAAGCTCGTTAGAAAGCTTGATTCCAAAAATATAGAATTCAAGATTTAGAAATTATATCTGAGGGTCACAAGACCTCGAACTATGTCCTAGGTTGACAAGTATTTCTACTGTAACCTTTAACAGTCATATAGACTATGGACCAACATCTCGTACTCAGGGGGATCAGCCCTTTGTACAATGTATTGTGCACAAACATTTTAACGCTGTCGCGTAAGTAATCCCCTATATTAGGGTTGTTCATCTCAGTTTATCGTCTGAATTCATACCAAAAAGGAAATTGGCTTGGAACAAGTATAGAAAACATTCTAAGTCTTTGAAATGCTCATCAACTAAGGACTAGCTGAATCAATAAGGGTTTGCTAGTTTAATTCAATAGAGTTTGTTCAATAGAAACTATACTCGAAGTTTGAATAATAACAATGATTGGAATAAAGCTTGAGTATATAATCATGATAATAACCTTACTTGAATATCAATAAGCTAAGGTCAATAACCTTGCTCAATATAAATAAACTTGTCTTGAATAAATTAACAAGTTAAAAGAGAACAACAACTTGCTATAAATAATTCTCAAGCTTAAGGAAGGAAAACTTGCTCAACATAAAGTAATAAGTTGAGATAAGGAACTTGCCTCAAGCGTTGATTACAAATTAAATATCTCACGATCCTTTAAAATCCATAACGCATGCTCGAAGCATATCCTCCAACGTTTGAATTGTTCTTTCGCTCTGGCCATCGGTTTGAGGATGGTATGTTGTACTCATTCTCAACTGCGTTCCCAAACACGCTTGCAGACTTCTCCAAAATTTTGATGTGAATCGTGGATCTCGATCTGATACTATTGATACTGGAACTCCGTGCCTTGAGATAATCTCTTTGACATATAATTTTGCCAGCTGATCCAAAGTAAATCTGATTTTGATCGGCAAGAAATGCGCTGATTTCGTCAATCTGTCAACTATGACCCATATCGCGTCATAACTCTTCTGAGTAATTGGAAGTCCTACTACGAAATCCATCGTTATATGCTCCCACTTCCATTCTGGTATCTCCAAGGACTGTAACAAACCACTTGGTCGTTGATGCTCCGCTTTAACTCTCTGACAAGTGAGACATTTCGCAACACATTCAGCAACCTCTCTTTTCATGTTTGGCCACCAAAAATGTTGTCGAAGATCCTGGTACATCTTTGTGCTTCCCGGGTGAACCGAAAATCTTGAACTGTGAGCTTCATTCAAAATCTCCTCTCTGATTGCCAATACCGACGGTACCCAGATTCTGCCTTCAAATCTCAGCAACCCTTCGATATCGATTTTATATTTAAGCTCTTCACCTTCAAGCACTCTTTTCCGTATCTCAACACACTCGTCATCCTGGAGTTGCGCTTCTTTCACTTTTTCCACCAAAGTTGGTTGAGTTTCCATCTGGAATAATTTTTCATTAGGCTCTGCCAGATTCCTCACCTCTAACTCCAACTTAGCCATCTCTGCTACGAGCTTCTCCTGATCAGTTAACAAAAATAGTTTCTCCCGACCCTTTCTACTCAAAGCGTCAGCAACCACATTAGCCTTCCCTGGATGGTATAGAATTTCACAGTCATAATCTTTGATCAATTTTATCCATCTTCTCTGTCGCATATTCAAATCTTTCTGCGTGAAAATATACTTCAGACTTTTATGGTCTGTATATATTTCACACTTCTCCCCATAGAGATAGTGCCTCCAGATTTTTAAAGCAAACACCACGGCTGCTAACTCCAAATCATGGGTCGGATACCCTTTTTCATAGTCTTTTAGTTGGCGCGATGCATATGCAATAACTTTACCATTCTGCATCAACACACAACCAAGTCCTTTATGTGATGCGTCACTGTACACCACAAAATTTCCTGTATCATCTGGTAAAGACAACACAGGTGCCGAACTTAATCTCTTCTTGAGTTCTTGGAAACTTTCTTCGCACTTCTCCGTCCAAACAAACTTCACTGATTTCCTTGTTAAGTTCGTCAACGGAGTGGCGATCCTGGAGAAATCTTGGATAAAACGTCTGTAGTAACCTGCTAAACCCAAGAAACTCCTCACTTCTGACGGTGTCTTCGGCTGATCCCAGTTCATGACTGCTTCGACTTTCGCTGGATCCACCGAAATCCCGTCTTTATCAATAACATGGCCAAGAAATTGAACACGCTCCAACCAAAATTCGCACTTCAAAAAGTTTGCATACAATTTCTCTTTTCTTAACGCCTCCAATGTCACCCTTAAATGCTCCACGTGTTCTTCTTGAGTTTTGGAGTAAACCAAAATGTCGTCTATAAATACCACCACAAATTTATCCAGAAATGGTTTAAACACTCTATTCATTAAGTCCATGAATGCTGCAGGCGCATTCGTTAAACCAAATGACATAACCAAAAACTCATAGTGACCATATCTGGTTCGAAACGCTGTCTTTGGTATGTCCTCTTTTCTCACCTTCAACTGATGGTACCCACTTCGTAAATCTATCTTTGAAATATATCTGGCTCCTTTCAGTTGGTCAAACAGGTCATCAATCCTTGGCAACGGATACTTGTTTTTGATCGTGACCTTGTTCAATTCTCTATAATCAATGCAAAGACGCATCGACCCATCCTTCTTCTTAACAAACAATACCGGCGCTCCCCACGGCGAAACGCTCGGTTGAATATACTTCTTATCTAGCAGCTCTTGCAGCTGCACCATTAACTCCTTCATTTCTACCGGAGCCATTCGATACGGGGCTTTCGATATAGGGGCCGTTCCTGGTGCTAAATCAATTACAAACTCGATTTTCCTATCTGGCGGTAATCCTGGCAAATCATCAGGAAATACATCCGCAAAATCCCTAACTACTGGTATCTCCTCCAGCTTTGCACCCACCTTTCGGGTATCAACTATGTAGGCTAGATATCCTACACATCCTTGTTTCAACATCTTTCTGGCCTGCACCATCGTCAGACAATTCGTTTGTCTAGGCGACTTGCTGCCAAAAAATACAACCCTTGACGGAGTCATAAGGTTTACACACTTCTTTTGACAGTCAATAACTGCCCCATGGTTGAACAACCAATCCATACCCAAAATAACATCAAACTCCCCAAGACGAATTGGGATCAAGTTTACTGTCATCACATGACCTTTAATATCTACCTGACAATTCTTGTGGACAAACTTAACAGGAATCACCTCCCTATTCGCAATTTCTATGTTCATAGGGTAATCTAATTCTTCCTGAGGTAACTCTAATTTCTTAGCAAAATCATCGGATATAAATGAGCAAGTAGCACCCGAGTCAAACAATACATAAGAATTAACATTATTGACTGGAATGATACCTGACACTACATCCTTTGACTGCACAGCATCCTGCACTGTCATATTAAATGTTCGAGCAGTAGGTCGGTTGGGCTGCGTGGGTCCTGTGATAGTCAGATTGCCTCCACCACCACTGTTTCCCTTTCCTGAACTGGCTCCACCTGTAGTTGCTTTCTTAGGGCACTCTCGGGCAAAGTGATCCTTCGACCCGCAGATGAAACATGCTCTCTTCTTCGGATTAGGGCAATTCGGCGCGATATGCCCCTCCTGCCCGCAGTTGAAGCACACCCTTTTACCTTTCAAACAAGCACCCATATGGCTCTTTCCACAGTTGCTGAACACCTCCATCTTCTTCTTCTGATTACCCTGCTGACTTCCCGCAGAGTTACTATCATTCCATTTCCTCTTCTGGCTACTGCCCCCATGGCTACCACTTGCCTTGTTTTCACTATCATTCTTCTTCTTCCTCTGCTCCTGATTATACTTGGACAGAGCATCACTGCCTCCTTCAGCGATAATCGCCTTTTCTAGCACTGCCGCAAATGAGTTCAGTTGAAACAACGAAACTCTACTATATAACCAGGGTTTCAGTCCCTGCTCAAATCTCCTAGCCTTCCGCTCATCCGTGTTGACCTGATATGGCGCAAACCGCGCCAGCTCATTAAACTTTGCAACATATTCAGGTACCGTCATGGTACCTTGCTTCAGTTCCAGAAACTGCACCTCCATTTGATTTTGAGCACTTGCCGGAAAGTAGGTCTCGAAAAACATCTCTTTAAATCGCTCCCACGGAATAATCCCTTGGCCACCTCGAGTCTTATTTGCTTGCCACCAGTAGCTAGCTTCTGATTTCAGCATAAAGGTTGCAAATGCCGTCTTCTGGTCCTCATTGACCCTAGCGACATCAAACACCTTCTCCATCTCCATGACCCATATTTGAGCCTCTATCGGATTCATAGACCCGTGATATTCCGGAGGTCCGACAGCCTTGAAGTCTTTAAAGGTTGTAGCCTGAGCTTGTGGTTGATTTGCAAAGGCTCCCGTTAACAAATTTACCAACTGCTGCATGGGATTAGCGTTGACTTCTTCGTTGTTAGTAGATTCCTCAGGGGTCTGTTGACGTGCTGGTTGTCTTCTTGGAGGCATCTTACTGTTAAAAACAATTCGCGTCATTAAACTATTGCTCAATTACTTAAACATTTAAGTCTTAACTTAAACATTTATAAACAACACTTAACACAGCACATCTGATAAACTTTCACATTTTATTCATTAACTGCTTCAAAACATAATAGAGATAACATCGTAGTTATTTACATCATCTATCCTGAAATCACAAAGTTTCAGGATTACAACATTATTCTATCCCATTATAGAAACTGGGATTTACAATTTATTTACTCATAAATTTCATAATAACAAATCTAATCACAATCTATGATGACATCCCACGACGCACAGCTTCCTGGCGTTCCTGCTCCATAATACGCGTCATAATCCTACGATCCATCACATCTGGATGACGATTAGCTCGATCTTGAGCTCTATCTATAGTAGTATGAAAAATATACTCCATCTCATCAATCTTGGCCTTCTTTGACCGCATCTCACACTCAACACGATCTGCGCGATCAGCCTCCCTCAGCCAAGCTGTCTCAGCTCTCGCCCGCTTAGCTGACTCCTCGTTCAACTCATCTCGTACAACTTCATTCCTGGCTATCAGCTGTCCTCGTCGATACTCAGACTGTGCTAGCCTCTGCTCAGCTTTTGCAAGACGTGATGAAAGGTCTTGAATCTCAGCATCCTTCTGCTCTAGAGTGGTTTGACGTTCTGCAGCCTGTTCCTCTAACTCCTCCTTTTCACTCTCTACATGAACCAGCTTCCACTCCACATCTCCAAGACGTATATCTAGCTCCTCGATCTCACTGTTCTTCTGCTCCAAAGCAGTCTGTCGCTCCACCAGCTGCCTCTCTAACTCCTCCATTCTATCCTGCAACTCTATGTTGCGATCATACACTTGCTCGTACATCTGAACACCCAAAGTAGATAGTGATATCCCCTCAGGGTCTTCCTCCTCCTCCTCAACCTCTTCAGGGTCCTCCTCAGGATCCTCCTCAGGGTCCTCCTCAGGGTCCTCCTCAGGATTAGTCTCAGGCTCATACTCGTGACCTGTAACTGTAACCAATGGCTCCCTCTGCACTAGCTGCTCATGAACCACGTGAATATCTCTATCAGTCATCCTGACAACAAAGTTTTTAAGTTTTAATTACTAATCGATAATACTCGCGAACACATAAGTTTGTTATCAAATAAGCACATAGCACATAATCATTTTGTTGTCTTTTATGAATTTCCGTAATTCATTTCTTAGAACTCGATAAGAGTTTATCACCACTATATTCTCTATCTTCTAAAAGGCTACTACCCTAAGGTTTTTCTCACCTAAAGGTTCATAACCTACAGCTCTGATACCAACCTGTGACACCCCCAAATCCAGGTACTTAATTCCCACTGATTTGGTGTTCACTAAAACATACATTCAAAACTAACTACCCAATAAAATAACAATTAAATAAACTTAAATAAATATCTTCCCAAAATGGGTTACATCACCAAACTATTAAATATTCAAATCCCAGATTATCTTAACCTTAATACATCAAATGCGGAATAAAACATGATTTAAATAAGTCTTGATACAATCGATCATCAAATAAATAACAGGTCTTTAGCTATTTATGCATCTTGCCCTTGCCTTTGCTCGTGGACGGTTCGTCCGGCTTCTCAGCCTTAGCTGCAATGATTAGTGCAAGAGTGAGCAAACAATTGCTCACAAGTACAATAACAATAATATCTAAATGAAATGATTTCAACTGAGGAGTAATAGTTTTCTGATTTTCAACCAATAAATGATTAAAGTTTAAAAGCTCGTTAGAAAGCTTGATTCCAAAAATATAGAATTCAAGATTTAGAAATTATATCTGAGGGTCACAAGACCTCGAACTATGTCCTAGGTTGACAAGTATTTCTACTGTAACCTTTAACAGTCATATAGACTATGGACCAACATCTCGTACTCAGGGGGATCAGCCATTTGTACAATGTATTGTGCACAAACATTTTAACGTTGTCGCGTAAGTAATCCCCTATATTAGGGTTGTTCATCTCAGTTTATCGTCTGAATTCATACCAAAAAGGAAATTGGCTTGGAACAAGTATAGAAAACATTCTAAGTCTTTGAAATGCTCATCAACTAAGGACTAGCTGAATCAATAAGGGTTTGCTAGTCTAATTCAATAGAGTTTGTTCAATAGAAACTATACTCGAAGTTTGAATAATAACAATGATTGGAATAAAGCTTGAGTATATAATCATGATAATAACCTTGCTTGAATATCAATAAGCTAAGGTCAATAAGCTTGCTCAATATAAATAAACTTGTCTTGAATAAATTAACAAGTTAAAAGAGAACAACAACTTGCTATAAATAATTCTCAAGCTTAAGGAAGGAAAACTTGCTCAACATAAAGTAATAAGTTGAGATAAGGAACTTGCCTCAAGCGTTGATTACAAATTAAATATCTCACGATCTTTAAACAACCTATACATTTAATTATAAAATGGTAACATAATTAGTTACAAAATAATATACACTTTAAGCTTGCTTTTATCCTTTTATTATAACATTTCACTTAGCATATCATAGTCAACAAGTGCTAGTTTAACAACCATCTTAGAAATTCTTTAGTCACTTAACACATTAATATAAGTTTAATTATGCATACAATGATACATCATAGCTACCAAGAAAAGAAAACATAATAATAATAATTTTTTTTTATACAGCAGTGATTCTCGCCGGGGCGAGAATTTACTGAACAAAACGCTCGCCGGGGCGAGACCTCGCCGGGGCGGGGATTTCTTCACATTTTCTCGCCGGGGCGAGATACTCGACAGTCATCTTCCCCAGCTCGCGAACTAGTGAAAACTTAGGCCAAATTTGGCCAAATTTTCCGAATTCTACCATCCAGAATACAAATTAAACATACCCAGACATCATATATGATATAAAACATTTACCTAACATGTTCTGTAAACATTTTAATCATTCAATCACATAAACAACTAGTTTAAAACCAAAAATTCACTGTTAAAACCAAATATTCAAGTTTTAACCATTCTCACGAAATTAAACTCTGTAAATTCATTTTTCAACCAATTAAAACCATTCTTCATTCATTATTCATGTTTTTCATCACATAATCATAAACAATTATTAATTCACCGATTAATAACCAAATTGAATCATCAATTTTCATTCAAATATGCCATACATGAAATAAAGCTCTGTAAAACTAAGAACTTAATTCTAAAGCATGTTTTCATGAATTAATTCTTCAAACTAGTTTATAATCACCACATAATCTCTAATACATGCTTACTAACAATTATAACCAAGTAATTCATGTATTTAGCATATAAATTCATATACAGTGAAATAAAAATCACATACAGAGAAGTAAAATAATAAAAATATAATTAAAACAAAACTAATAAGAATTATACCTTCAAGCTATGTATATAATTCCTTACTAGCACTTCCCTTTCTTCTCTTTCTCAAGTCACAAACCTCTCAACTCTCAATTTTCTCTCTAACTCTCTCTTCTTCTCTGTATATTCTCTTTTCTCTTTGAACTCTGTTCTTTCTTTTCTTTCTTTTCTTTTCTTACAACTGACGCACTTTAAAAATAAAACTGATAAAAATAAAAACTGATAATTAATATAATAACGTATAATCTAAATTTAATCCATCAGTTTAAAATTTCAAAAGCCATAAGGCTATGTTTGGCCAATTACAAATAAAATAATCTATTATTCTAACTAAAGGTCTTAAGGCCTTGTTTGGTAAAACACAAATAAAATAACCCATTATTTCCAAACAAAGATCATAGGGCCTTGTTTGGTAAAACTAAATTAAATACTTTCTCATTTATTTTAATAAACCAATATAACATATTGTTTAAAATGTCACACTTCTAATTTAATTGAACTTATTATTAAATAAATTCAATTAAACCTTACCAACTCAAATAATAATTTCATTTAACAAATAACAAAAATACCAAATAAATTCTCTTATTCAAATAAATCATTTATTCAAATAAACCTTTTCATCATCTAATTTAATCATTAAATTAAATTAGAATAAACATAACAAATCACATTCAAATAATATTTAACATTATTAAACTCAACATATACCCACTTCACCAAAACTTAATAAATTATTTATTTAACTCAATAAATTAATAAAAATATTTATATAACTCAATAAATATTTTTATTCAATCATAAAAATTGCATTTGTTACAGTATCAATAAATAACATTCATCTCATGAATAATAAAACCATTCCATATATGCATTGATATCAATTAATGGACAAAAGTTTTGCTAATATTTAGTTTTTGAAACAAAATAAACTCTTTTATTTTAATCAAAAACCAAATCCAAAATAAACTCTTTTAATTTTAGCAATCTGAAATCCTATTTCAGATAAAATAAACATCTTTATTTTAAACTTATATCAATTAAATAAACCATTTATTTCAATTGAAGGGAAAAAAAAATTTCGGATTCTGCTAGCCGGCGCAGCTGCGCCCAGAATGAACTGGGAAACGGCCCAGCGCAGCTGCGCTCCAGAATGAACTGGAGCCGGCGCAGCTGCGCCGCGTCGCTGATCTAGAAAAATTGATTCTGCCCAAAAATTTCGATCCAATCGCATACCATACACATATGGAATCATCAAAATCGATAATTAGCACAAGATTAGGCTCTGATACCACTGTTAGGTTTGTATATAACGCGAACATGCAATCAAATTACATAAATAGTGCGGAAGCACGATAAAACAGATTTTAAAATTTTTATACAAACCATCACCAAGATCAATCTATGTGCTCAATTAACGATATAAACGAAAGAGATAGAGATTAAGAAATTATACCCTCGTAGAACCGTGCTTCCTCGGGTACAAGTTCAACTCCAATTCCTTCGCGTTCTCCTTGAATTTCACGGATGAGATTCCTTCCTTTGATCAACGTTAGCCACCCAAGTGTTTGGCCTCTAGAGGTGATCCACCAAGGAAGAATAGGTCATTCAAGAAGTTGAGTATTGGCAAAACCCTAGTTTCTATCTCTATAGAAATTGCTAGTACTCTCCATAATCTAATGCAAGAGTGTGTAACCCCAATCTATGATAAGACTCCTCTTATTTATAGATGTAGGAATAACCCTTCCCTAAACTATTTAGGATTAAGGTTTCTATTATAATTAAATTCCTTTAATTAATTATGCTCCTAATCCAATTAGGAATTCATGGGAGAGTACTTCTATTAATTAATTCTCAATCCCTATTAGGAATTAAATAATAGTAATAGTAATAATAATAATAATAAGACTCCTCTTATTAATTTATATTTAATATTTCCAAAATATTAAATAATAAATATTAAGCTATTTAATTTATTTTATCTCCATAGATTAAATTAAATACACTTAACTTATTATTATAATTATGCCATTTACTTCTTAAATAAATATTTTTCTTTTGCGGTGTGACCCTTTAGGTTCTCCATATTAAACCGGTTGTGAATAAATCAATTAGAACAATTCTAATCTTATTTAAATAAATAAGTTAAACTATTTAATTCATTTAAATAAATAATATTTATTCTACAATAAGGGTAAGCCCCCTTAGCGATCAACGACTTTTCAGATAATATAGATTTCAACATTAATCACAAAAGAACCTTTCAGTGAATAGTTATCGTACAATTCAATCCTTCTACCATACAATGTCCCAATTAAATATAAGACATGGATTTACTGTCAAGTCTTATTTAATTTAATTATATGTATTTCGATCCCCAAATGCACAACTCTAAATAATGCAAATTAGAAACTCCATTCTAATTTCATTCTGCATTGGTCAAGTACTACTGAGTTGTCATTTATCGAATCACATAGGACATTCACATCTTTTACTAGACGTGGTAGATTTTTTGTTGATCATTCACCTATCTCCATGCACAACTTATTATACCCAATCATACCCTTTGATATACCCCAAAGGTCTTAAGGGACATGTCAAAGTATAACTCATCATACACAAGATACTATGATGATCTCAAGTCCAAGGATCACTTGTACTACTATCACTAGAGGAATTCCTATTGATAGGCGAGTAAAACTCCATTAGGTATTCCTTAGCGAGCCACGTTAAGTGAACTTATTCTCCAATAAGCACCTACATACTTGATTTAGTGTCTCCACAAAAATAATTATGAGATCAATCATCCTCTTCATAAGAGCAAGCAACGTATGTACTAATCTATCCGGATTCACTAATCCCCAATTTAGTAATCTAACGATTAGGAACAATTTTAGTTTGTGAGCTATCTTGAATTTAGATCTCATTAGCATGATCACCATCATGATTCTAAAAGAATTACTCAAAACTATGGGTTTATCACATTTAATATAACAACACTATGTAGATAATATAAAATGCCTTTTAAGAAAATCAATTCTTTTATTAATAAATGAATAAGATTACAAAGTATATGCTACATCATATCAAATATGATTGGCTTGTGTGTATACTACTTTCAAATGGGTACTCCCATAAATTATTGGGACGCATAAAAATAATTATTATGGGATTTGTCCAAATATTCGGAACACCCATATAATACATTTCGGATACGGATAAAATCACGTATCAGCTCAAATAAAATTTTCGACGCTTGGAAAAATTATCACTTCGCTCGCACGTATTAATGAAATTTATTAAAATTGAAAAAAGACACAAAAATATTATGGCGTGAATAGTGCCTCGGGAAACGTGCTTATGGCGTGAATAGTGCATCGGGAAACGTCACAGTCGTTACATCATCTCTAGACGCCAAACACTTGGGTAGCTAACGTTAATCAAAGGAAAGAATCTAACCGATGAATTCAAGGAGAACGCGAAAGGATTTGGAGTTGAACTTGTACCCGAGGAAACACGGTTCTACAAGGGTATAATTCTTATTCTCTATCTTTTTCATTTAATTAATAATTGTGCATAAAAAAAGATCATGGTGATGGTTTGCATAAAATTTTAAAATCTGACTGTATCGCACTTCCGCTATATTTGTGTAATTTGATTGCATGCTCGCGTAATATACAAACCTAACATTCCGGCCCCAGTAGTCGGCGTTCCCCTACTTCTTCCCAACATAAGGACGTTCTGCACTCTCTTCCGTAAAGAGCTTCGTACGACGGCATACTGATACTCGCATGATAACTATTATTATAGGCGAATTTGATATGATGTAGCATATACTTTGTAATCTTATTCATTTATTAATAAAAGAATTGATTTATTAAAGGCATTTTACTTTATCTACAAGGTGTTGCTATTTAATATGTCATAAACCCATAGTTTTAATCAATACTTTTATAATCATAATGATGATCATGCTAATGAGATCTAAATTCTTAGAAAGCTTAAAACTAAAATCGTTCCTAATCGTTGGATTACTAAAAGGGATTAGTGAATCCGGATAGATTAGTACATACTTTGCTTGCTCTTAAGAAGAGAATGATTGATCTCATAATCATTTGTGTGGAGACACTAAAGCAAGTATGTAGGTGCTTATTGTAGAGTAAGTTCACTAAACATGACTCGTTAAAGGAATACCTAATAGAGTTTTATTTGCCTGTCAATAGGAATTCCTCTAGTGATAGTAGTACAAGTGATCCTTGGACTTGAGATCGTCATAATATCTTGTGTATGATAAGTGATACTTTGATATGTCCCTTAAGACCTTTAGGGTATATCAAAGGGTATGCTTGGGTATAATAAGTTGTACATGAAGATAGGTGAATGATCAACAAAAAATCTACCACATCTAGTAAAAGATGAGAATGCCCTATGCGATTCGATAAAATGACAACTCAGTAGTCCTTGGCCAAGGCAGAATGAAATTAGAAAGGAGTTTCTAATTCGCATTATTTAAAGTTGTGAATTTGATAAATCGAAATGCATATAATTAAATAAAATAAGACTTGACAGTAATTCTACGTCTTATATTTAATTGGGACATTGTATGGTAGAAAGATTGAATTCTATGGTAACTATTCACTGAAAGGTTCTTTTGTGATTAATGTTGAAATCTATATTATCTAGAAAGTCGTTGATCGCTAAGGGGGCTTACCCTTATTATAGAATAAATATTATTTAATTAAATAAACTAAATAATTTAATTTATTTATTTAAATAAGATTATAATTGTTCTAATTGATTTATTCACAACCGGTTTGATATGGAGAATCTAAAGGGTCACACCGCAAAAGAAAAATATTTATTTAACAAGAAAATGATATAATTATAATAATAAGTTAATTGTATTTAATTTAATCTATGGTGATAGAATAAATTAAATAGCTTAATATTTATTATTTAATATTTTAGAAATATTAAATATAAATTAATAAGAGGATTCTTATTACTATTATTACTATTATTATTATTTAATTTCTAAAAGGGTTTGGGAATTAATTAATAGAAGTACTCTCATAAATTCCCAATTAGATTAGGAGTTTAATTAATTAAAAGAGTTTAATTAAAATAAAACCCTATTCCTAAATAGTTTAGGAGGGTTGCCTACATCTATAAATAAGAGGAGTCTTATTTTGGATTAGAGTTACACACACTTTTATTAGAATTGTGGAGAGTACTTATAATTTCTATAGAGATAGAAGCTAGAGTTTTGCTAACACCCATCTTTTTGAACAAGTATTATTCCTTGGTGGATCACCTCTAGAGTTGGGTGGCTAACGTTGATTAAAGGAAGGAATCTAACCGGTGAATTCAAGGAGAACGCGAAAGGATTTGGAGTTGAACTTGTACCCGAACAAACACGGTTCTACAAGGGTATAATTCTTATTCTCTATCTTTTTCGTTAAATTAATAATTGTGCATAAAGAAAGATCATGGTGATGGTTTTCATAAAATTTTAAAATCTGACTGTATCGTTCTTCCGCTATATTTGTGTAATTTGATTGCATGCTCGCGTAATATACAAACCTAACATTCCGGCATAAGGACGTTCTACACTTTCTTCCGTAAAGAGCTTCGTACGGCGGCATGCTAATGCTCGCATGATAACTATTATTATAGGCGAATTTGATATGATGTAGCATATACTTTGTAATCTTATTTATTTATTAGTAAAAGAATTGATTTAGTCAAGGCATTTTACTTTATTTACATGTTGTTGTTATTTAATATGTCATAAACCCATAGTTTTAAGCAATGCTTTTAGAATCATGATGACGATCATCCTAATGAGATCTAAATTCTTAGAAAGCTTAAAACTAAAATCTTTCCTAATCATTTGATTACTAAAAGGGATTAGTGAATCCGGATAGATTAGTACATACTTTGCTTGCTCTTAGGAAGAGGATGATTGATCTCATAATCATTTGTGTGGAGACACTAAATCAAGTATGTAGGTGCTTATTGGAGAGTAAGTTCACTGAACATGACTCGCTAAAAGAATACCTAATGGAGTTTTACTTGTCTGTCAATAGGAATTCCTCTAGTGATAGTAGTACAAGTGATCCTTGGACTTGAGATTGTCATAGTATCTTGTGTATGATAAGTTCTACTTTGACATGTCCCTTAAGACCTTTAGGGTTTATCAAAGGGTATGCTTGGGTATAATAAGTTGTACATGAAGATAGGTGAATGATCAACAAAGAATCTACCACATCTAGTAAAAGATGAGAATGTCCTATGCGATTCGATAAAATGACAACTCAGTAGTCCTTCGCTAAGGCAGAATGAAATTAGAAAGGAGTTTTTAATTCGCATTATTTAGAGTTGTGCATTTGAGAATCGAAATGCATATAATTAAATAAAATAAGACTTGACAGTAATTTCATGTCTTATATTTAATTGGGACATTGTATGGTAGAAGGATTGAATTGTACAGTAACTATTCACTGAAATGTTCTTTTGTGATTAATGTTGAAATCTATATTATCTAGAAAGTCGTTAATCGCTAAGGGGACTTACCCTTATTGTAGAATAAATATTATTTATTTAAATGAATTAAATAATTTAATTTATTTATTTAAATAAGATTAGAATTGTTCTAATTGAGTTATTCACAACGCAAAAGGAAAAATATTTATTTAAGAAGTAAATGGCATAATTATAATAATAAGTTAAGTGTATTTAATTTAATCTATGGAAATAGAATAAATTAAATAACATAATATTTAATATTTAATATTTTGAAAATATTAAATATAAATTAATAAGAGGAGTCTTATTATTATTATTATTACTATTATTATTATTATTTAATTCCTAAAAGGGTTTGGGAATTAATTAATAGAAGTATTCTCATAAATTCCTAATTGGATTAGGAGTTTAATTAATTAAAAGAGTTTAATTAAAATAAAACCCTATTCCTAAATAGTTTAGGAGGGTTGCATACATCTATAAATAAGAGGAGTCTTATTTTGGATTAGGGTTACACACACTTCTATTAGAATTATGAAGAGTACTTACAATTTCGATAGAGATAGAAACTAGGGTTTTGCTAACACCCATCTTCTTGAACAAGTATTATTCCTTGGTGGATCACCTTTAGAGGCCAAACACTTGGGTGGCTAACGTTGATCAAAGGAAGGAATTTAATCGGTGAAATTCAAGGAGAACGCGAAAGAATTGGAGTTGCACTTGTATCTGAGGAAGCTAGAACTCTACAACGGTATAATTCTTATTCTCTATCTCTTTCTTTTAATTAATAATTGTGCATAAATAAAGATCATGGTGATGGTTTGTATAAAATTTTAAAAACTGATTCATCATGCTTCCACTCATTATATATAATTTGATTGTATGCTCGCGTAATATACAAATCGAACAGTGGTATCAGAGCCAAACTTTTTGTGAATTATTAATTGTTTTGATTCCATATATGTATGGGTATGTGTTTAGAACAATTTAATTGGGCATAATTGTTAGTATAGAATCATGTTTTTGGGAGAAAACTCAAAAATCGCGATCTGAAAAAACCAGAAACGAACGAACAGAACTTGAGAGCCGCGACGCTCATTTGTGCAAGCCGTGACGTGGGGTTTAAGCCGCAAAGCTCAAATCCTTGAGCCGCAGCGCATGGCTATTCTTTGGGGTCGCGACGCTCGTTTGTTTGAGCTGCGACGCATAAAGGCTTGTTGGTTCGTTTTGTGCAATTTTTGATAAATTCTAAATTAAAATAAAGGAGTTTATTTTTTATTTAGAATTGGACTAAAATAAAGATTTTTATTTATTTGGAATTGGATTCCATGTTAAATTAAAATAAATAGTTTATTTTGATTTAATTTGGATTAAAATAAAGGAGTTTATTTTGATTCAAAATTGGATTTTATGCTAACTATAATTGCCCATTAAATGATATCAACGCATATATGGAATGATTTTGATTTCATGAGATGAATATTATTTATTGATGCATATGGAGATATGTGTGATAATAAATATGATTGATTATGGACTATTGACCAATGTGTGATTGGATTTTATTCTATGAAAATGCATGAATGAATGAGTTTTATAAATGGGGTCTGCGTACCTCGTCTTTTCTAATTTTTTTTAATGTAAATTATATCTTCCTCCTATGTACTTCCCTTTGACTGCTGATCAAGGTTTCTATTTATTATAAATAGTTTATGTAATAGGATTAGTTAGAATTATTTTCAAGAATTGGAGACAAAGGAGCAAGGATCACATGAAGACCCATTTGTAATGGAGCCCGGGTTTAAATATAATAGTTATATTTAAATTCAGTTCTTGCACCCTAGGTTTGACTTTTTGGTTCACTTGGTGGCTCTAGTGAACCAAACTAGAATAAAAGTCCATAATCAATCCAGGTAGAATATAGTATTCTATATGTGCATGTTTACTATATATATTATATATTATAACAAATGCTTCGCATGTTAAATAATATGACGCGTATTTTATATATATATTTATATGCATGCGTGCTAAATAAGATGAGACAAATAATAACAAAACCCTCAAAGAAATTATATTAAGTTGTAACGTTCAAAGATATTTGGAATATCGAACGTCGCCTTCTAGCATGATAAAGCGATAGAGTATTGAATATTTAATATGAGTTTGATGTGTCACACAAGGCAAGTATTAAATATTTAAGATGTTGCTTTAATACATTTGATGCTTATTAAGGAATTGAACGATGTTGTTTTGTTGTGTCACACAAGGACGGTGTTTTTCTCTTCACATATATGGAAGTGCTAGGTTGGACTTAACTTGGATAATTTTGATTCAGATGTGTCACACTTGATCAAAATAATCTAGGAGGCAAAATACAAGGAGTTACATAGTGATGTAATCGACAATAGTTGTCTACCTATTTATTTATGTATAGTTTATTGTGTCACACAAGGCTATATACATTTGAAATGGGATCATTATTCTCACTAGCAAATTTTTAATTAGATTTGCCGAACTATATATTGAGGCTAATATAGTTTGATGAAAATAGTAGGAGATACCAATTTAAATAAAGACCTAATTTATTTTGGTAATTAATAAAATGAGTGTACGCTAAAATGTTGTCTATTTCACATGCAGAATTTGAAAATTTTGAAACTCACTATCATTGCGTAGCATACTTGATGCTAACAAACTGACCAAACCGAATTACACGGACTGGTTTAGGAATCTGAGAATTGTTCGCATTGCTAAAAAGATTTCTTATGTCCTAAATTTTCCCGTCCCTGCAACTGTTGCAGAAACAGCCTCTGAGGAAGAGATTGCTATTTTTAGAAAGTGGAAAGATGATGCAACCTTGGCTCAATGCATCATGCTCGCATTTATGAGTAACGAGTTTCAACGTTAGCATGAAACTATGAATGCTCCTACTATATTGTTACACCTCAAGGAGTGTATGGTGAGCAAAGTAGGACTGCCAGATATCAGATATCTAAGGAGCTCTTCCGATTTCGAATGACCGAGGGCACTATTGTTGAGACTCATATCCTAAAGATGATCAATCTGATTGAACAACTTGGACAGCTAGGGTTCGTAATGGATGGGGAGTTAAGTCAAGATTTGATCTTGCAGTCACTCCCAGACACTTTCTCATAATTTATTGTGAATTTTCACATAAATAAGTTAGACATCAGCTTGCCTGAGTTACTTAATATGCTAAAAACTGATGAAGGTCACTTCCCATTCAAGAAGGACCAAATCTTATTGGTGGATGATCCTTTCAAGAAAAGGAAGAGGCCCAAGGTATCTTCTGAAAAAGAAGAAAAAGAAGAAGGCTAAGGGCAAGGCGAAAGGAAAGGATAATAAGAAAGTTGATCCTAATAGCAAAGGAATTTGCTACCATTGCAATAAGTCGGGTCACTAGAAGAGGAATTGCAAGGATTATCTTGCGGATCAAAAGCAAAAGAAGCTTGGAGAAGCTTCGACTTCCGATCTAGGTCTGTTCATGATTGAAATTAATTTTTCTGAAAGTCAAAATTCTACTTGGGTATCAGATACCGGCTGTGGTTCTCACATATATAACAATATGCAGGGACTAAGCAGAAGTAGAAAGCTGAACAAGGATGAAGTCGTCCTACAAGTGGGAAATGGAGCAAAGGTTACTGCATTAACTATAGGAACTTATTGTTTAGCATTGCCTATGGGCAAGTCCATTAGTTGAAATAATTGTTATTATGTTCCAACACTTATAAGAAATATTATTTCAATTTCTGTATTGGATATGGATGGTGTTGATATTATAATAAATAATAACAGTTGTTCTATTTATAATAAAAATATTTTATATGGTGTTGGCAATTTACTGAATGGACTTGATGTACTTGACTTGCATGAAAATATACTTTAAATTGAACAAACTAAGAAAAAAAAGAGATGATGTTAATTATACCTTTATGTGGCACTGTAGACTCAGTCATATCAATGAAATAAGATTAACCAAGTTGCATAAAAATGGGCTTTTAGAGCTATCCGATTTCGAATCATATCCAACTTGTGAATCTTGTCTCATGGGTAAGATGACTAAATCTCCTTTTAGTGAAAAAGGAGAAAGAGTTACAGAGTTGTTAGCGTTGGTACACACAGACGTATGTGGACCCATGACAACAAATGCACGAGGAGGGTATTCTTATTTTATTACTTTCACTGATGATCATTCTAGATTTGGATATGTGTATTTAAGGAAATACAAATCTGAATCGTTTGAAAAGTTCAAAGAATTCAGAAGTGAAGAAGAGAAACAAACTGGTAAGAGTATTAAAATTCTTCGATCGGATCGAGGTGGGGAATACTTAACCAATGAGTTTCTCAATTGTCTCAAAGAAAATGGTATAATCTCACAATGGACTCCACTAGGGACGCCACAGTTAAATGGTGTATCTGAAAGGAGAAATCGAACATTGTTGGACATGGTTCGTTCCATGACGAGTTTTATCGACCTTCTAGTATCCTTTTGGGGTTATGCTCTAGAAACGGCTGCATACCTACTTAACAACGTACCTACCAAATTTATCCCAAAGACCTCATATGAGTTATGGACAGGGAGGAAACCAAATCTTAAGTATGTTAAGACTTAGGGTTGTCCAACTTATGTCAAAAGGTTTGAGCATGGTAAGCTAAAGACTAGATCCGACAAGTGTAGATTTGTGGGATACCCTAAAGAAACTGTAGGGTATTATTACTATCATCCTACTGATCAAAAGGTGTTTGTTGCGAAACATGTTGCTTTCTTCGAAAAGGAGTTTATCCTTGAAGGGGTCAGTGGGAGTAAGATAAATCTTGAAGAAGTTCAAGAATCACAAAATACTACGGATCAAAGTCAGGTACCTGACCAAGTGGAAGAACCTATTATACCATAACCTATTCATAAATCTGGTAGAGTACCGAAGATACCTGACAGGTATGGATTCATCATAGAAGATGATGATGAGGTAAGCATCATAGATGATGAGGATCCATTAACTTACGAAGAGGCTATGATAAGTAAAGACTCAGAGAAATGGCTAGAAGTTATGAAATCCGAGATGGACTCAATGTATGAAAACCAAGTATGGACTTTAGTTTCATCTACTTGAGGGCATTAAGCCTATTGGGTGCAAATGGGTCTTTAAGAGAAAGATTGGAGGCGACGGCAAGGTAGAGACCTATAAGGCCCGACTGGCTGCAAAAGGTTTCACACAAAGACAAGGTGTTGACTATGATGAAACCTTCTCACCAATAGATATGCTCAAGTCCATTCGAATTTTGCTTACAATTGAAGCTTATTATGACTACGAAATCTGGCAAATAGACGTAAACACGGCCTTCCTCAGTGGAGAGCTTGAGAAAAATATATATATGATACAGCCAGAGGGTTTTGTTTCAATAGTTGGAACAAATCAAGTATGTAAGCTACAACGATCCATTTATGGATTGAAGCAAACTTCTCGAAGGTGGAACATCCGTTTTGATGAGATAATCAAAACGTTTGATTTTATCAAAATTAAAGATGAACCTTGTGTGCACAAAAAGGTTAGTGGGAGCGCTATTTCATTCCTAGTATTGTATGTTGATGATATATTACTGATAGGGAATGATGTTCCTATGCTACAATCGATCAAAATTTGGTTATCTAAACACTTCTCCATGAAGGACTTGGGTGAAGCATCCTATATTTTGGGGATAAAGATCTATAGAGATAGATCTAAAAGGATGCTTGGCTTGACCCAAGGAAAGTACATTGACTCGATGCTAAAGAAGTTTAGCATGGAAGATTCCAAGAGAGGTCTCATGCTGATGAGTTATGGAATACATCTCTCCAAGAAACAGGCCCCAAAGACACCTGAAGAGAGAGACCGTATGTGTAAGACTCCTTATGCTTCAGTAATAGGATCTATCATGTACGGTATGATATGTGCTAGACCGAATGTCGCTCATGCACTTAGTGTAACAAGCAAATATTAGTCGAATTCAGGAGAAGAGCACTAGAAGGCAGTGAAAAATATCCTAAAGTACTTAAGAAGAATTAAGGATGTATTTCTTGTCTACGGTGGGTCTGAATTGAAACTATAGGCTATACAAACTCGAGTTTTCAAACGGACCAAGATGATAGTAAATCTGTTTCAGGGTATGTGTTTACCTTAAACGGTGGTGTAGTGAGTTACAAAAGTTCCAAGCAGTAAACAGTTGTTGATTCTGTGAAAGAGGCAGAGTACATAGCTGCAAGTGAAGCTGCAAAGGAAGCTGTTTGGATGAAGAAGTTCATAACTGAACTTGGAGTGGTTACTAGCATTAGAGGAGTCGTATCTTTATTCTGTGACAACGCTGAATCTGTTGCGCGGGCTAAGGAACTCAGGTCTCATCAGAAATCCAAACACGTGTTGCGACAGTTTCATTTGATTAGAAAGATCATTAAAAGAGGAGACTTCACCCTGGAGCGTGTGGACTCTCAAGACAATATTGCAGATCCATTTACTAAAGCTTTAACCCAACAGCAGTTTGATCGTCACTTAAAGAAGATGGGCATTAGATACCATGGCGATTGGCTTTAGTGCAAGTGGGAGATTGAAAGTACTATGCACACAAGCCAATCATATTTGATATGATGTAGCATATACTTTGTAATCTTATTCATTTATTAATAACAGAATTGATTTATTAAAGATATTTTACTTTATCTACATGGTGTTGTTATTTAATATGTGATAAACCCATAGTTTTAAACAATGCTTTTAGAATCATGATGATGATCATGCTAATGAGATCTAAATTCTTAGAAAGCTTAAAACTAAAATCGTTCCTAATCGTTGGATTACTAAAATGGGATTACTGAATCTGGATAGATTAGTACATACTTTGCTTGCTCTTAGGAAGAGGATGACTGATCTCATAATCATTTGTGTGGAGACACTAAAGCAAGTACGTAGGTGCTTATTGGAGAGTAAGTTCACTGAACATGACTCGCTAAAGGAATACCTAATGGAGTTTACTTGTCTGTCAATAGTAATTCCTCTAGTGATAGTAGTACAAGTGATCCTTGGACTTGAGATCGTCATAATATCTTGTGTATGATAAGTTATACTTTGACATGTCCCTTAAGACCTTTAGGGTATATCAAAAGGTATGCTTGTGTATAATAAGTTGTACATGAAGATAGGTGAATGATCAACAAAGAATCTACCACATCTAGTAAAAGATGAGAATGTCCTATGCGATTCGATAAAATGACAACTCAGTAGTCCTTGGCCAAGGCAGAATGAAATTAGAAAGGAGTTTCTAATTCGCATTATTTAAAGTTATGCATTTGAGAATCGAAATGCATATAATTAAATAAAATAATGTCTTATATTTAATTGGGACATTGTATGGTAGAAGGATTGAATTGTACAGTAATAATTCACTGAAAGATTCTTTTGTGATTAATATTGAAATCTATATTATCTGGAAAGTCATTGATCGTTAAGGGGGCTTACCCTTATTGTAGAATAAATATTATTTATTTAAATGAATTAGATAGTTTAATTTATTTATTTAAATAAGATTAGAATTGTTCTAATTGATTTATTCACAACCGGTTTAATATGGAGAATTTAAAGGTCACACCGCAAAAAGAAAAATATTTATTTAAGAAGTAAATGGCATAATTATAATAATAAGTTAGGTGTATTTAATTTAATCTGTGGAGATAAAATAAATTAAATAACTTAATATTTATTATTTAATGTTTTAGAAATATTAAATATAAATTAATAAGAGGAGTCTTATTATTATTATTACTATTATTATTATTATTTAATTCTTAAAAGGGTGGGAATTAATTAATAGAAGTACTCTCATAAATTCCTAATTGAATTAGGAGTTTAATTAATTAAAAGAGTTTAATTAAAATAAAACCTTATTCTTAAATAGTTTAGGAGGGTTGCCTACATCTATAAATAAGAGGAGTCTTATTTTGGATTAGGATTACACATACTTCCATTAGAACTGTGGAGAGTACTTACAATTTCTATAGAGATGGAAACTAGGGTTTTGCAAACACCCATCTTCTTGAACAAGTATTATTCCTTGGTGGATCACCTCTAGAGGCCAAACACTTGGATGACTAACGTTGATCAAAGGAATGAATTTAATCGGTAAAATTCTAGAAGAATGTGAAAGAATTGGAGTTGAACTTGTACCTGAGGACGCTAGAATTCTACAAGGGTATAATTCTTATTCTCTATCTCTTTCTTTTAATTAATAATTGCGCATAAAAAAAAATCATGGTGATGGTTTGTATAAAATTTTAAAATCTGATTTACCATGCTTCCGCTCATTATATGCAATTTGATTGTATGCTCATGGCCATTACATACCTAACACACAAGAGGTAGGTGATCATCCCAACTTCCCTTGAAGTCCATCACGCATGTTCAGAGCATGTCCTCCAAAGTCTGAATGGTTCTTTCGCTTTGACCATCGGTTTGGGAATGATAAGTTGTGTTTAGCTTTAGTTGAGTTCCCACGCATTCTTGCAAACTCTTCCAAAAATTCGACGTGAATCGTGGATCCTTTTCGGATACAATTGACACTAGCACTCCATGCCTCGACACAATCTCTTTAATATACAGCTTCGCAAGCTGATCCAAATTAAACTTTATCTTAATCAAAAAAACGTGTGCTGATTTCGTTAGTTTGTCCACAATAACCCATATAGCGTCGTAACCCTTTGGTGTAGTCGGAAGCCCTATCACGAAATCCATCGTGATGTGCTCCTATTTTTATTTTGGTATCTCTAATGGCTGCAACTGTGACGCCCCCAAATCCGGGTCACCCGAACCGCAGACCTGGTTCGTCACTATCTCATACCTGCATCGTACTATTGATAACTTACAGCGGAAATAAAGGAATATTTACATTGATATAACATAAATAATCCTGTCCCAAGTCTCGAAACCAAAACTTCTACAAAACATAACTTAATACATAAGGGTAATTAAGTCTTAATACATCACAAAAGTCAACGAGTCTTAATACATAATCAAAACGATAATCTTAACGGTACAAAACTAATCCATGGCTTTGCCTTTGCCTTTATCCATCCCTGAACTTTCACCATGAGCTCCACTAACTGAAATATTTTAAGGAAAGCAAGGGTGAGCAACAAATTTGCTCAGCAAGTATAATAACAATAATCGTGAATCATCAACTGAATACTTTGCAGCTTACAAGAATCAAGAGAATAAAAGATAGCTCAAGAATCTGCATAATCTCAACAAATGATCTCATTAACACAATTGTAGGGCCTCTAAGGACCGAATGATTTCAAGGTTTCCAAATGGAGGAAATATTCTATACTGAGTGGTCATCATGACACTGAACTTTTACTAGAATCACCAGAAATTCATCCGATAATCCGACATACTAATACAATAGGTGATCAGCCTAATGTACCTGGTGTTATGCATAACCCCTTTTACATACTGTTCGCGCGCGTGTCGGTTCCCCGACATACATACTGTTTCCCCTGCTATGAGGGTTGTTCATCTCAGCTTTACATAGGAATCCAAACCAAACAATTTGATCGGATAGCTTTACTTAACAACAATGATGATTAAACATACGTCTAGCCGAAACAATTGGCTTTGACATCTATCTCATATAGTTCATGGAATATAGAACTTGAAAGCTTTAATAACATACGTTGAAGCATAGTTAAATAACGTGAATGATTATCAATTCATTCTAAGAGTACTTGCAATTTGATAATGATTGAAGTAAAGGAACTTGTTCAGAATATCTTGAATAAGATAAGAAACTCGCTTAATGGAGTAATACTTGCAACAATACCTAACTGAATAAATTTAGAGAACTTGCAATAACATAGAATGATGGCTCAATCAATAATTAACTCGTATAATAGAACTTGCCCAACACAAGGGTTAAGGAAACTTGCATTCAATATGTAGAAAGAATGAAGTTAGGGAACTTGCCCAACACAAGGGTTAGACAAGCGTTAGGAAACTTGCCTGAAGCGCTGCTACAATAATACAACACACGCTCCTTAATATCCTACACAATTAAGTACATATTTACATAACAATTAGTCATATTTCAAATAATGGTCCAAAACGGACGCTGCATCATTAAAACATATTGATCACCCTACGACTACCCAGTCGGGGGTCTCGCTCCCCGGTGAGCGAGCGGCGAGGTGGGGGTCGGGGGGCAGCGCCCCCTGGAAACCAAGCCTAAATTGCAATTAGATTATTCAATTTCCGCCTTAAAACAATACCAATCTGGTTGACATTTGGGAAATAATTAAGCATTTAAGGTTTAACAGAACATGCTTAGTTAACATGTCTAATCATTTAATCCAAGGATAAATATAAGTGTTGGACCCATTGAAAAGGGTTCATTAGGTCCGACCTGACTTGACCCGCCTGACCGACCCAACCTGGCCCAAACACGGAGCTGGCGCTGCAGCGTGAGGCTCATTACTAGAGCTCACGCTGCGGCGTGAGTCCCGTGTCCTGCACAAGACGGGCTTCGCGCTGCGGCGTGACGCTTAACACTTGGGCCTCACGCTGCAGCGTGAGTCCCGGTCATTTTCCCATATTGCCCCTCGCTGCAGCGTGAGATACAAGGCATATGGGTGGCGTTGCGGCGCCATTCTGCAGTAGCCGGATTCTGGGTTTGTTTCCAGAACGCGATTCCGACCTCCGGCCACTCCAACCTCCATATCTCCTTCAATACACAAGCAAATTGGTCCATTCCGGACTCTATGGACTCCTAACTCATGGGGCTACAACATATCAAAAATGCAGAGCTACCCATTAACATTAACATGGTCAAATCTAAAGCCAAAGTGTAAAGTTCATACTTTGTTCTTCGAGTTCTTGACAAGTTTTACAAAAATCATTACTACGAACTCATTTTAACTCCTTTTTGGTTCATTCCAACTGGGTTAGCTTCGTAACCCATGGAACTACAATACCATATCAACAAATAAAATTAACAAACACGAAATCTAGCATTTATAGTCCTCTAAAAAGTCCGAATGTCCAAAAAGTCCATTGTTCTTCATGTTCTTCATCCTCCTTAAGCATAGGTACGGATTTCCTCTATTTTTGTTCCACTTTGATGTTATTAATGGTTTCTATAGTCTCTTAACAACAATATAAATGAAATACAACCAACAATAACAACCACAATCAACTACAAATCATCCACCAAGCCTAAGAGCTTGAAAACCAAGAAAAACTTGAAAACTCAATGATATTGAAAGATAATCGTTTGATGTTGAATATTTACCTCTGTGAATCGTTCCTAGATGTTATGAGGCTTTTCTAGAGCTTGGCTTGAGTCTCTTTCTTCTTTCTTGGTTCACCCGAACCTCTCCTTCTCTTCTTTTCTCCTTCTTCTTCTTCCTCTCTTTTTCTTTTCCGGCGACTTTCTTTTCCTTTTTCCGGCGAACTCCGGCGGCTTTCCGGCGACTCTTTGCAGCTCTCTCTCTCTCTCTCTCTCTATCAGCTGATGGTTTAGGGAAGGAATGAGTTTGAATGATTTGGGAGAGTAGAGGAGTGAATTTAGGAGAGTTGGGAGAAATGGTTTAATGGCTCAATGAGCTTGCCGGCTAGCCTCTCCTTCCTTGCATTTGATTGGTCCAAATTTGGGGGTTGGTTCCCTCTTGGAGTAACAAGCCAAAATAAATACCCAAATACACAAAAATATATCCGAAAACTCCCACTTTTGTACCAAAACTGGTAAATAACTCTACCCAAAATTAAACTGGGTACTCCCATAAATTATTGGGACATATAAAAATAATTATTACGGGGTTTGCCCATTTATTCGGAACAGCCTTATCATATGTTTCGGATACCGAATAAAACACGAACGGGCTCAAAACGAAAATCCGACACTTGGAAAAATTATTCATACGCATATACATATTTATGAAATTTATTAAAGTCGAAAAAGACACAGAAAAATTATGGTGTTAATAGTGCCTCGATAAGCGTGCCCCGTGAATAGTGATTTTGCGATATTTCGCGAAGTCAGTATATTCACCCTAACGACACTACAACACGTAAAATTCAACATATACACATATTCTAGGTTATAACACAACCTTTAAGCACATAACACATAATAATATTCATAAAAATAAAAATTCATTTCATTCATACATAAACTCGGGTCACATGGAAATTCAAAATTCCCGATCGTTACAGCAACAATCCACTCGGCCTTTGATGCTCGGCTTTAACCCTCTGGCATGTCAAGCACTTGCTGACATATTCAGCAACTTCCCGCTTCATATTTGGCCACCAAAAGTATTGGCGCAAGTCTTTGTACATCTTTGTGCTCCCTGGGTGAATCGAGTAGGCCGAATTATGCGCTTCCTGAAGAATTTCCTCCCTCAGCTTTGGCACTGCCAGGATCCAAACTCGATCTTCGTATCTCAGCACTCCATCTTTATCCACCCTAAATTTCTCTTCTCCATTCTCCAATATTCTTTCTTTGATTCTTCCACATCCCTCATCATTTTCTTAAGTTTCCTTAATTATATCCAACAACGTTGGACAAATTTTTACCATAAACAATTTCGCTTCTGTCTCAGTCGACATCTCTACCTCCAGCTCCAACCTGGCCATTTCTTCTATTAACTTTTCTTGATCTGTTAACATCGTCAACCTTTCTTTTCCCTTCCGACTTAACGCATCTGCCACTACATTTGTTTTTCCTGGATAATACAGAATCTCACAATCATAGTCTTTGATCAGCTCCAACCACCTACTTTATCTCATGTTCAATTACTTCTGTGTGAATATATATTTCAGACTTTTGTGGTCCATATATATTTCATATTTTTCTCCATACAAATAGTGCCTTCAGATCTTTAGCACAATCACCACTGCTGCTAATTCTAAATCGTGGGTCGGATACCCCTTCTCATAATCCTTCAACTGTCGTAACATATACGCAATGACCTTACCATTCTGCATCAGTATGCAGCCAAGTCCTCGATGCGATGTGTCACTATATACCACAAATCCTCCTAAATTATCTGGTAAAGACAATACGGGTGCTTCACTTAGTCTCTTTTTCAACTCTTGGAAACTTACTTCGCACTTGTCCGTCTAAACAAACTTTACTGTTTTTCTCGTTAGATTGGTCAACGAGGTCGCTATCTTGGAGAAATCTTGAATGAATCTCCGATAGTACCATGTTAACCCTAGAAAACTCCTTACCTCCGTAGGTGTCTTGGGCTGCTCCCAATCGATCACCGCTTCTACTTTTGCTGGGTCCACTGATATTCCATCTTTATCTATCACGTGTCCCAAGAATTGGATTCTCTCCAGCCAGAACTCACATTTCGAAATTTTAGTATATAACTTATCTCTCCTTAATGTCTCTAACACCACTCTCAGGTGTTCTGTGTGCTCCTCCTGAGTTTTCGAGTAAATCAGGATATCATCGATGAAAACTACGACGAACTTGTCCAAATATGGCTTAAAGATCCTGTACATCAAGTCCATGAACGCTGCAGGTGCGTTTGACAATCCGAACGACATTATTAAAAATTCCTAATGTTCGTATCGCGTTTTGAAAGCCATCTTGGGTACATCTTCTTTTTTGACCTTTAACTGATGGTATCTAGTCCTTAAATCTATCTTGGAAAAATATTTTGCTCCTTTGAGCTGTGTTGGGTTTGTATATAATGCGAGCATGCAATCAAATTACATAAATAGAGCGGAAGCGCGATAAAACGGATTTTAAAATTTTATACAAACCATCACCATGATCGATCAATGTGCTCAATTAACGATATAAACGAAAGAGAAAGAGAATAAGAATTATACCCTCGTAGAACAAAGCTTCCTCGGGTACAAGTTCAACTCCTAGTCCTTCGCGTTCTCCTTGAATTTCACGGATGAGATTCCTTCCTTTGATCAACGTTAGCCACCCAAGTGTTTGGCCTCTAGAGGTGATCCACCAAGGAAGAATAGGTCATTCAAGAAGTTGAGTATTGGCAAAACCCTAGTTTCTATCTCTATAGAAATTGCTAGTACTCTCCATAATCTAATGCAAGAGTGTGTAACCCCAATCTATGATAAGACTCCTCTTATTTATAGATGTAGGAATAACCCTTCCCTAAACTATTTAGGATTAGGGTTTCTATTATAATTAAATTCCTTTAATTAATTATGCTCCTAATCCAATTAGGAATTCATGGGAGAGTACTTATATTAATCAATTCCCAATCCCTATTAGGAATTAAATAATAGTAATAGTAATAATAATAATAAGACTCCTCTTATTAATTTATATTTAATATTTCCAAAATATTAAATAATAAATATTAAGCTATTTAATTTATTCTATCTCCATAGATTAAATTAAATACACTTAACTTATTATTACAATTATGCCATTTACTTCTTAAATAAATATTTTTCTTTTGCGGTGTGACCCTTTAGGTTCTCCATATTAAACCGGTTGTGAATAAATCAATTAGAACAATTCTAATCTTATTTAAATAAATAAGTTAAACTATTTAATTCATTTAAATAAATAATATTTATTCTACAATAAGGGTAAGCCCCCTTAGCGATCAACGGCTTTCCAGATAATATAGATTTCAATATTAATCACAAAAGAACCTTTCAGTGAATAGTTACCGTATAATTCAATCCTTCTACCATACAATGTCCCAATTAAATATAAGACATGAATTTACTGTCAAGTCTTATTTAATTTAATTATATGTATTTCGATCCCCAAATGCACAACTCTAAATAATGCAAATTAGAAACTCCTTTCTAATTTCATTCTGCCTTGGCCAAGGACTACTGAGTTATCATTTATCGAATCACATAGGACATTCACATCTTTTACTAGACGTGGTAGATTCTTTGTTGATCATTCACCTATCTCCATGTACAACTTATTATACCCAATCATACCCTTTGATATACTCTAAAGGTCTTAAGGGACATGTCAAAGTATAACTCATCATACACAAGATACTATGATGATCTCAAGTCCAAGGATCACTCGTGCTACTATCACTATAGGAATTCCTATTGACAGGCGAGTAAAACTCCATTAGGTATTCCTTAGCGAGCCACGTTCAGTGAACTTATTCTCCAATAAGTACCTACATACTTGCTTTAGTGTCTCCACACAAATGATTATGAGATCAATCATCCTCTTCTTAAGAGCAAGCAACGTATGTACTAATCTATCTGGATTCACTAATCCCCAATTTAGTAATCCAACGATTAGGAACGATTTTAGTTTGTGAGCTATCCAGAATTTAGATCTCATTAGTATGATCATCATCATGATTCTAAAAGCATTGCTCAAAACTATGGGTTTATCACATTTAATATAACAGCACTATGTAGATAATATAAAATGCCTTTTAAGAAAATTAATTCTTTTATTAATAAATGAATAAGATTACAAAGTATATGCTACATCATATCAAATATGATTGGCTTGTGTGCATACTACTTTCAATCTCCCACTTGCACTAAAGCCAATCGCCTTGGTATCTAATACCCATCTTCTCTAAGTGACGATCAAACTGCTGTTGAGTTAAAGCTTTAGTAAATGGATCTGCAACGTTGTCTTGAGAGTCCACACGCTCCAAGGTGACATCTCATCTTTCAATGATCTCTCTAATCAAATGAAACCGTCGCAATACGTGTTTGGATTTCTGATGAGACCTCGGTTCCTTAGCCTGCGCAACAGCTCCGTTGTTGTCACAGAATAAAGGTACGGCTCCTCTAATGCTAGGAACCACTCCAAGTTCCGTTATGAACTTCTTCATCCAAACAGCTTCCTTTGCAGCTTCACTTGCAGCTATGTACTCTGCCTCTGTCACTGAATCAGCAACTGTTTGCTGCTTGGAACTTTTCCAACTCACTGCACCACCGTTTAAGGTAAACACGTATCCTGAAACGGATTTACTGTCATCTTGGTCTGTTTGAAAACTTGAGTCTGTATAGCCCTCTAGTTTCAATTCAGACCCACCGTAAACAAGAAATACATCCTTAGTTCTTCTCAAGTACTTTAGGATGTTTTTCACTGCCTTCTAGTGCTCTTCTCCTGGATTCGACTGATATCTGCTTGTTACACTAAGTGCATGAGCGACATCTGGTCTAGTACATATCATACCGTACATGATAGATCTTATTGCGGAAGCATAACGAATCTTACTCATACGGTCTCTCTCCTCAGGTGTCTTTGGGGCCTGTTTCTTGGAGAGATATTTCCATGGCTCATCGACATGAGACCTCTCTTGGAATCTTCCATGCTAAACTTCTTTAGCATCGAGTCAATGTACTTTCCTTGGGTCAAGCCCAGCATCCTTTTAGATCTATCTTTATAGATCTTTATCCCCAAAATATAGGATGGCTCACCCAAGTCCTTCATGGAGAAGTGTTTAGATAACCAAATTTTGATCGACTGTAGCATAGAAACATCATTCCCTATCAATAATATGTCATCAACATATAATACAAGGAATGAAACAGCGCTCCCACTAACATTCTTGTACACACATGGTTCATCCTCATTTTTGATAAAATCAAACCTTTTGATTATCTCATCAAAATGGATGTTCCATCTTCGAGAAGCTTGCTTCAATCCATAAATGGATCGTTGTAGCTTACAGACTTGGTTTGTTCCAACCGTTGAAACAAAACCCTCTAGCTGTATCATATATACATTTTCCTCAAGCTCTCCATTGAGGAAGGCCGTTTTCACGTCCATTTGCCAGATCTCATAGTCATAATAAGCTGCAATTGCAAGCAAAATCCGAATGGACTTGAGCATTGCTACTGGTGAGAAGGTTTCATCATAGTCAACTCCTTGTCTTTGTTTGAAACCTTTTGCAACCAGTCGGGCCTTATAGGTCTCTACCTTGCCATCCGCTCTAGTCTTTCTCTTAAAGACCCATTTACACCCAATAGGCTTAATGCCCTCAGGTGGTGAAACCAAAGTCCATACTTGGTTTTCATACATGGAGTCCATCTCGGATTTCATGGCTTCTAGCCATTTCTCTGAGTCTTCACAACTCATAGCCTCTTCGTAAGTCAATGGATCATCATCATCTATGATGCGTACCTCATCATCATCTTCTATGATGAATCCATACCTCTCAGGTATCTTCGGTACTCTTCCAGATTTACGAATAGGCTGTGGTACAGTAGGTTCTTCTACTTGGTCAGGTACCTGACTTTGATCCGGAGTATTTTGTGGTTCTTGAACTTCTTCAAGATATATCTTACTCCCACCTTCAAGGATAAACTCCTTTTCCAAGAAGGCAGCGTATTTCGCTACAAACACCTTTTGATCAGTAGGATGATAGAAATAATATCCTAAACTTTCTTTAGGATATCCCACAAATCTACACTTGTCGGATCTAGTCTTCAGCTTATCATGCTCAAACCTTTTGACGTAAGCTGGATAACCCCAAGTCTTAACATGCTTAAGACTAGGTTTCCTCCCTGTCCATATCTCATATGGGGTCTTTGGGATGGATTTGGTAGGTACCTTGTTAAGTAGGTATGCAGCCGATTCTAGGGCATAACCCCAGAAGGATACTGGAAGGTCGGTAAAACTCATCATGGAACGAACCATGTCCAACAATGTTCGATTTCTCCTTTCAGATACACCATTCAACTGTGGCATCCCTGGTGGAGTCCATTGTGAGATTATACCATTTTCTTTGAGACAATTGAGAAACTCATTGGTTAAGTATTCCCCACCTCGATCCGATCGAAGAATTTTAATACTCTTACCAGTTTGTTTCTCTACTTCACTTCTGAATTCTTTGAACTTTTCAAACGATTCAGATTTGTATTTCCTTAAATACACATATCCAAATATAGAATGATCATCAGTGAAAGTAATAAAATAAGAATACCCTCCTCGTACATTCGTTGTCATAGGTCCACATATGTCTGTGTGTACCAACGCTAACAACTCTGTAACTCTTTCTCCTTTTCTACTAAAAGGAGATTTAGTCATCTTACCCATGAGACAAGACTCACAAGTTGGATATGATTCGTAATCAGATAGCTCTAAAAGCCCATCTTTATGCAACTTGGATAATCTTGTTTCATTGATATGACCGAGTCTACAGTGCCACATAAAGGTATAATTAACATCATCTCTTTTTCTTTTCTTTGTTTGTTCAATTTGAAGTATATTTTCATGCAAGTCAAGTATGTAAAGTCCATTCAGTAAATTGCCAACACCATATAAAATATTTTTATTATAAATAGAACAACTATTGTTCTTTATTATAATATCAAAACCATCCATATCCAATACAGAAATTGAAATAATGTTTCTAATGAGTGTCGAAACATAATAACAATTATTTAAACTAATGAACTTGCCCGAAGGCAGTGCTAAACAATAAGTCCCTACAGCTAATGCAGCAACCTATGCTCCATTTCCCACTCGTAGGACGATTTCATCCTTGTTCAGCTTTCTACTTCTGCTTAGTCCCTGCATATTATTACATATGTGAGAACTACAGCCGGTGTCCAATACCCAAGTAGAATTTTGAGTTTCAAAAAAATTAATTTCAATCATGAACAAACCTAGATCGGAAGTCGAAGCTTCTCCAAGCTTCTTTTGGCCCGCAAGATATTCCTTGCAGTTCCTCTTCCAGTGTCCCGGCTTATTGCAATGGTAGCAAATTCCTTTGCTATCTGGATCAGGTTTCTTATTATCATTTCTCTTCGCCTTGCCCTTAGCTTTCTTGTTTTTCTTCTTTTCAGAAGATACCTTGGGCCTCTTCCTTTTCTTGGAAGAATCATCCACTAGTAAGACTTGGTTCTTGTTGGATGAGAAGTGACCTTCAGCAGTTTTCAGCATGTTAAGTAACTCAGGCAAGCTGACGTCCAACTTATTCATGTGAAAATTCACAACAAATTGTGAGAAGGTGTCCGGGAGTGACTGCAAGATCAAATCTTGGCTTAACTCCCCATCCATCACGAACCCAAGCTGTCCAAGTTATTCAATCAAATTGATCATCTTTAGGACATGAGTCTCAACAGCAGTGCCCTCGGTCATACGAGATCGGAAGAACTCCTTAGATATCTGATATTTAGCAGTCCTACTTTGCTCACCATACAACTCTTTGAGGTGCATCAATATAGTAGGAGCATCCATAGTTTCATGCTGACGCTGAAGCTCGTTACTCATGGATGCGAGCATGATGCATTGAGCCAGGATTGCATCATCTTGCCACTTTCTGAAAGTAGCAATCTCTTCCTCAGAGGCTGTTTCTGCAACACTTGCAGGGACAGGCGAATTTAGGACATAAGAAATCTTTCAGCAGTGAGAACAATTCTCAGATTCCTTAACCAGTCCGTGTAATTCGGTCCGGTCAGTTTGTTAGCATCAAGTATGCTATGCAGTGATAGTGAGTTTGACATTTTTAAATTCTGCATGTGAAATAGACAACATTTTAGCATACATTCATTTAATTAATTACCAAAATAAATTAGGTCTTTATTTAAATTGGTATCTCCCACTATTTTCATCAAACTATATTACCCTCAATATATATAGTTCGGCAAATCTAATTAAAGATTTGCTAGTGAGATTAAGGATCCCATTTCAAATGTATATAGCCTTGTGTGTACACAACAAACTATATATAAATAAATAGGTAGACAACTATTGTCAATTACATCACTATGTAATTCCTTGTATTTTGCCTCTTAGATTATAATGGTCAAGTGTGTGCACATCCGAACTAAAATAATCTAAGTTAAGTCCAACCTAGCACTTCCATATATGTGAAGAGAAAAAGACCGCCCTTGTGTGTGCACAACAAAGCAGTAATGTTCAATTCCTTAATAAGCATCAAATGTGATAAAACAACATCTTAAATATTTAATACTCTCCTTGTGTGTGCACAACAAACTCATATTAAATATTTAATACTCTATCGTTTTACCATGTTAGAAGGCGACGTTCGATATTCCAAATATCTTTGAACGCTTAGGACTTAATATTATTTCTATGAGGGATTTGTTATTATTAGTCTCATCTTGTTTAGCGCGCATGCACATATATATATAAAATACGCGTCATATTATTTTACATGCGAAGCATGTTGGATAATATATAATATATATATATATAGTAAGCATGCACATATAGAATACTATATTCTACCCGGATTGATTATGGACTTTTATTCTAGTTTGGTTCACTAGAGCCACCAAGTGAACCAAAAGGTCAAACCTAGGGTGCAAGAATTAAATTTAAATATAACTATTACATTTAAACCCGGGCTCCAATACAAACGGGTCTTCAAGCGCTCCTTGCTCCTTTGTCTCCAATTCTTCAAAAAATTAATTCTAACTAGTCCTATTACATAAACTATTTATAATAAATAGAAACCTTGATCAACAGTCAAGGGAAGTACATAGGAGGGAGATAGAATTTACATTAAGAAAAAATTAGAGAAGACGAGGTACGCAGACCCCATTTATAAAAACCCATACATTCAAGCATCCTCTAAAATAAATCCAATCACACATTAGTCAATACTCCATAATCAATCCCTATTTATTATCATACATATCTCTATATGTATCAATAAATAATATTCATCTCATGAATAATAAACCCATTCCATATATAAATTGATATCAATTAGTGGGCAAAAGTTTTGCTAATATTTAGTTTTGAAACAAAATAAACTCTTTTATTTTAATCAAAAACCAAATCCAAATTAAACTCCTTTAATTTTTAGCAATCTGAAATCCTATCCCAGATAAAATAAACATCTTTATTTTAAACTTTTATCAATTAAATAAACCATTTATGTTAATTAAGAAAAACAAAAAAATTTCAAAGTCTGCACACCGGCGCGGCCGCGCTCCAAATTGAAGTGGGAGCGGCGCGGCCGCGCTGCACCCCAGGAAACATTTTTCTGGGTTTGGGCGAGGCCACGCTCCAGAATGAACTGGAAGCGACGCGGAATCAAAAAAAAATTTCTTGCCCAAAAATTCGAACGTTTCGCATATCAATTCATACATGGAATCATCAAGATCGATAATTAGCACATGATTAGGCTCTGATACCACTGTTAGGTTTGTATATAATGCGAGCATGCAATCAAATTACATAAATAGAGCGGAAGCGCGATAAAACGGATTTTAAAATTTTATACAAACCATCACCATGATCGATCAATGTGCTCAATTAACGATATAAACGAAAGAGAAAGAGAATAAGAATTATACCCTCGTAGAACAAAGCTTCCTCGGGTACAAGTTCAACTCCTAGTCCTTCGTGTTCTCCTCGAATGCTACGGTGTGATTCCTTCCTTTGATCAACATTAGCCACCCAAGTGTTTGGCCTCTAGAGGTGATCCACCAAGGAAGAACAAGTATTCAAGAAGTTGGGTATTTGGCAAAATCCTAGTTTCTATCTCTATAGAAATTATAAGTACTCTCCGCAATCTAATGCAAGAGTGCGTAACCCTAATCTATGATAAGACTCCTCTTATTTATAGATGTAGGAATAACCCTTCCCTAAACTATTTAGGATTAGAGTTTCTATTATAATTAAACTCTTTTAATTAATTATGCTCCTAATCCAATTAGGAATTCATGGTAGAGTACTTCTATTAATTAATTCACAATCCCTATTAGAAATTAAATAATAGTAATAATAATAATAATAAGACTCCTCTTATTAATTTTATTTAATATTTTCAAAATATTAAATAATAAATATTAAGCTATTTAATTTATTCTATCTCCATAGATTAAATTAAATACACTTAACTTATTATTACAATTATGCCATTTACTTCTTAAATAAATATTTTTCTTTTTGCGGTGTGATCCTTTAGGTTCTCCATATTAAACCGGTTGTGAATAAATCAATTAGAACAATTCTAATCTTATTTAAATAAATAAATTAAACTATTTAATTCATTTAAATAAATAATATTTATTCTACAATAAGGGTAAGCCCCCTTAACGATCAACGACTTTCCAGATAATATAGATTTCAACATTAATCACAAAAGAACCTTTCAGTGAATAGTTACCGTACAATTCAATCCTTCTACCATACAATGTCCCAATTAAATATAAGACATGAATTTACTGTCAAGTCTTATTTAATTTAATTATATGTATTTCGATTCCCAAATGCACAACTCTAAATAATGCAAATTAGAAACTCCTTTCTAATTTCATTCTGCCTTGGCCAAGGACTACTGAGTTATCATTTATCGAATCACATAGGACATTCACATCTTTTACTAGACGTGGTAGATTCTTTGTTGATCATTCACCTATCTCCATGTACAACTTATTATACCCAATCATACCCTTTGACATACCCTAAAGGTCTTAAGGGACATGTCAAAGTATAACTCATCATACACAAGATACTATGATGATCTCAAGTCCAAGGATCACTCGTACTACTATCACTATAGGAATTCCTATTGACAGGCGAGTAAAACTCCATTAGGTATTCCTTAGCGAGCCACGTTCAGTGAACTTATTCTCCAATAAGCACCTACATACTTGCTTTAGTGTCTCCACACAAATGATTATGAGATCAATCATCTTCTTCTTAAGAGCAAGCAACGTATGTACTAATCTATCCGGATTCACTAATCCCTAATTTAGTAATCCAACGATTAGGAACAATTTTAGTTTGTGAGCTATCCAGAATTTAGATCTCATTAGCATGATCATCATCGTGATTCTAAAAGCATTGCTTAAAACTATGGGTTTATCACATTTAATATAACAGCACTATGTAGATAATATAAAATGCCTTTTAAGAAAATCAATTCTTTTATTAATAAATGAATAATATTACAAAGTATATGCTACATCATATCAAATATGATTGGCTTGTGTGCATACTACTTTCAAGCTGGTCAAATAAATCGTCGATCCTGGGCAAAGGATACTTATTCTTAATCGTGACCTTATTCAATTCTCTATAGTCGATGAAGAGTCTTAATAACCCATCCTTCTTCTTAACGAACAATATTGGTGCTCCCCACGGAGACATATTTGGCTGAATATACCACTTATCTAACAGCTCTTGTAGTTATATCATCAATTCCTTCATCTCTACCGGTGCCATTCGGTATAGAGCCTTCGTAATCGGCGTTATTCCGGGCACAAGGTTTATCGCGAATTCAATATCCCTATCAGGCGGGAGACCTGGAAACTCGTCAGGAAATACGTCTGCGAATTCTCTCACTATTGGTATTTCGTTCACCTCTACTCCCACTCTTTGAGTATCTATCATATGGGCTAGATAGCCTACACATCCTTTTTTCAAAAGTTTCTTAGCCTGCATCATCGTCAAACAATACGATTGTCTAGGCGATGTGCTACCATAAAACACTACCTTAGACTGATTCGGAGTCTGAAGGTTTACACACTTCCTCTGATAGTCGATGACTGCCCCATGGTCATATAACTAGTCCATCCCTAGGATGAGGTCAAATTCCCCTAATCGAATTAAAATTAGGTTTACATATAACTTATGTCCCCTAATGTCAGCGCAATAATTTTGATACACGTATTTTACTGGGATTACCTCCTTATTAACGACTTATATATTTAGAGGATGCTCTAACTTCTCTTGGGGTAAATTTAAACGTCTAGCAAATTCCTCAGATACAAAAGAACAGGTAGCACCCGAATTGAATAACACGTAAGCATTAATATTGTCGATCGGGATAATACCTAACACCACGTCCTTGGAAGCCACGACGTCCTGGATCGTCATGTTAAAAGTTCGAGCGGTTAGTCGGCTAGACTGCGTTGGCCCTCCAATCATCAACTTGATGTTGCTCTCCTTGTTAACGCTCCCTCCGGTCTTGTTCTTCTTTGGACAGTCCTTTATCTGATGGTCCGTTGATCCGCATGCAAAACATCTTTTGATCCTTCTCGGGTTTGGGCAATTTGGAGAAATGTGCCCTTCTTGGCCACAGTTATAACAAATGCCCTTCCCTTTCATACATTCACCTTGGTGGTTTCTACCACACTTCTTACACGGTTCCAACCTTCTCTTGAATGGTCCTTGACCACTCCCTGATTGGGTGTTACTGTTGCTGTTATTATTTCTATCCCACTTCCTCTTGCATGTGTTACTGCCACCACTGCTACCTCCCCGATTCTCACTTCCAGACTTTTTATTTTTCTTGTCCTTATGGTACTGACTCAGTGCCTCGCTGCCTCCTTCCATAATTATCGCCTTTTCTAATAGAGTTCCAAACGAATCGATCTGTAGAACTACCACTTTATTATACAACCATGGTTTCAAGCCTTGCTCAAACCTTCTAGTCTTCCTTTCCTCTATGTCGACTTGATGCAGCGCAAAGCGCGTGAGTTCGTTAAACTTTGAGGCGTATTGTGCCACCGTCATCTCTTCCTACTTCAAACCCAAAAATTTTATCTTCATTCTCGTTTGCATACTCTTCAGGAAGTAATTCTCGAAGAATAGCTCCTTGAATCTTTCCCAAGTTATCACTCTTTCTCCTGCCCGTTATTTATTCGCCTCCCACCAGAAATTGGCTTCTCCTTTCATCAGATATGCCACAAATGCGGTCTTCTGATTCTCCTCGATTGTGGCGATCTCAAATGCCTTCTCCATTTCCTTTACCTAGAACTAGGCTTCAATCGGGTCTGTCGTCCCTTTGAATTTGGGCGGTCCTACTGTCTTGAAGTCCTTAAAACTGGCTACCAAAGCCACTATAGGATTGGGATTTACTGGTTTAGGATTTCGGCATTGGAACGCCCCTTCTAGCAAATCTACGAGTCTCTGCATACGGTCTACCTGACCCCCCTCGTTGTTGATTGACTCTTCTGGTGTAGGTTGTGGTGGTACTCTACGCCTTGGCGGAATGTTCTATTTAATAATTCTATATTATTATTCTATCTTCTATCATAATCAACCGTATTTAAAGCGACAACTCAATATCATAAACCATATTAAATAAGCTTTTATATTTATATGCCAATGATTGGGTATATAGTATAAAAGCATCATGTGGCATACTATACAAATGCCTTACAATCATTTATCCATCCAGCATAATCCTCATAATCACTGCCAACTAATATTTATCCCCTAGTGAACAAAAAGGGGATTTACTATCATATTACCCCGCGGTCAATACAAAAGTTGGGGTTTACAACAACCATCCTATATGTCATCACAAAAGCTGGGATTTCCAACTACCTGCATAAGTTCATGACTACATATTAATAAATACATCAATAAAGTCTATGGAAGCATGCTACGCTCCACAGCACTACCATACTCCAATCGTCCTATCTGAACAGCTACCTCTCGGCTTAGGGTGTGATGTATCTGTCCGTGCTCCACTAGATAGTACCTAATGCCCTCTATCCATCTGCCAAAAGCTGTGTGAAAAGCATAACGTATACGGGTCGTCTTCTCCTTATCCCTAGTTAACTCGCCCTCAAGGTCTCTCAGTATCAGTCTAGCAACGTCTCGCTGCTCCTCCGCCTGGTTCCTTGCCACAACCTCGTCCTCCAACTGGGCTCGCAGAGCCTCCTTCTCAGCCCTCTCCGCCTGGAGCTGCTGCTCCAATCGCTCAATCCTCTCTGCCGCCTGCAAATGTTGATCTAGCCAGAAGCGCACCATCGCCCCTAGATGGGTCTTCACCTCCTACTGGTGATGTATCTCCCCCTCAAGATCAATAATCTGGTCCTCCATCTGTTTTATCACTCTCGCCTCAAAGGCAGTGTGCTCAAGGGATGCCGGCTCTGGCTCCTCCATCGGCTCAGCAGCTGGGTCCTCCTCAGCCTCTAAATCCTCCTCAGGGTCTGATTCAGGGACTACAACTATGGGCTGCTCCTCCAAAACCACATGTATGTCACGTGGCTCTTCCTCTATCAAGCGACTCGACTCACCATACTCTGACATCTTACGACCACAAACATAGGGAAACTATATCAGTATCTCTCAATAAAATCTATCTATCAACATAACCAACTTAATCAAAATCATAACACATAAACCTCTATTAATGTCTCTTGACATTACTATTATCCTCTTAATATAACTACGTTTTCCCCCTTGATGAATTTCCATAATCCATCGCCTATACTCAATCTTAAGTTCCTCTAATGCTACTTTGCCACCTTCTCGAAGGTTATATCCTAAGGTCTTCCCCAACCTAAGGCTTATAACCTACAGCTCTGATAGCAACCTGTGACACCCCCAAATTCAGGTACTCTTACCTCAAACTTGGTGCTCATGATCCATACATCTAACTACCCTTACAGTACATAAAATCATAATAAATACATTACATAAGAATGTTTAACTTACATAACAATCCCAGGTCTCATCAACCTTTAATCTTACATACCAAGTCTTAATATAATAACATAAATATTATTCTTACACAAACGTTCTCACAAAATTAACATAATCTGAAGCTATTCGGCTGCTTTAGCCTTGCCCTTATCCTTTCCAGAACCACTGGCCTTCTCCGTCTTAACTGTAAGATAGGTTATAAAGTAAGAATGAGCAACGAGTTTGCTCAACAAGTATATGACAAAAATAGTTAACGATCATTGATAAGGGTTTATCACTTCAATGAGTTTAACATTATCGAATAAGGTAGGATACGCTACCAATGAATCAATCATGAATAACTTTTCAAGAATTAATATTTGAACAAATTCAAAGCTTAGATATCTCGTGAATAATCAATCATTAGATAACTGAATAAGAATAATTCTGACAATTCAAAACATAAATATATATTGTGGCTGAGGGTCGCTAAGGACCACTGAACTCTGAGAAGGTTAACAGTATGATAACTGAGAAGCCTTCGGATAAACAAGTACATGAGGTGATCAGCCCCGTCGTACCCTACATTATGCATAACATTTAATCATCTACGCGCGCAAGTCGAATCCACGACTTATATCTAACGTTCAACTCAGCATACAAGAATTCTACACCAAAACAATTGGTTTGGATAGCTCTTTCAAAATATTTCAATTGACAGTTCATGTCATCATTAGTCTAGCCGAATCAAATGACATAGAATTATTCTTCATCTCAATATACAAGAATTCCGCACTAAAGCAATTGGTTTGGATAGCTCAAAATATCTCAATCGATAGTTCATGTCATCATTAGTTTAGTCGAATCAAATGACATAGACTTATCTTCTTAATAATGGATATGAATCCGGGTTCTCAATGTTTAATATTCTTGTTTAGGAAATTTTCTTAAGCATAGGTATAAGAATAATCTTATTCAATCAACAATAATTCAAGTTTAACAATTTCCTTTAAGTACAAACTTGTACGAAATAATAAGAGTGTACAAGTAAGAAGTATTTGCAATTAAAATAACATCTAGTTTACTTGTAAAGAACAATGAGTGTATAGGTTAAGAAACTTTCTCAATATGTGTGTAGTTAATCTAACAACAATTAGAAAACTTGCACAATATACAAAATTATGTAAGTTAGGGAACTTGCCTGAGTAGTCGACTAATTTTCGACCTTGACTTCTTATCCTTTGAATAACCTATGATTATCATAGTCATTCTAACGGTTAATCTCTATAATTCCCACATATAACTCTAATTAATCTATCTTACTAGCCCCATATAATTAGGACTCACAAACTCATCTACTCACATTCTATTTAACTCATTATACCATTATTTATTCCTCCTTTTATCGCATTCACTATCCTTCACTTACAAATAAAATGATCTTTCATTAATCCACTTGTTTACTACATAATGAGAGTTATCTCTCCATTCCATTAATCCACAATTAAATAACTTTTAATATTATTCACTCGTTCATTCTTCATTAATATGTACAATTATCCCTCAAGTGAGATAATCTTTACAAAAATAATCTTTAATACAATTTCTCAATTAGAAAATTATTAATTCACAATTAAAATAATCTTTATTATTATTCTAATTGTTCAATCATAGGTAACATTTAATGTATAATTAAAATAATCTCTTATTATTATAAATTTTTTAAAAAAAAATCTTTTTTGACCCGGTTTGACCCGACCCGGTTTGACCCGAATCCGGTCAACTGGAAAACCAGCCAGCACCCCAGCGCTGGGTTAATGCCTTAGGCTAGCGCCCCGGCGCTAGAGGTCAGGGAAGTCTAGTTCCATTTTCCAATTTTTTTTTTTTATCTTTGGCTCATTTTGCTTCCTTCTTTCATAACTTGCTCATTTCTTATCCAAATGAGCTCGAACCAATTTCATTATCCCACAAACTTGTATATTATTAACATTTACTCTTTTAGACTATTTTCTCAAATATTTATTGGATCAAAACATTGATTTTTCAAATTAGGGTTTTATTCCGACGTGTTTTACCAAATGATTCGTCATGAGTTCATTTTAACTTCGATTTTGATGATTCCACTTGGAATGTTTTCATATTTTATAGATCTTCAACACAGGGTTTTTAGACCAAGTACATAGCTTACACATTTATGCCATTTAACGACAAATCTCATGTTTGCAAGTATTATAACTTAGGCTATTGCCACAACTTCAACATATGAACATTTTACACATCAAGACATGGTTTAATTACAAAACCTCCAACATAAACCACCTTATGTCTTCGGAATCCACCATGATTCCCACATACAAAGTCCTCCCATAACCAAGCATGGCAAGATTATTTATATAACTAACTATACTTACAAACTTAAATATATTCTAGGGAGAAACATAATGCCTTCTATGAGCTATTTTCCTCTTGGAGATGAACTTGTAGAAGGCCTACCCTTTCTTTTTGAACCACCAACTTGGAAGAACTTCTTCTAGATTTTTCTTTTTCTCTCACTCTCTCTATTTTCTCTCTAGCAAGCGCTTAGCCAGTTTTCAAGCAACTAGCTCAACGAATTGGGAACTCCTATTTATAGAATAATTCCCATACGTATAATATCCATATACATGTATAATACACGTATTTAACCGCCATAAGATTGCTTTATCCAATGGTTCCCCGAAATTGGCAAGAAAATCTCACCTAATCTTTCTTTAGGCCACTTATTTCTACCACATGCCTATAACAAATAAAAAAAAATGGGCATCATGGCTATCCTACTTGGGCTACCTCCTAGCCCATCACTTCCATCACACGGCTAAACATAATAAAAAAAATATTGTCCATCATGGCTAGCTAGGTCCTTTGCATGATTTAAGGGGGGGAAGGAGTACTATATTTATTTCTTATTCTTTTCATCACATGGGGCCTTCTAGAAAGTGGGCTCATTATTGGACTATAATTGGGCCATGCACATGGGCTCATTTTATTCATATTGGGCTTCCCACACTTAAGTGTAGGATTTAAATCGTTGGGCCAAAAAGTCATACTACTAATTTCACAAAGCTTTGGGCTATTTAATTCACATGCAAGCTTACATTCCTTAGTCCACCCAATAATAATTCACATTGGGCCAATACACATAATCAATAGAATTCAATTATTCTTTATTGAAAACTAAATTCATAATTTAATCAATTATCCTCTTGGATTTATTACTCATCATCTTCCATGAATTAATCACATACTTGATTAATCCATCATCTTAATTATTCATCAAGCCATACAAGGCTTATTCTCCCAAGCTTAGTTAATTCCTAACTTAAGTTTGTCACATATTCTCATAATTTAATAATCTCATATTTAATCAAATTCTTATTCATGGAATTTTTTATTTTCATATCTTCTTATCACATAAGTTCACATACATACATAAGTGCACACAACAATTATCAAATAATTCCTCATTTCTATTATTAATTCATTATACAAAATTCTAGGTCGTTATAATGACCTTTCAGCTCTGTGCTTGAATATCATCTTGTTTGACTCATCAGAGGTGGGGATCAGTTCTGTTGAAATGCATGGACCACTAATTGGAACATCATCTAGATATTCACCTACATCATCCATATATTCCTGCAAACGAATATCCCAGTTAACAAATTTTTCTTTATTAGAAAGAGGTGACACATTTTCACCACCAAACTTAGAACCAGTTTTATTGTGCCGGTTTTATTGTGTGCTATAAGATCAACTCAAAGTGTTTAAACTTTTGGTTAGGAGAACCCGCTCTGATACCACTTGTTGTTTCCTAGAGGCACAAAGAGATCAAGAAGGGGGATGAATAGATCCTTAAAAAAAACTTTTCAATATTTAACAAAGGATAATTACTAGATAATTAATTAGATCAATTGATTTGGCACAGCGGAATATGAATATAAAATTTCCCTTAAAGATTTAATAAAATCTTAGTTCTAACTTTAATGCATTTGAAGATTTGTCACTCACAGATATAACAGTTAATATCAGTTAATGACAGAATGTAAATGCTTAAGGTAAATGACACAAGATGTTTTAAGTGGTTTGGAGTATCAACACTCCTAGCCCACTCTTCTACTTCAACAAGTAGGATATCCACTAAGGATGGGTCACTAAGACCAGATCACTAAGATATATTACAACTGAATCACTGAGATTTCTTTGAGTCACTTAGTCTCGACAATTCGGTCACTTAGACCAGGACGTACACTTAAACCTCTTCAAGTTTCTTTAACTTGGCAAAGTGGACACACAGTCCCAGATCACTAAGATCTCTTCAAGTTTCTTCAACTTAGCAAAGTGGACACACAGTCCCAGATCACTAAGATCTCTTCAAGTTTCTTCAACTTGGTATAATGGTCACTAAGACCAAGTGAATCACAATTGAATGTTGATTGCGTTTGAGGTGTTGTTAAGCTTTGCAATGATACTTGACTTCTTCTAGTACTTAGTAGCTTTGAACTTGTACTGAGTCGTAGAGTAGAGCTTTATAAATTTGGCAGAGGTTCAACTTCTTTGTTCTTGGTGATTCGTCCTTAGATTTGAATCCTCGTACGTCTTTTATAGACTTTCAAAAATTGTCCTGTTGGAGAGTTCTCGTTGGTGCATTTAATGCTCTGCTCTAAGATATTCTCTGACAACTGCTTTGAGAGTAGGTAGACATATTACTTTCAGCTCTACAAGCGTCTCATCAGACTGCAGACTCTTCTACAACACTTTAGAGATGTCACGTCTTTATTCTATCCATTTAGACACAGCTTCAGTTTGATCCTCTTTCTAAATTTGAAAATGATGAGAACATTCTTGAAATCTTGCTCTATGATACTCTGCAATGCTCTGTTCTTGTCAGACTTATGACTGTTCTGACATGTTCTTCAAGCTTGACTTGATCGTTGAGTTTGTTGAAGAACGTAGAGTCTTGACTAGCTTCACTCGACTTTTTGGTCTACGATGGACGAGGCAGCTATACGATCTGCTCTATGATTGACGAAACAGCTCTACTATCTGCTCTACGATTGACGAAGCAGCTCTACTATCTGCTCTACGATCTCAAGAGGTACTCTGACTATCTATTCTACGATTATCTCTTTATAATGTTGGAGCAGACATTTTGAACTTCTCTTTCTTTACTGCGATCCCAGCTTTCACTTTACGATTCTGAAGGCAGCTCTAGGATTTTTGTAGGCTCTGCGATTCCAACTTTAACTCTGAGATAACTTTACAGTTTCAACAATCTTTTTTCTAATGCTCAACGAACACATAGAGTACTCTGCTAACATCTTTCACATTATAAACATGCAGGGTTACTCTATGATCTGCTTTAAAATTGCATAAGCAGCTTTATGATTTACTCGATAATTGCTCAGACAGCCCTACTATCTGCTCGACGATTCTGACTTAAACTTCATTTTTGCTCTACGAATATCTGACTGTTGAACTACAAACTCAAGACTTACTCTGCGAACTTAATTTACTTTACAAACAGGTAGAGTAACTCTGCGATCATTTAACAATACTATACGATCGATTTGATCCTATCAACTATACATTAGATTCAACTCAGTTGATCAACCTAACAAGTTTGATCGTTCTATTCTAAGTCCTTATACAATATTTCTTTTTAAAGACTTTATAAAACTTACTTGAACAAATATATATTAATCACTTTTGCATCATCAAATCATACAACATAGATTTTAACATATCATATAATGCTTTGTAAGGTGGCATGCCTATACTCGCATGATAACTATCATTATATGCGAATTCTACTGAAGGTAGGTGGTCATCCCAATTCCCCTTAAAATCCATGACATAGGCCCTCAGCATATCTTCTAGGGTCTAAATCATTCTCTCATTCTGTCTGTCTGTTTGAGGATGATACGTTGTGCTCAACCTCAACTGCGTTCCCATTCGCTCTTGCAACCTCTTCCAGAAATTTGATGTAAACCATGGATCCCGATCCGACACAATCGAAATTGGCACTCCATGTCTTGAAACAATTTCCTTGATATAAAGTTTCGCTAACTGGTTTAATTAAACCTTATCTTAATCGGTAAGAAATGCGCCGACTTAGTTAAATGATCCACTATAACCCATATAGTGTCGTATCCCTTCTGCGTAGTTAGAAGTCCTACCACAAATTTATCGTGATATGCCCTCATTTCCACTTCAAAATCTCTAAGGGTTGTAACAACCCAATTGGTCTCTGATGCTCGACCTTGATTTTCTGACAAGTCAAACACCTGTTAACGCACTACGCGACTTCTCTCTTTATTTTTGGCCACCAAAAATATTATCGAAGGTCTTGATACATCTTTGTACTGCCAAGATGAATCCAGAACCTTGAACTATGGGCCTCTTAAAAAATTTCCTCTTGTACTTCCAGTACTGGTGGTACCTAAATTCTTCCTTCAAACCTTAACATTCCCTCATTATCGAGTTTAAGCTTACTCTCTTCCCCTTCTGCAACTCTCTTCTTTATCTTCTCACACTCATTATCCTGGTGATGTGCTTCCTTCACTCTATCCAATAAAGTTGGACAAGACTCTATTGTAAATAATTTCTCCGCCGACTCTTTTGAAAATCTCACTTCTAACTTCATCCTAGCCATCTCTGTTATTAGCTCATCTTGAGCCGTTAACATTGATGAACCTTTCTACTTAACGCATCTGCTACTACATTCACCTTCCCGGGTGATATAATATCTCATAGTCGTAATCTTTTATTAACTCTAACCATCTCCTCTGTCTCATGTTTAACTCCTTCTGTGTGAAGATATACTTCAGACTTTTTGTGGTCTGTGTATATCTTATATTTTTCACTATATAAATAGTGTCTCCAAATCTTCATGGCAAACACAACTGCTGCCAATTCGAGATCATGAGTAGGGTATCCCTTCTCATAATCCTTTAACTGTCGTGATGCGTACACAATGACCTTACCGTACTGCATAAGCACGCATCCCAGTCCTTTATGCGACGCATCACTATAAACTACAAAATCATCTATATCATCAGGTAAAGATAAAATAGGCGTTTCACTCAACCTTTTCTTCAGCTCTTGAAAGCTTTCCTCGCACTTCTCTGACCATATAAACTTCACGGTCTTCCTCATCAAATTGGTTAACGGCGCTATCTTGTAAAATCTTGGATAAATCTGCGATAGTATCCCGCTAACCCTAAGAAACTTTGCACTTTTGTTGGCGTTTTTGGCTGCTCTTAGTTGATAACCACCTCTACCTTTGCTGGATCTACGGATATACCATCCTTATCGATCACGTGCCCCAAAAATTAAACTCTCTCTAACCAAAACTCGCACTTCGAGAATTTCGCGTACAACTTCTCTTTCCTTAGTGTTTCCAACACTATCCTTAAATATTCAGCATGATCTTTTTGCGTTTTAGAATAGACTAGAATATCATCTATGAATACCACTACAAACTTATCCAAATACTACTTGAACACTCTATTCATTAAATCCGTAAATGTAGTCGGTGCATTTGTCAACCCGAACAACATCACCAGGAACTCATAATGGCCATAACGAGTCCTGAATGTCGTCTTAGGTACGTCCTCTCCTCTCACCTTCAGCTAGTAATACTCGGTTCTCAAATTTATTTAAGAAAAATACTTCGTGCCCTTTAAATGATCAAAGAGATCATCGATCCTGGGCAACGGGTACTTATTCTTGATCGTCACCTTGTTCAACTCCCGAAAGTCGATACAAAGCCTTAATGATTCGTCCTTCTTCCTCACAAATTACACTGATGCTCCCCATAGAGACACACTCGGTTGGATATACTTCTTATCTAATAATTCTTGCAATTATATCATTAATTCCTTCATCTCTACTGGTGCCATCCTATATGGGGCCCTCAAAACTGATGTCGTCTCAGGCACTACATCTATAATAAACTCGATCTCCCTATTGTAACGATCGAGAAATCGCACCTAGCTTGTAACTAGGGTTTTATGAATAATATTGAATAAAGTAATATTTTGTGAATATTATTATGTATTATACGCTTAATGGTCATATTATGACCAAAGATGTGTTTACGTGTAAGAAGAAACGAACTAGGGTTTCATTCGAGAAAATAAAAAATCTCCCCACAAAAAGACGAAATAGCATTATTCAAGCTAAAAACGCTTTCACTTTTTTCGAAATTTCGAAAGACGCCGTAGTATTTATATATTGTCACGAGATGTAATATCAAATAAAATTCAGAAACAAAAAACGCAGTTTTTTGTACTGTCAAACGAATCGGGAAAGTCAACAAAAGTCAACGAAAGTCAAAGATCATTCTTGGAAGGTCAATGGGCTCTAATTATGGGGATCCAAGAGGGATTACCTATAAGCCTAACCAAAGATTAATAAAAAGCCCAAATGAATGGCCCAAAGATTATTAATCCAAGCCTGAAACCTAAACAAATCGAGATGGATCGAGTTTGGGTCGACTGTGGATCGTCTGGTGGGCAAGATGAGTGATGGGGCAACCCATGAAGGCCTGCAAGGGGAGTTGGCCGGCCAACTGGGCTGGTGAAGCTTCCTTGGGAAGCTTTGAAAGAAGATAAGCTCACATTAAATGAAACTCACCAACTTAATGTTAAAGTCCTCCTTGCAATGATTTAACTCAACCATGGTTGTGTGTTGGATGACTAGGGAGGGTGATGAATAGGTCTTATACCTACGAATCGGATGCCAATTAATGCGAATTATTGTTTATTTCCATGGTTTGAAGCGCGACCACGCCTGTCTCCAGGACTTAAAAAAAAATTGGCTGCCAGGGTAGCGCGGCCGCGCGCCATTCAAGCTTAATTCAAGCGCGGCCGCGCCGCTTCGAGAAAGGGCAATTTTGACTTTTCAGCAGTTTTAAGCAGATTGGATTTGAACTTGGATTTGAAACTCTGTAATTAATTAGGGTTTTTATCAGATACTATAAATAGTTATTTCTAAGTTACTTTGAGGTTGTTGAACTTATTATTAGCAAACCCTAGTTTAGAGCAATTTGAGAAGACTTGAAGTAAGCTAATAGCAGAAAGGAAGCAAGGAGGAGCAAGTTAGAGATTCAAGGATTGCTTTACAGTGTTTCTTCTTTTCTCTTCTTTTTACTCTGCACTTTTGAATGCTATTAAACTTGTGGATGATGAATTCTAGTTTAATTATGAACTAAATTTCTTTTAAGGCTATAATGGATCTCAATGCGTAGTTTTGAATGACATGCTTCCTGGAATATTATAATTAGTTACTTTTGGATTGTCTATTATGGTTTGTGCTGAATTGCTTAATTATTTGGCCAATAATTACTGGGATATTCTATATGAACTCGAGAGATGACGTATAGAATTAGATCTGACCATATTAGCATGTGATTGTGTATTTTGCTGTTGATGGAATTCATAATTTGTGTTTAGGATAGAGATATACCTATTCACCGCATGTAATCTAATAGGGAACCTGAACTTTAAATCCTCTTTAACTGTAATTCACATAGAAATATAGTGAATTAGTTATCGAGGGTGATTAACTTGAGTTTATCAATTGTGGACTTGAGTTGAGTTGTTTATGAAACATTGAGAGATGGTCGTAAATAGTGATGAGTTCTTGGTTAACAATTCAAAATAACTAACATAATCCAAAGGGAAGTGTGTCGCGCAAAATAAGCATTGAGTGAAATTATAGTCTTAAGTCTTTAAAAATCTGTTTTCAAATTAGTGGTGTTAATTTAATTTAGAATTAATTAGTTGAATTCAAAACTTCAAAAATCATTAATTGTTTGTTTAACAGAATTGATTTGATTTGAAATTGGAAATTGTCATTAAAGACTCAATTTTTCTCTGTGGGATGATACTCTACTTTCATTATATTACTTGTGGACTGCGTATACTTGCGTATTTTGCTAGTATAGATTTAGGCAAACAAGTTTTTGGCGCCGTTGCCGGGGAACAATTGTGTCTATAATTTCAAGTTTTAATTTAATTAATTCAGTTTTAGTTAAACATTGTTTTTCTTGTTACTTCCTGTTTCAGGTGATCTCGGTTTGTTTATGCAAACACGATCAAAGCAGCTGGAACTTGTGCAGAGTGAAGACGATCTTGAAAACAAGTTACGCAAGTTAAGAAAGTTTTGCCGTGAGACAATCGAGAAAGAAAAAATGGCTAACGAAGAACAGAAATCATTGAGGGAATATGCCATGCCTAAGCTTGATGAAATCAGGTCAAGCATCACGAGGCCACCCATCACTGCTAATTCCTTCGAGATCAAGTCGGGTACAATTCAGATGATTCAGAATGCGGTACAGTTTGGGGGATTAGCCAACGATGATCCTAATGAACACCTGGTTAGCTTTCTTGAGATTTGTGATACATTCAAATATCCCAATGTAACTGATGATGCGGTGAGACTACGTCTGTTTTTGTTTACACTAAGGGATAAAGTAAGGAGTTGGTTGCACTCACTTCCACCGGGGTCCATCACAACTTGGGATGACTTGGCTCAGAAATTCCTAGCAAAATTCTTTTCGCGGACTAAGTCTGCTAAGTTGAGAAATGAGATTTCTAACTTTGAGCAAAGTCATGGAGAGTCACTATACGAGGCTTGGGAAAGGTTCAAAGAGTTATTGAGAAGATGTCCACATCATGCGTTACCCAAGTGGCTGCAGGTTCAGACATTCTACAATGGGTTGAGTAGTAACACTCGAACAATTATAGATGCAGTTGCGGGGGGAGCACTATTGGATAAGAATTTTGATGAAGCTTTCACCTTATTGGAAACTATGGCTGCAAATAACTATCAATGGCCGACGTCCAAAATGAATCTGTAAAAGGTAGCTGGAGTTTTGGACGTAGATGCGGTCACGGCACTAACAGCTCATATGGCGGCCATGTCTAAGAAGATTGAAGCTTTGGCGGAGTCGAAGGTCCAACAAGCGGCTTATGTGTGTGAGCTATGTGCAGGTGCACATCCAACGGAGTATTGTGCCATTAATCCAGATTCGATACAGTATTTGGGGAGCTATAACCGACAGCAACAGCCATACCAAAATGCATATAATCCGGGGTGAAAAAATCATCCGGGTTTCTCATGGAGCAATAACACTCAGATTCAAAATCCCGCTCCAAGATCACAGAATCCCCCAGGTTTTCAGAACCAAGCTCCGCAACATGTAGACACAAAACCGAATTTAGAAGAGTCGTTGGCAAGATTTATCACAACATCTGAGAAAAGAATGAATGATCAAGATAAGCTATTAACTCAGGTAGATTTAAATGTGAAGAGCCAGGCAGTGTCAATTAGAAACTTGGAAAATCAGCTGGGACAGTTGGCTCATGTCTTGAACAATCGACCACAAGGAGCACTTCCAAGTGATACAGAAGTTAACCCCAAGAGAGATGGTAAGGAACAATGTCAAGTTGTCATACTTTGAAGTGGGAAGCGACTGCAGCAGAGCAGCGCAGCCGCGCCTGAAATACAAGGGGAGGCAGCGTGGCCGCGCCCATCCCCAGTCCCAGATCTTGCAGAGACATTGGGAGAAAAAGAGAAGGAAACGGAAACTGAGGTGAAAGAAAAGGAGAAAACAAAGCAAGCAGTAGTATACCCTCCTGTTCCATATCCTCAGAGATTTCACAAGCAGAAATTAGACAAACAGTTCTCCAAATTCCTTGAAGTCTTTAAGAAGCTACAAATCAACATACCGTTTGCAGAGGCTTTAGAGCAGATGCCAAGTTATGCCAAGTTCATGAAAGGAATTTTGTCGAGGAAGAAAAAGTTGGAGGATTATGAAACAGTAGCATTGACTGAAGAGTGTAGTGCTATATTGCAGAAGAAGTTGCCACCGAAGTTAAAGGATCCGGGTAGTTTCACTATCCCTTGCACCATTGGCAGCTTATCAATCAGCAGATGTTTGTGTGATTTGGGTGCGAGCATCAACCTTATGCCTTTATCGATCTATGTCCAGCTGGGTCTACCTGCACCGAAACTGACCAACATCTCTCTTCAGCTTGCTGATCGGTTGGTTACATATCCTAGAGGTATCGTGGAAGACATCTTGGTAAAAGTGGATAAATTCATATTCCCAGCCGATTTCATCATTTTGGACTATGAAGAGGACAAAGACATTCCTATCATACTTGGGAGACCCTTCTTGCCAACTGGTAGAACACTTATAGATGTGCAAAAAGGAGAATTGACTATGAGGGTGCAAGACCAAGAAGTGACATTCAATGTGTTCAAAGCCATGAAATTTTCTACGGATGAGGAAGAGTGTTATCGGTTGGAAGTGGTAGAAAAAGTAGTGGATGGCGAGTTTTTGAGGAAATTGACCGAGGATCCGTTGGAAACTACTTTATTGGGGGAGGCTAACATGGATGACCCAGAGATAATGGAGTTTCTTCAACTTCTAGATGCAGTGCCGAGAGTACGCAAATTTTAAATCCCTTTTGAACCATTGGAACTTATTGACAAATCCTTAGAGCGCTTGAAGCCATCTCTTGAAATACCTCCTACACTTGAACTAAAACCCTTACCTAGCCATCTCAGGTATGCTTATTTGGGTGAATCATCTACTTTGCCTGTTATTGTTGCATCTGTACTTAACGAGTTGCAGGAAAGTAAGTTGATACGTGTTCTCCGGGAGTATAAATCAGCAATTGGTTGGACCATCGCAGACATTAAAGGGATTAGTCCATCATTTTATATGCACAAGATCCTTTTGGAAGACGATGCCAAACCAATAATTGAGCAACAAAGGAGGCTGAACCCAATCATGAAAGAGGTGGTGAAAAAGGAAATTTTGAAGTGGCTTGATGCAGGAATCATTTACCCCATCTCCGATAGCAGTTGGGTGAGTCCAGTTCAGTGCGTGCCAAAAAAGGGTGGTATGACGGTGGTAGAAAACGAAAATAATGAATTGATATCAACACGGACAGTGACTGGATGGAGGGTTTGTATGGACTACAGGAAACTAAACAAGGCGACCCGTAAGGATCACTTTCCTTTACCCTTCATTGACCAGATGTTAGATAGACTGGCTGGACACGAGTTTTATTGCTTATTGGATGGTTACTCAGGTTATAATCAGATAGTGATTGCCCCCGAAGATCAGGAAAAGACTACCTTCACGTGTCCCTATGGTACTTTCGCTTTTAGAAGGATGTCTTTTGGCTTATGTAATGCACCAGCGACGTTCCAAAGATGCATGATGGCTATTTTCTCAGATATGGTTGAACGCATGGAGGTATTCATGGACGATTTTTTAGTATTTGGAGACACCTTTGATAGTTGTTTGGAAAATCTGGTCCTGGTTTTGAAAAGATGCGTCGAAACCAATCTAATGCTCAACTGGGAAAAATGCCACTTTATGGTGCAAGAGGGGATCATTCTTGGGCATAAGGTGTCGTCGAACGGGTTAGAGGTAGATCGAGCCAAGCTGGAGACAATAGAAAATCTACCTCCACCAACTACAGTCAAGGGAATACGAAGCTTCTTGGGACACGCCGAATTTTATAGGAGATTCATAAAGGACTTTTCTAAAATCTCTAAACCTTTATGTAGCCTATTGGAGAAAGATGTGCCCTTTAGGTTTGATGCTGAATGTCTTGCAGCTTTTGAATTGTTGAAAAGGAAATTGACCACAGCGCCTATAATTTTAGCACCAGATTGGTCAAGGCCGTTCGAGCTAATGTGTGATGCTAGCGACTATGCTATTGGGGCTGTTTTGGGCCAACGAAAGGAAAAGATTTTTCACGCCATTTATTATGCTAGAAAAACATTGTCCGATGCCCAACTCAACTATACGACTACCGAGAAGGAGTTGCTAGCGGTAGTGTATGCATTTGACAAATTCCGGTCATACTTAATTGGAATTAAAGTGGTGGTGTTCACAGACCATTCTGCCATAAGATATCTGATTTCGAAGAAGGATGCGAAGCCAAGGCTGATTCGATGGATACTTCTACTCCAGGAGTTCGACTTGGAAATCCAGGATAGGAAAGGGACGGAAAATCAAGTGGCAGATCATCTCTCGAGATTAGAAAACAATGACCACGTCAAGGGAGACAAAATGGTGATCAATGAATCCTTCCCGGATGAACAGTTGTTTGTGGTTAATTCAGAAGTTCCATGGTATGCCGATTTTGTCAACTATTTGGTTAGCAACGTACTTCCCCCAGATTTGACCAGCCAACAAAAGAAAAAGTTTCTGCATGATGTAAAAAGATACATATGGGATGAGCCGTTCTTGTTCAAACATTGTGTCGATCAGATTATTCAACGGTGTGTGCCACAAAGTGAAATAGAGAGTATCTTACATCATTGTCATGATTCGCTATATGGAGGTCATTACGGAGGTGAAAAGACAGCTGCCAAGGTGTTACAAGCAGGATTTTTCTGGCCCACGTTGTTTAAGGACGCCCACCACTTCGTTCAGAGATGTGATAGATGTCAAAGGGTGGAAAATATTTCCAAACGTCATGAGATGCCTTTGAATGCCATTTTAGAAGTTGAAGTCTTCGACGTTTGGGGAATAGATTTTATGGGACCATTTCCATCTTCCTTTAACAACCTCTACATCCTTTTGGCGGTCGATTATGTCTCTAAATGGGTGGAAGCAAGTGCTTTGCCGACTAATGATGCCAAGGTGGTTCTAAAATTTCTGCAGAAAAATATCTTCACACGATTTGGCACTCCAAGGGCAATTATCAGTGATGAAGGGAGTCACTTTTGCAATAAGTATTTCACGGCTCTCTTAGCTAAATATGGGGTAAACCATAGAATTGCTACAGCTTATCACCCCCAAACCAGTGGTCAAGCCGAAGTTTCAAATAGAGAAGTGAAGAGGATTCTGGAGAAGATTGTTAATCCGAACAGAAAAGATTGGTCAACAAAGTTGGATGATGCGCTTTGGGCTTATCGGACAGCTTATAAGACACCCATTGGCATGTCACCATACCAATTAGTCTATGACAAGGCGTGCCACCTTCCGGTTGAGCTTGAACACAAAGCATATTGGGCCATCAGAAAATTGAACTTTGATCTCACGGCTACGGGGGAAAAGAGACTTCTTCAGCTTAATGAACTCGATGAGTTCCGTCTACAAGCATATGAGAACTCAAAGCTATACAAGGAAAAAGTCAAGAAGTGGCACGATCGGAAAATCATCAACAGGAAGTTTGAGCCGGGACAAGCAGTTCTTTTATACAACTCTAGACTGAAATTATTTCCAAAAAAGCTCAAATCTCGGTGGTCGGGTCCTTTCATCGTCAAACAGGCATTCCCTCATGGCGTCGTTGAAGTCTTTGCAAACAATCTCGATGAGTCTTTTAAAGTCAATGGTCAAAGATTAAAGCATTATTGGGGTGGTGATGTTGATCGCCAGAAAACCTCAATCACCCTTGCCGATTAAAAGTTTGAAACAGGAAGTAGTCAGGCTGAAAGACTTTAAATCAAGTGCTAGTTGGGAGGCAACCCAATTTTTTCAGTGTTTTTAGTTAAAATTTTGTGATTTTTAGGAATAATTATTAGACTTAGTTTTATTTTTATCTAGTAGTAATTAGTTACTTTATTTCTTTGTCTTTGCTTATAGGTCATACATCAAGGATTACACATGAAGAAATCAAAGAGAAGGGCTTTACAGTTCAATTCTAGATTTTTAGGCCAGCGCGGCCGCGCCCCAAGTGTGAAGAAATCAAGCGCGGTCGTGCCCTTCTCCAGATATCAAAAAATTGCAGCTGGTATACCAGCGCGGTCGCGCCCAAATTGTGAAGGAAAGCAGCGCAGTCGCACCTAACCTCAGAGCTAAATTCCAGCTGCCACACTAGCGCGGCCGTGCCCCACTCAAGCCAATTCCTAGCGCGGCCGCGCCGCGATTTTTAAAACCCAGTTGAAACCCGACCCATTGCTTGCTTTTTATTTCCTTTCCCACTTGGAGTCGCATTCTTCATAACCTATCCTTATTATAACCGGTTTCTTCTCTTTTTCTCTTCCTTTTCCAAATCCAAACCAATTTCCGACCAATATAAACTCCTTCTCCAAATTAAACACTTCCCATACCAAACCCTAACCTATATTTCTCTTCATCTCCATTCTCTCTCCAATCCGTAACGACACACAGCCTATTCCTCTATTCAAACCCTTAAATCCAAATCCTTCATCACTCACAGTGTGCTTCAAGGAGGTTTTTAGTGCATCAAAGTGGGATACAGAGGTAGTGCATGGTTCTGAACGAAGTAAGTACATTGTGGTTTAGGGTTTTGTATCGTACCAAGTTAATAATTCTATTTGACAGATTTTAGACTTGGAATTGCATTGTATTAGGACTGTTGATTATATAATTCCAGATATTGTGATTAAACTGTGCATGCAAGTGTATTGATTGGAATTGATTGATTAAATCCAAGTGTGGTATCTGTCAAGTTTGGGGGAGTCTTTACATTGTTGTGGTATCTGTCAAGTTTAGGTTATTATGGCTTCTAAGAGACCACGTGGGGAATCGTCTAGTTCTCGAGCCCAGGCTGAGTCAGTGGATTTTGATAGAAGTAGGTTTGTTTCTGAAGAGGCTGAGGAATTCTATCATAAGGTTTTGCTTGGGAAGACGTTTGTCTTGGAACATGGGCTAAAGCCTGATCCTGATTTAGATGGTCAAATGATGAGCATGATCCGAGCTAAGGGTTGGTTGTTGTTTGTGGAAACACCGTTGGCAGCCCCGATATCAGTTATTCAAGAATTTTATGCTAACGCTAAGATCACCAAGGACGAGACCGCGTTTGTGCGGGGTTGACAAGTGCCATATGGTAGCAAGAGTATCAATGCCATATACCACTTGCCTGCTATTCACCCTACCGATCCGGAATGTTTATACTCTATGAATTGGGACAATAAATTGGAGCGCATCAAGAATATTTTGTGCAAGTCGGGTACAGTTTGGACTACGAAGCAAGGGACGGATCAGAAACTCCACTTTCCTCACACAGCCTTGAGTCGTTATGGAAAGGCCTGGTACAGTTTTATTTGTGCCAATCTCATGCCAACCAGGCATCAAAATGACGTGACCAAGGATCAGGCGATTTTGTTATATGGAATTGTGCAAGGAAAGAAGATTGATGTGGGGTATGTTATCTATTAGTCCATACGTCAATACCTTCAAGGTGGTACCTCAGGCGGTATCCCTCATGCATCGGTGATCACTCGGTTATGCTCGGCCGCTGGGGTAGAATGAGCTGATAGTGAGCCCGTGCAGCTCCCGATGAACACTATCGATCATGCTACTATAGCTAAGTACAAGGTTTGGGATGGTGCTCCTTCTCATGCCCGTGGAGCAGGATTTTTATTGGGGGATTACAGTGAGAGTGAGGAGGCATCTGATCAGCCGGTGACCGAACCTGAACAGCCATTTCCTATATCTCAGGCTAGATTGGATCGCATAGAGAGGCGTATGACTCGGCGGATGGATGCTATACACATGAGTATGACCGAGCTTCGATCTTTCTCCACTCAGCTCTCGGACAGTTTCTCGCAGGCCTTTTCTCAATTGGGTGTTCAAGTTCAATTCCCAACGTTTGCTGAAGCTCCAACTTATCTGCCTCCGGACACACCTTCAGATGGGGAGGATGCAGATGATGTTCCCTCCGATTAGGGGAGTTTCTCTTTCCTTTATTTTTTCTGTTTTATCCAATGAGGGCATTGTCTGTTTTAAGTTTGGGAGAGTTTCTTTTAGGTTTTTGTTTAGCATGTTTGTTGGTTTTGTGCATCATATCTGTTAGTATGTTGGCATATCATTGTGATTATTGTGAATCTTGCATAGTTTAGTTTGGTTGTGTTAGGTGCATTTAGTTTGTTTGCATGAATCCAATTGATTAGTTGTTATGATTTTGGCTCGGCTAATGATGAGATGGGTATTACTGTGTAGCTTGGATAGTGTGAAGGTCGTTAGGGATGATATAATTTTGATCAGGAGAGTAATTATGCCTGTCATAACTTGCGTTATTGGATAGCACGAACAATTTGATTAATTTGACTGTTGGGGTTCAAAGGGTTGCATAACTGATTTTTACATGAGAATTGGGTAAAACATTGTTAGGTGAATCAACAAGGAAGGCTGAATAGGGTAAAAGCTGAGTTTGGGGGTTTCTTTTTAAGGATAAAAAATAAAAATAAAATAATAATAATAATAATAATAATAATACAATAAATGCGTTGACTAGTTGGGTTTTGTGGCCTTTATCACTCGGGTAATTAGATCCTTAGGGGTGTCTTAACACCTAGTGCCCTAAAGTCGACTGGTTTGGGAGTCACTGATTGAACACTCGCTATATGGGTGATTTTGAAAAGCCTAAGAGAACTTGACATTGCACAGTTAAGCATAAATACGAGATGGAGCGTAAAACGCACTCGTAGAAGAATAAAGTTAGGAATAAGCCTTGTTAGAACCTTCATGCTCGGTATTTGCTTGATTTTGGCTAGATTTGTTGTAATTGCTTGAATTGAAATGAAAATATATTATTCTTGTTATAGAGTTGGTTATGTGGCTTTATTTTGAACTTTGGTCAGTTAATTTGATTAATGCACACACACGCACGACTTGGGTGATGATAGGTGTATATTGTTTATAGGTTGAGATTATTAGTTCTTTTTGACTGGATTTACTGTTTCAAGCTAGTTGTTGATATCTCTGAGGCATACAGTTAAGATTCATACTGGCTATTGGTTGGATTCTTAGGCATGGTAGTTATTAGTATATTCATGGCATTGTGTTGCATTGTGTTAGTTACATTGCATTGTGTTACTTGGGGACAAGCAATAGTTTAAGTTTGGGGAAATTTGATGAGTAGGTTGTATACCTACGAATCGGATGCCAATGAATGCGAATTATTGTTTATTTCCATAGTTTGAAGTTACTTTTCATGCATTTTATGTGTTTTTGTAGGTTGCACGTGTTGGGAATAAGTTTAGCAAGAATTGGTGGGACTGTGTTATTGCAGATGCTGAGAAGCTGTAAAGTTGGTGCAGCGCGGCCGCGCCCAAAATGAACTAGGGTGCAGCACGGCCGCGCCTATCTCCAGGACTTAAAAAAAATTGGCTGCCAGGGTAGCGCGGCCGCGCGCCATTCAAGCTTAATTCAAGCGCGGTCGCGCCGCTTCGAGAAAGGGCAATTTTGACTTTTCAGCAGTTTTAAGCAGATTGGATTTGAACTTGGATTTGAAACTCTGTAATTAATTAGGGTTTTTATCAGATACTATAAATAGTTATTTCTAAGTTACTTTGAGGTTGTTGAACTTATTATTAGCAAACCCTAGTTTAGAGCAATTTGAGAAGACTTGAAGTAAGCTAATAGCAGAAAGGAAGCAAGGAGGAGCAAGTTAGAGATTCAAGGATTGCTTTACAGTGTTTCTTCTTTTCTCTTCTTTTTACTCTGCACTTTTGAATGCTATTAAACTTGTGGATGATGAATTCTAGTTTAATTATGAACTAAATTTCTTTTAAGGCTATAATGGATCTCAATGCGTAGTTTTGAATGACATGCTTCCTGGAATATTATGATTAGTTACTTTTGGATTGTCTATTATGGTTTGTGCTGAATTGCTTAATTATTTGGCCAATAATTACTGGGATATTCTATATGAACTCGAGAGATGAAGTATAGAATTAGATCTGACCATATTACCATGTGATTGTGTATTTTGCTGTTGATGGAATTCATAATTTGTGTTTAGGATAGAGATATACCTATTCACCGCATGTAATCTAATAGGGAACCTGAACTTTAAATCCTCTTTAATTGTAATTCACATAGAAATATAGTGAATTAGTTATCGAAGGTGATTAACTTGAGTTTATCAATTGTAGACTTGAGTTGAGTTGTTTATGAAACATTGAGAGATGGTCGTAAATAGTGATGAGTTCTTGGTTAACAATTCAAAATAACTAACATAATCCAAAGGGAAGTGTGTCGCGCAAAATAAGCATTGAGTGAAATTATAGTCTTAAGTCTTTAAAAATCTGTTTTCAAATTAGTGGTGTTAATTTAATTTAGAATTAATTAGTTGAATTCAAAACTTCAAAAATCATTGATTGTTTGTTTAACAGAATTGATTTGATTTGAAATTGGAAATTGTCATTAAAGACTCAATTTTTCTCTGTGGGACGATACTCTACTTTTATTATATTACTTGTGGACTGCGTATACTTGCGAATTTTGCTAGTATAGATTTAGGCAAACAGAAGGTTAGTAAGAAGATAGAGAAGTGAGGGGTTTGACTACACAAGACCAAACCTTGGGGGAAGTCTTACAAATCCTAGCAAAGTTAATTTTATGACCAAAATTTGCGCCAGAGGCTAATTAACGAAGGAAAAATCTCTGCAAGAGTAGCGCGGGGTGCACCGCCTAGAGCACAAATCCTGGCGCGGGGCGCACCAGGAGGAAGAAAGAAAAATAAAAATAAAATAAAGAAAGAGTTTCAACCTTAATCAGACGGGTTATCCTGTCCGGATTATAATCACGTAAGAACATAAGCTTAACTAATAAGTATGATAAGAATGAAAGAGAATCCTAGACGTATCGTTTAGGCATTCGTGTAAGATGAGTCGGGTGAACGATGTGGAATCATCGAAACGCCACGACAAGAATTAAAAGACATAAGGAAGGCTCCGAATTAGATGAAACGAACGTTAAGAGAAATAATTATGAGTTAATGTAAACCAATACTTGACGTCAATTATGTGTCTAATTGGTACGTGTATGTAAACCTAATTGTGTAGGCCATTTGAAGGATGAATTAGCATAAACTCTTAGAAGACGCTTGAGGCAAATTTCCTAACCTGTCCAATATATTATATTGTGCAAGTTTGATAAACCTTGTGCTGTAATTATTCTGTACAACTGTTCAAGTTATGCCATGTCATAAGATGTTAAAGCTTTAAAGTTCTGTTATGCATGAACTCTTTGAGAAGAGTGTCGATGCCCTTTGTTTCGGCTAGACAAATGCTAAATGTTTTATTGATTTGATATGTCATCTTTGAAATATTATAAATGATAAGTACAGTCTCCTAATCCAAATCTATTGGTGCAGACTCAGTGTTTATCCTGAGAGTAAACAAACCCTGTGAATAGGGAAATTTTGTCGAATATTTCGACTGACGCGTGAGGCGTCCACAAATGCAATGTCGTTTAAGAATGTAGTGTTGATCAACATAGAGTACTATAGGCTAATCACCTAGATGTGCTCGTAAGTGAGACCGGGTCTATCGTTTAATTACTATGCAACCCCTTTATGAATGAAAAGTAAAATTCAGGTCTTTGAACCGCTAACTGTCAGTATGTAGTTTCAAAAATATTTTGAACAAAAGTAAAGTATAATTTCCTGTTTATTCGGAAGGTCTTGCAACTATTGTTTAGTTGTTAAATGGAAATGGTTTAATTTATGATTATGTAATTATTCAACTGTTATACTTGTTGAGCAATCGTATGCTCATTCTTGCTTTAAATTAAACATTTTCAGCTAAGCTGGAACATATCGAAGGTTCCGGTAAAGGCAAGGGGAAGGAAAAGATGAACGTTTAAGAAGACCCTTGTAATAGTATAGTAATATTATGACATAAGTAGTATTATTATCCTTTTGTTATGTAATGGTCTTAGAACTCAGGGAATGAATGAATATGATTGTAATATGTTAGTAATTGCATTCGTATTAGTATGATTATATGGCTAAAAATGTGTGGATGTTGTAGTACCATGTAGCACCGGACCCGGGTTGAGGAGACCCGGATTTAGGGGCGTCACACCTATCTAGCAGAAGACCTGGCAACTCGTCCAGAAATACATTCGCGAATTCTTTCATGATAGGTGTCTGACCCATTTCTGCTCCCACTCATTGGGTATCAACAACGTGGCATAGATAACCTAAGCATCCTTTTCTTAATAGCTTTCTAGCTTGCATCATCGTTAGACAACGAGAATGTCTAGGCGATTTACTACCATAAAACACTACCTTAGACTGATTTAAAGTCTGAAGGTTTATACTTTTCTTTTGGCAATCTATCATTGCCTCGTGGTTATACAACCAATCCATTCCCAAAATTACGTCAAATTCTCCCAAGTTAATCGGAATTAAATCTACCAATAACTTGTGTCCCCTTATATTTACACAACAATTCCTATGAATATGTACAACAGAAATTATTTCCTTATATATTCGCAACTTCTATGTTCAAGGGAGTCTCTAGTTTCTCTAGAGGTAAACTTAAACGTCTAGCAAAATCACATGATAGAAAAGAACAGTTCGCACCTAAATCAAACAATATATATGCATTTATATTATTGATCAAAATGATATCTGAGACTACATCTATGGATGCCACTGCATCTTGGACCATTATGTTTAAGGTCCTTGTGGTCGGTCTACTTAGTGGAGCTGGACCAGTTATAGCCAGCTTACTACTGTTATTCTCCCTGTTTTCTCTTCCCTCGTCTGTCCCCTTCTTAGGACAATTCTTCGCTAGATAATCTAACCCTCCACAATAAAAACACGCGTTCTTCTTAGGGTTGGGGTAGTTAGGAGAGATGTGTCCCTCTTGTCTGCAGTTATAACATGTCAACTTTCCTTTCAAACATATCCCCGTATGATTTTTCCCTCAATTCTTGTAAGCTTCGACCCTCTTCTTCGGGTCTCCCTGTTTAGTCCCGGTATTCACAGAATTATTCCACTTCCTCTTGTTTCCTCCACTTCCCTCAGCTTTGCCTCCCCTATCTATCTTCTTCTTATTCTTGTTCTCTTGATTAAACCGAGTCAACGCCTCACTTCCCCCTTCGGCTATGATAGCCTTCTCTAGAATTAATCTGAATGTTTCAATTTGAAACACGAATATCTTGTTGTAGAGTCAGGGTTTCAATTCCTGCTCAAACCTCATAGTCTTCATCTCCTCCGTGTCCACTTGATGTGGAGTAAATCTAGTTAATTCATTGAATTTGGCGGCGCATTGGGGTACTGATATGTCCCCTTGTTTCAACTCGAGAAACCTCATTTCTATTCGGCTCTGCATACTCCTAGAAAAGTACTTCTAGAAGTATAACTCCTTAAACCGTTCCTATGCTATCACTGTGACGCCCCCAAATCCGGGTCACCTGAGCCACGGACCTGGTTCATCACTACCCAATACCAAAATGATACAATCGATAACTTATAGCGGAATAAAGGAATATTTACATTGATATAACATAAATAGACCTGTCCCAAGTCTCGAAACCAATACTATTACAAAACATAACATAATACAAAAGGGTAAATATGTCTTAATACACGACGTCAATAATAAGTCTTAATACAAACGGTAATTCTAGAACAACAATTTACTACTACTCCGTAGCTTTCCCCTTCCCCTTATCTTTTCCTGAGCTCTCGCCACGTGCCGCACTAACTGAAATGTTTTTAAGGAGAGCAAGGGGGGGTGAGCAACAATTTGCCCCGCAAGTAAAATAGCAATGAATAATCACATGAATAACTTTATAGCTCACAGGAGTAAAAATTTATCTGAACCAAGGAAATAAACAACTTCTTTTTATCACCGTTATAGTGGCCACTAAGGACCGAAGGATTTCTGAAGTATCCAAGGATTTCAAAGTTTCCCGAAGAAGGGAACTATTCAATACTGAGGGTGCACCAAGGCACAGAACTCTATTCTAGAATTACTGGAAATTCATCCGATAATCCACAAAACTGGTACAATAGGTGATCAGCCTAAAATACCTGGCGTTATGCATAAGCCTTACATTTTTCCATTTACACGCGCGTGTCGGTTTCCCGACGTTTATACAATTTCCCCTGCTGTGAGGGTTGTTCCACTCAGCTTTACATGGGAAGTGGTCCAGACCAAAACAATTTGATCGGACAATTTTACTTAACAACAATAATAGTTAGAGGACTTTAACCTCGCTTTAGTAACCAAATCAATAAGTGTCTAGCTGAAACAATTAGCCTTGACATAGCTTTTAAATAGTCTATGGAATAAAGAACTTTAAGGTTCAACAACATGCATGATAGCATTTAAAAATATCTTGAATGAATAAAAATTCATAATCTTTGGAATCACACAATATATAACATTGCATGAAATGGGCTTTCATTGCAATACTTGAATAGAAGTATGAATACTAGCACATTAATTACTAAATTGATAAGTAATTTGAACGGAGTCAAGAAGCTCAATAAGCTTGCTCAATAAATAATATTTGCTCGATAGATAAATGAATTCGAAACTTGCCCAATAAATGAATCGAGTAAGGAAAACTCGCACAATTAAATAGGAGTTGTATGAGTTAGGAAACTTGCCTTGTACGTGCGTTAATAACTTGACGTTAATCGTCCGTCAACAAAATATCCTACATAGTTTATTAAAATCATCATAAATATTAGTCACAAAAGAACTAGGTTCATTACAGTCATCACATCATTAAAATACATTGATTGCCACTACGCTTACCCAGTCGGGGGTCTCGCTCAGGACAACATCGTTTAGGTCGACACGGGTATAAATTAAGCACATAAAGCTTTAACAAGATATAAGCATTTTTAATCATTTTGTACAAAAATATAAGTTTTAGACTTGCGGGAAAAATTTACTGGGTCCGACCCGATCCGACCCGACCCGGTCCGGCCCGACCCGACCCGGTCCAGCCTGACCCGACCCGGACCAGGCGTGGAACAGCGGCATGCAGTAGCAGTTCTGCAGTTCCTGCAGAACCGCGAACTGGTAGACTCTCGCCCGCTTCAGCCCCTATATCTCCCTCTATACTCGATCAATTTGGTCCGTTACGGACTCTATGGATTCCCAAGACACGAGACTACAATATATCAAAAATGCAAGATGACCCATAAACACTAACACAGCCAAATCCTTAGCCAAAGCACCACATTGATGCTCTGTTTTTCGCAGTCATGATGCATTTCACTAAAACCTTCACTGTAACTTTATTTTAGCATCATTTTGGTTCATTCCAACTAAGTTATCTTCACAACTCATGGAAGTACAATACTAAAACAACAAACAATCAAAATAATTACACCATCAAGGCTTTACAGTCCTCTAACAGTCCAAAGGTCCAAAAGTCCAAAAATGTCCAAAGTTCATCCTTTAAGCCAAGGTTCGGATCTTTCCTTGTTTTTGTTCCACTTTGAGGGTGTTAATGGTTTATATAGATTCTTTAAGAACCTCCATGGTAGATTCAACACAACCAACAACAACGAAAATCAACAAAATCCAACCCGCAAGCATGAAAGCAAAACAAAACTCATGAAAACTTCACTTGGAGAAGAAATGGTTGTGGTTTGTGATTACCTCTATGTTGCTTGCTTTGAGTAGAATGAGATGGTTTGCTAGAGTGCTCCTGGACTCCCTCTTGCTTGCTGCTCTTCTCCTTCTTTTCCCTCCTTCCTTGCTTTCCTTCTTCTTCCCGAACACTCTTCTCTTTTCCTACTTCCTTCTTTCTCTCTCTCTCTCTCTTTGTAGCTCTATCCTTGCTTGCAAAAATGAGGAGTATGCAGATGGTTTAAGTGAGAAGGAGGATGAGTTGATGGGAGGATAAGGTGGGTGCTTCGGGAGAAGATGGAATGTATTGATATGTAGAAATTACTTCACCCGAGCTCTTGAAAACCAAATTGAGGAGGATGTTTGGTGAAGTTAAAAATCCCATGCTTAGTGTCCTGTGATGGTTTATTCCCCCCTCATGTGATTGGCTAATACAATTAATGCTCTCTCCTGATTGGTTGAGGCTTAATTGCCTCTCCAATTAATCAAATATACAGATAAATATACCCGAATACTCCCACTTTTGTACCAAATTTGGTAAATAACTCTACCCAAAATTATAATGGGTACTCCCATAAATTATAGGAACACGCAAAAATATTTATTATGGGATTTGTCCATTTATTCGGAACACCCATAATATACATTTCGGATACAGATTAAATCACGTATCAACTCCAATAAAATTTCTGACACTTGGAAAAATTATTCCTCAGCATATATGCCTCATCTAAATTAATAAAAATCGAAATAGACGAAAAAGTTTGGGTGTGAATAGTGCTCGTAAATAGTGCCTCGGGAAGTGGGTCCCGCTAATAGTGATTTTATGAATTTTTGCAAAATCGATATATTCACTCTAACGACACAACAACACATAAAATTTAACATATGCACATTTTCTAGGCTGCAACACAATTCTAAACACGTAGTATAGATTAATATAAAAATAATAATAATAATAATAATAATTCATTTTATTCATACATAACTCGGGTTACAAGGAAATCTAAAATTCCCGATCGTTACAATCACTCCCTCTCCAACCCTATTTTGGTTTGTCTCCCACCAAAAGTTAGCTTCTCCCTTCAGCATGTAGGTAGTAAAAGCGGTCTTTTGCTCCTCTCCGACTCTGGCGATAACAAACACTTTCTCTATCTCTTTTATCTAGGATTAAGCCTCTAACGGTTCGGTGGTCCCCTTAAACTCAGGCGGTCTCACACTCATGAAATTCTTAAAGTTTGTAACGTGTAAAACTGAAGGATTTACGTTCGTTTCAGAGGTGTTTCTATTAAACGCCTCTACTAGAAGGTCTATAAACTACTGCATAGGGTTTACTTGATCCCTATTCTCATTATCTGGTTCTTCGGTTCTTTGTCTTCTTCTTGGCGGCATTTTTCTGTTTAAATAAATATGTTATTATTAATTTCATTATTATTTTAAATTATTCTTATTTAACGCTAAAAATATTAATCATCACAAAGCACATTTAATAAATATTCTTATATTAATATCTTCTCGTAGTTCCTACTACTTACATCTTATAGCTTCAGCTATGTACATACTATCCTTCTATTACTTATCAAAAAGTTGGGATTTATAAAAGATATCCCACAACCTATACAAAAGCTGAGATTTATATCAGTACATGGATATATATATATATATATATGTATATATATATATGTCATCTATATACTAGACTAGACCCTTACTAATGGCATCTTCATACTCATCATAGGCTATGTCGATCACTAGGTCTCTATTGATCGTGTGCCTCATCTGCCCTATCTCTATTGGATGGTAGGCAATCCTCTGCTGGTACCTACCATGCGAACTCCTAAATGCATATGTCATTCTGTTTATCTTCACTTTATTAGCCCTCACTTCCTCCTCAAGCTCGTGGACCTGATCCTCGGCCCTCACTTTGTCAATGATCTCATCCTCCCAGTAAGCCTCTATAACATGCTTCTCTGCCAGGAGATCCTGCACTCTATTCTCTGTTGCGTGCAACTTGATGTTCAGCTCAGTGTTTCTGTCCACCAGGTGATGAACTAACACTCCTAATTGGGTCAATGCTTCATAAATCTCTGGGTTAATATAATCACCCTCAGATTCCTCCCTAGAAGGTACAATATCAGATGTTACACCGTCAACCTCCTCCTCATGCTCAGATGGATCCTCCTCATGCTCCTCCTCTAGGTCACTCTCTAGAACACTATCAGCTGGCACCGCGGTTATAGGCACTAGTGCAACTATCAGCTTCCCACTATCAACGTGAATGTCTCTAAACTCTACTTCTTCAGTCATCCTACAATCAATTTTAATATAATGATTAGTATCTCGCAATAAAATATATTTATTATTAACACATAACAATATAATTTATTTTACTTTTTACTTTTTTTACTTCTTTCAATGATTTTTCCTCAATTCATCTCTTAAAAACTCTTTTGGAGTTTATCTTATTACTATCATAACTTATTTCTCTAAGGTCATATCCTAAGGTTTTCCCCCACCTAAGGTTTATAATCTACAGTTTTGATACCAACCTGTGACGCCTCCAAATTCGGGTACCTTTAAACCCTGGATATGGTGCTACACGGTACTATAACATCCACACACATCTATTTATATAAGCTTGAAGACATAATTGCAATTACTATATTATTACAAAATGTCACCATTTATCCCAGGTTCTAATACCTTTATATCTTTAAAATAACATACTAATAAATATTACATAATTCATAAGAGTACATCATTCATAGAATATAAATTATTACATATAATTATCTACTCGGTTACTTTTCCTTTTCCTTTATCTTTCTTTCTGGAACCTTCAGCCCGCTCGGTTTTAGCTAAAAATATTTAATTTTAAGCAAGGGTGAGCAACAATACTCAGCAAGTATAAACAGTTGAATAAACAACAACATAATAATAAATAAATTGTCTTTCTCTAAAAGCTTCAACAACTGAACAATAGTTGTGAAACAATTTGAATAAATAAGAATAACAATTTCATTTAAAAATTTTGAAACGACATACTGAGCGGTCATAAGACCTTGAACTTTTTCTTTTCACAAAGGTTTAACAGTATTATACTGTAAACCGTCTTTCATCGAGTACGTTAAGGGATCAGCCTATTGTACTTATGTTGTGCACAACTCTAGCTTTTAAATGACTATATGCGTTTATTTTGACACCTCGTCTGTCAGCCAGAATTTCTGACTAAAAATACCCCTAGTAATAGGGTTGTTCATCTCAGACTTCCATCAGAGTCCACACCAATTTAATTTGGTTTGGATAGCATCAATGAATTTATAAAATTCTATTAACATCTTAACATTTATCTTGTCGAAGCAAAAGGCATTGACATATTTCTTAGACAATTCATGGAATATAGAACTTTAAAGCTTTAACAATATGCAATATAGCATAGTTGAATAACTTGTACAAATATTAAAAGATTTGTATAACTTTAGAATGGACACAATATATAAACATTGTGTTAATTAGAACTTCAATACAGTATTTGAATGAAGTTAGAAAACTTGCATAATAAAATAAATTTGTAGAAGTTAGAAACTTGCCTGAAGCGTTCTTTAATTTATACGCTAAAACGCTCTTCAAATGTCCTACGCATTTTAATTAATGATAGCACACCAATTAGTCACATATAAACTCCATATATTGGTTTTGTGATATCCCGAGTATTCATGCGATGCTAAATCAAGATATTTTATGATTTCAATGAGTATGTTATGCAATGATCGTTGGAGAAAGGAAATGAATGCGTTAAGGGATTAAAGAATATATAATACTCGAAGTGTTTCAAGTTTAACTGAAGGTGATGAAATAAAACCTACACTAAGGTAATGTGTTGAAGTTATTCGACGATATTTGTGAAAGGGATTTAGTGAAAACCGAGTAAGGGACGTTTCGTTGATTCCGAGGACGGAATCCTTATAAGGAGGGAAGGATGTGACAACCCGAATTTTCAGAAATTATTAGATAAGAATTTAATAAATAAAATTCTTGTTACGAGATGTTTTGGGTTTGAATATATGTATATATATGATATGTATTGTGAAATATGTGATTTGATGTGAAGAGAATTATATATTCGTGTATTTGGGAAGAAATGGTTTAATAGTTAACTAAACCATTGAAAAGATTAAATGAAATTTCCATGAGAAGGAAATTAGTTGGGAAATATTAGTTAATTAAATTAAGTTAAAATTATATTAGAAAATAATATAATTTGCTTGTTATGTCTTGTGGACAATGGTAGTTATTGTGAATTAAGTTTCACAAATAATGTGAGCGATTCACTTAATTCAAATAGTGAATCAATGTGAATATACTTGTTTTAATAAATTGGAGTTTAATATATATGTAAATGTAATAAGATTGTGAGTTTTGTTTATAGTTTAAAATATTTATGGATTTGAATAAATATTTTATTTGGAATATTTATGGAATAAATATTTGATGAAAATTATGTACGTATGATGATATTGAGTAGTTGATGATAAACAATTTTATCGTCGGTGCGTATTTTTGTTACGCTAATAGAATAGTAATATTCTAATTTAAAATTAGAGGATTAATGTTTTATTGAATAAAATGTTTTATTTGATAAAATTATAATTTGACTATATTGAATTATAATTTTGTCGATAAGGTTTTAATGGAAATTATTAATAAGCTTAATTAGATTTATTAATAAAAATAAGTTTAATTTAAGTGTGACAAGGGTATCATGCAATAAGAAGGTTATTAAAATAAATTAGAAGTGAATTTAAAATGGTCTTGCCAAACATGGCCTTATGGCCTTTGGCTTACTCAACTGACAAAACCTTTTGGTTTTGTTTAACTGATAAATCATATCAGTTTTTTTTACGTGGTTTATGGTCAAAACCTGTAACACAGAGAGTTAGAGAGGAGAGGAAATTGAAAAGAAATTGGAAGTTTTGAGAACCAAGAGAGGATTTTAGAGTAATTCTTATCATCTTCTCATCATCTACACAAGCACAAACGAGGATTTAAGGTGATAATTTAACCCTTTTTGTTCTTAACTTTTTGTGTTCTTGAGTTTTGTAAAATAAGGGTTTTTAATTGATGAATTATGAATGATTGTTGTATATGCATGTTGGAAGGTGTTTATAATTCATTGTATGTAAGTTACAATCGATTTCCAGAAATTAGATTGATGTTAAACAAGTTTTAAATTGAGAATTTGTGTTCTTGAAGAATATATGAGTTTTGGAAAACCTAAGGAAAAAAATTGATTTAAATCCTTTGGGTTTTGTTAGTTTGGTTGATTTAGGTTGTTAGAATCATTGTATACATGTTGGGTATTGATTCTACAACGATTATAATATTTGGGTATATCTAAATTGTTGTTAAAATGAAGAAATTGGGAAATTTTGGTCTGAAAATTCTGCAGTTCGCGAACTGCAGAATCTGGGATTCATAAAGCTCGCCCCGGCGAGCTCGGCAAGTCAAATTTCTCGCCCCGACGAGAGCTCACCCCGGCGAGAGTGTTGCACTATATTTTCTCGCCCCGGCGAGCGTTTTGTGTAGTGATTCTCTCGCCCCGGCGAGAATTGCAGAAATGAAAAATTTTATTGTTTTTAATTCTTTTCTTTTGGTCATGCTATGTTATCCTATATGTTTATAAACATTATACATTTAATGTAAAGCGAAGTTTAAGACCTCACTAAGAGTTAAGTGTCGATTAAAGTGGAACGAAATAAAATGAAGGATTATGAATTGTTAAGTAGAATGAATACTAAGTGTTGATATGTGGCTAATAAATGATGTACATGATTATATATATCGTGTAGGATACATGAAGTGCAGATATTTATAAGCTGGTTATGGTAATTAATAATCTACAAACCAGGCAAGTCTTTCAGTTCTTACTTGTTATGTGAACTAAATGATTAACTGTTTTCAATCATATGATGTAAAAGCTTGATGTATTTCATATATGTTACAAGTATGAAACGACAAAGTCAAAATATGACTACGTTCGTTGAATAAAGAATACCGATTGAGTTATGGAACTCAATCTCTAGTTGTTACGTGTTGATCATTATGCATGATATGTTAAGCCAAATGTTTATGATTTGAATAATGAGCATGTTATCTATGTGCTATGTGATGCATGCAAGCTGTTAGATTTTGCTGAGCTGTCAAGCTCATTCTTGCAAATAACCAGTATTGCATGTGAGAGATACTAGGTAAAGTTAAGTGCTGCTTGAATGGCATGATTCAAATGTTAAGTATGAAGATTAATTGTTTTAGCTTAAGTTATATTTTTGAACCATGTTAAAGGTTCTGATTGATGTAATTGATGATGTATTAAATGTATCAGAGGTTGAGTTGTTAAATTTGTATTGAGTTATAATTTAATTTTATCCGTTGTATAAAGGATATGAAATCCAAAAGTTTTATTTTTGTTATAACTCTGATGAAGCGAATCAAATATGATTCTAGAATATGTAAATGTCTAAAGGTTATGATTCAGGGAAAGCTAAGAAAGAAAACTGAAAAGTTTACTATTATTCTGCATTTTGTTAAGTTTAGCATTGAATAATGTTGTAAAGTCAGAAAATGGATGTATTGTTAACGACCGATGTGGAGAGTTGGAATGTTCAGAATTTGGGGTCGTTACAGATTTACGTTATATTATTTCTCATTTCATGTTATTCGCATTTTATAATTTAAACAATGCGACAAAACTTCAAAAATGTCTCTCGGCGTCGCGGCGTTCAGGAACGGCACGACCCACATAATAACCCTCTTTATTAGTTTACTTTTATTTTATATCTTGTGTTACGGTCTGAATTAGAACTACGCAACAAAACATCAAAACATCAAAACATGGCACGACATCGTGAAACAGCCCAACGACACGCCCAGGGCACGGCCTAGCAGCCAGCCCAAGCACGCTGCGCCCCAGCGCGCGTCTGCGCCCCTCTGTTCGTGCCTACCCAACATTGCTGCATAGCAGCCCTAAGTCAGCGCCCCGTGCCACACGCAGCCGCCCAGCGCGACCATGCGTTGCACGCGCCCAGCAACCACTGCCTAAGCAGTGTACTTTCCAGCTTTTCTAACTTCGACGCTACTACTTCCAAACTTCATAACTCGCTCATCTGAAGTCGGAATGAGTCTGTTCTTGAGCCCAAGGCTCACTTATTCAACATACTATCAAACCCCTAGAAAATCAAAAGAATTCAAAAGAGTTAACTACCCATAAAAATGGCCCAAAAGTCAAACTTCACCAAGATTTTCTAGTTTTAACATACTTTACTAGAAAAAATCGCTATAAATTCATTTTAGCATATTTTTGTTGTGTTCCAGGTGGGTTATCTTCGTAACTCATAAGAGCACAAACCCATCATTCTAGAACATAAAAATGAGCTATTGACCATTATTTATTCTAGTCCAAAAAGTCAATATATTACAAGTTTCTTTGTTCATCCTTTATACTTGGGTCTTAAGTTTGTTTCTTTCATTTTTGCTCATATTAACATGGTTTAATCACACAACAACCATCATATCCTCCTTCTAACTTCCGACCATGATCTCCATTACACAACAACAACAACAACCACAATAAGCAAGCAATATATAAATAAAGCTTGAAATAAATTTTAAAGCTAGGGTTTATGGTTTATCTTCTTGTTTCTCTTCTTTCTTATTTAAATGATGGTTTAAGTTTGCTAGCTTCCTTCTTCTTCCTCTTGTAATACCAAAAATTTCTCTCTCTCAATATACTTCACAAGCTCTCTTGCTTTTTCTTACTTAGAACAAAATGAACAAGGTATTGGAAGTGAAGATAGATAAGAGTATGTATAGAACAACTTTGCTAGGCTTTACAACTTAATCATTTAACTTAGGGTCTTCAATGGTCAATCCCCTCAACTCCCAACATCTTACTAACCATCCCATAATCAACCTTAATCAACAAACAAATTAAGCTAACCAAGGTTAAGAAAGGGAACATAATAAGTGCTTAACAAGACTTTTTGTCTAAGAGGGTGGTTGGGCATTAATGTTTGCTTGTTGCCCCCATAAACTTACTATAAGTAGTAAGTTGCCCCTTGGCCCCACCAATTGGGCAAGGTGGCCGGGTACTCCCCCACCCCTTATCCTCATTTGGCTTTTATTTCTTCTTCATTTCATCCTCATTTGCCAACACATTGACTAAGGCCTTTGACTATTTAGTTTGGATTATAGTTTGGGCTTCTTTTGGGCTTAAATTACTAAGCACTTGGGCTTTTATTTAGGCTTCACTTTGGACCTCCCACACATTTATCATAGGCCTCTATTTAATTCATGTTTGGGCTCCTTTAATTCCTTTATAGGACTCTTTTAATTAATCTAACACTTAGGCTAATAAACTAGTTAACCCATTAGCCTATATTCTTAGTTAATTTTCATAACTCATCCGTTTAGCCAAAAAGTAGACTTTTTCTTTCGTAGTTTTAAATAGAGATTACGTCTCTATTTCTCGAATAAACGCTAGATGTAATGCGAAAAGTTGAAAAAACGAAAAAACATTTTCTGCGTGAATAGTGTTTTAGCGTTATTTCTCAGAAAAATTTTATTTTTCTTATTCCAAACAACAACACTTATTATCACTTACATTACATAACCTAGGTCACTAATTCGACCTTTAATCACATATACATTCATTCATCACATATACACATAATAATATCCATAAAAATTTTATTTTATTAGATAATATTCATAAACCTAATTACAAGGATAAGTACAATACTCGATCGTTACAGTTAGTCCGCAAACTATAGTTGTTTTAATATTTAGTCCCCTAACTATTTTTTATCCGTATCTTGTCCTCAAACTATATGTTTTTTTCATGTTGGTCCCTAAAATATAGTATTTTTTACGTTTAGACCTCAAATTTTGGTTGTTGTTCACGTTTGATCTTCAATCTATAGTTGTTTTTCATATTTAGTACCCTTCAATTGCTCTATTTTTATAAGGTTGGACAAAGATTACAAAAATAATAAAGTCTGAGGACAAAATACGTGAAAAAAATAGTTTAGGGACTAAACGTGAAAAATAACAAATGTATGGAGACTAACAAAGAGGTTATCCCTTAATAAAAGAATATCAATCTTCAGAGCAAGTACAGAGGTTTAAATAATTAAAGACCAAAACCATAGATTATAACCATTAATTATTTTTATTTTTTCATGATGAGTACAAAATATAATGACCTTCTAAGAAAGACCAAGTTGCAGAATAAACATATAAGACGGTGACATCTCTTTTAAAAAAAAGACTGGGTACCAGAATAACTTCATACCTTTTTTCTATGGCAAAGAAGTTCCAAAACCTGTGCCCCAACGGCATATCCTGCATACATTAACGAAAAAGATTTAACCAAATAAACCAGTTACTGATAGAACTCATTTATTAACCAACATTGATGAGTTTTATTTCAAACTAGCTAAAAAATCTACAAAAACTGATCCAAGTAAAATAAGAAAAAATACCTAGAAAAAAATCCAATACTTAATCATCCATCAAAAAAAATCACCAAATTAAAAAAGAAAAAAGGAGGGGGTAAACAATTTTCACATTGTGAACAAAGAAAGAAGGGAGAAGACGCTTATTATTTATGTGTATTACAATGTATAATAGAGAGCCTTTATATAGGCTAAGAGTTGTAGTACATTTAGGAAGTAAATCAATCATTATCCCTTAATTATGCAATCCCCAAATATACCTTTAGAATAATATCTAGAATCTTCTAGAATATCTACTAACACTCTCCCTCAAGCTAGAGCATGTATATCAATCATGCCCAGCTTGTTACAAATATATGTAATTTTAGTAGCTTCCAAGGCTTTGGTAAACACATTAGCAAGTTGTTCGTCAGTCTTAACATGACTTATGGATATAATTTCTTCTTGGATCTTTCACGAACAAAGTGGTAATTAACTTCTATGTGTTTAGTCCTTTCATGAAACACCGAATTAGAAGCAATGTGAAGAGTTGTCTCATTATCACACCAAAGGTGCATAGGTACCAACTTGTTGAATCCTAGATCGGTTAACAAATGCTTCATCCAAATCAATTCACATGAAACATGAGTCATTGCTCTATATTCTGATTTCGCACTGGATTTAGAAACAACATTCTACTTCTCACACTTCCATACTATGAGATTTCCTCCAACAAATACGCAATGCCCTGTAGTAGACCTCTTATCTAATGGAGCCCCTGCCCAATCTGCATCCGAGAATCCTTCTACTCTATTATGTCCATGATCACGAAAAATCAATCTACGCCCTGGACTACTCTTAAGATACTTCAATATCCTCATAATCGCATCCCAATGTCTGGTCGTGTCACCATAGGGTAATTAAGTTTTCTCACAAGTCTCCTATACCTTTCTGGATTTTCCAAGAGGTCTCCTCTGTCTGTTGTTAACTTTTGACTAGTATCCATAGGTGTGTTAGCTGGTTTACATCCTAATAAGTCAGTCTCTTTCAAAAGATCTAAAATATATTTTCTCTGGGATAAGAATATACCCCTGCTTAATCGAGCCACTTCAATCCCCAAAAAATATTGTAGCTTTCCCAAATCCTTAGTGTCAAACTTTTGCATCAAGAAGGACTTTAAGGCAATAATACCTTCTTTGTCATCCTCTATAATTACGATATCATCTACATACACAACTAATAAGATTCGCCCTGCTGAAGTCTCTCGATGAAACATCGAATGATCACTATCACACCTTGACAAACCAAACTCAAGAACCACTTCTGTAAATCTACCAAACCATGCCCGTGGAGATTGTTTCAATCCATACAAAGATTTCTTTATCTTACATACCAAACCAGACTCCCCCTGAGCAACGAACCGTAGAGGTTGTTTCATGTACATAACCTTATGTAAATCACCATGGAAAAATGCATTTTTAACATCTAACTGATGTAACGGACAGTGATAAGAAGCTGCCAAAGAAATCAACAAACGCACATAAGCCATTTTTGCAATAGGCGAAAATGTCTCAGAATAATCAACACCATAAATCTGAGCATATCCTTTGGCAACCAGTCGAGCTTTTAAGCATGCAAGAGATCCATCAGGATTCACTTTGACTGTGTAAACCCATTTGCAGCCAACTACAGATACGTGAGGAGGTGGCACAACTAAATCTCAAGTACCATTTTTCTCCAAAGCTATCATTTCTTCCACCATTGTCGCCTTCCAACTAAGATGAGATAATGATTCTGAGACAGTCTTAGGGATAAAATGAGATGAAATAGTAGAAAAATAAGTAAGATAGGAAGAAGATAAGCCAGAATGGGACAAGGAAACTAAAATTGGATGTTGAGTACAAGTGCGCTTACCTTTCCGAAAGGGTAATAGGCTTATCTAAGTCAGATTCCTCAGAAGGCATCTCAGAATCTTGCGATGAAGAAGATGGAATGATGGTAACATCAATCGGCGTGGTAGGAAGGACTATATCTAAATCTAGATGTGACTCGGACTGAAAGGTAAAGGGAATGGTCTCAAAAAAGGTGATATATGCGCTAACAAAATACTACTTAATTCAGGAGAGTAACATCTATAGCATTTTTGAGTCCGAGAATATCCAATGAACATACAATTTAGAGCTTTGGGATCCAATTTTGACATATGAGGATGATGATCTCGAACAAAATAGACACATCCAAATACCTTTGGTGGTAATGAAAAAAGTAGCTGAGAGGGAAAAAGAACCGAATGAGAAATATTCCCATTTAAAAGAGATAAAGGCATGTTGTTAATTAAATAACATGCTGTAAGAACCGCATCTGCCTAGAAACCTTTAAGAACATGCATCTCAAACAATAATGCACGAACAACTTCCAGAAGATGTCGATTTTTCTGTTTAGCTACACCATTTTGTTGTGGTATATCTGTACAAGAGGATTGATGAACCATACCATGTGCCATAAATGTAGTGAATGGAGAAGAAAAATACTCAAGTACATTGTTACTTCTTAAAACACGAATTGGAATACCAAACTGAGTGGCAACTTCACGAACAAAATTAGTGAAAATAGAGAATAACTCAGAACGATTTTTCATTACATAAAGCCAAGTAACCCTCGAATAATCATCCACAAAAGTAACAAAATACTTAAATCCTAACTAAGATGTTACAGGACAAGGACCCCAAATATCAGAATGAACTAAATCAAATGGGTTCGCAGACCGCTTATTGACTCTGGGTGGGTAAGGCACCCGATGATGCTTCCCAAACTGACACAACTCACACTCTAAGCTAGACAAGGAATGAAATCTTCAGGCTAGATAAAGAGGGATGTCCTAACCGACAATGGACTTGTAGAGGTGATGCAACAGCAGAACAAGCAACTGATTTTGACACTCCAAATGCAGACTCATCAAGCAAATATAGGCCCCTTGATGCACGGCCTCTACCAATCGTCTTCTTCATTGTAAGATCCTGAAAAACACAAGAATCAAGATAAAAGGTGACTGAACGATTAAAAGCTTTTGTCAATTTGCTAACAGAAATTAGATTAAAGGGAAATTTTGGTAGAAATAAGGTAGATTCAAGAGAGAGAAGGGCTCAACGGAACAGTGTTTGTGCCTTTAATATTGACTGTGGACCAATCCGCTAGAGTAACACTAGCATGGGTTGATACTTTTTGAAAGGAAGAAAGATTATTAGAATTACCTGTCATATGATCAAAAGCCCCAGAATCAATTACCAGGGACGAGAAGTATATTGCCCGATTTCACAATCGACAATTACGTGCAAGTATACACGATCAACAAGTAATAAAGTGATAAGAGAGAGTATCGAACCCACAGGAATTACTATGTTATTAATCTCTAATTGTCAATCTAAATTATGCCTATTCTATTAAACAATCACAAATTACGATTTTTGATTAATAATAATTAAATAAATACTAACACTAACAATTAATTCAAAGGTTGAAATTCAGATTTAAGACGATTAAGACTACAATATCCCCAGTTATTTATCATAAACCAATCTATCTATATCTTCCAGTTATTCACTTCAATGGAGCTGTTAACAGAAATTCAAGTGCATTTATAAGCCCTTTTCCAAGTGATCAAATAAATTTATCTATTCCAATTACTCTACGATATTCCTATGCAAAGTTAAAGGATTAAATTCATTAAGTTCCAATTTCCAATTGTTACATGCAGCAAAGAGATATCCCTATTCACTTCACAAATCTAATTATTCAACACATGCAAATAATTATGAATACACGCTATCTTATCCAGTTCTAACCCTAGATTTCATCTCCCGAATTCATCTAAGGTAACCCGCTAATTGTCGGCCAAACAATTAATCAACAAGCATAAAATAAGATAGACAACTCCCATCAAATTGAACAATTGAAATCAAATAGATAATCAACTCATAATTATAACTGGTTCCATTGTAGCCTTAACTAAGAATTTAGTTCATACTAGCAATTAAAACTAGAATACCAAAATAAGTCATCATAATTAATTACAAATCAAAGGATAAAGACTAAAAGAAAACTCAGTATAATCTCTAGCTCTCCAATCTGAACTTCTCACGATGCTTGCCTTGTCCTCCAATCTCCTTGCTTAGCTCTGAAAGTTCAATCTCTGAATAAGTCTGTGTATATTTTAATCCAAGTCTTGATCTTCTATTTATAGTCTCCTTAAGTCCCTCAATCAGATTAATAACAAGAGTCCTTGATCACTTCAACCTTTCCAAAATAACTGAATGCCAGTAACTTAAAAATTTCCATCAGCCGCTTTCTCGCCCCGGCGAGAAATTACTACACAAAATCCTCGCCCCGGCCAGCTTCCGCCCCGGCGAGAAATATAACGCACGAGTTCTCGCCCCGGCGAGAATGCCCTGCACCCAGTCAATTTTCTTCTTTTCAATCCACAACCAGCCATGACCTACAAAAGCAACATGAAAGCAAATAAAAGATACCAAAAACACTTAAAAACAAGTAAAGAACTAAGCCATAGACATATCAAACTCGTAGGTTAAAAACCTACTCATCAAATACCCCCAAACTCAAAACTTTGCTTGTCCTCAAGCAAAACACAAAACAAACCAAAATCACATCTAAGCTAACTACCAACATGAATGCAAATGCATGACTAACCATACTCAAGCAATTACTTAACAGACATCATAAAAATCCGGCCTCAGAAATCAGTAACTACCAATTCAACAGAATTTCAACCTCACACTATCCAAGAACCAACTATTAGCCATTATGAATCACTCTCAACCCTTCCATAAGTATGCAACATATATTAAACCAATCAGAGTATGAATCCAACTCTAAGTATCACAATGCTCAAAAAGAGACAAATTCACAGATTTTACTTTTAAGCTCAACTTGCTATTCACTTGTCTTCTCAGTTTTTCTCTTTTTCTTTAACGAGTGTGTTTTACGCTCCATCTCGTCATATATCCCGACTAGTGCAATGTTCATCTTTATTAGGCTATTCAGTGCCACCCGTGTAGCGAACTTTCAACCAACGGCTCCCAAACTAGACGATTTTAGGGCGCTGAGTGTAAAGACATCTCCTAAGGGTATACTCATTCAAATGACACTGGCCACAAAGACAAACTTAGTCAATACCTGCTCTTATCTGTCTATATTCATTAATTCATAGTTTTCTTGCACTTAGACAGACATCGAAGCAGTATTTATTCAAAAAAAAATTCATTTTTCATTTTTTTTTCTTCGATTTCCTTTTTTTTTAAATCCAACAAGTGATAACAGTCTATATCTACATATGAGCATGTAATACACCAAAGAAGAACCAACTCCTAATTACTTTAATACACATTCGTGAACAAGTAAAAACCAAGGGTCTCAAATAACCACAACTAAAACAATTAAACTCCAGATTTAACAATAAGTATCCATCCCATTAAACTATAGTAGAACTAATCAAATTTCATCATTGGCCATCCCTAAATGACTTCCATAAATGCATTGCTTGAATACCTCTAAATGCAAAATCATATGATCCTATGCTACTAAATTTTTGGATTTTTGGGGGGTTTTTTTTCAAATAAATAAACAACGAGTAAAAACTAGGCTAAACTAAAACTCATGCAACTAAAACTAAAGATGCTATGCAACTAAACATGTAAATACATGAAACTAAAACTAAATATGCTATGCAACTAAACATGCAAATATGCAATCACACCCCCCCAAACTCAAACGAAACAATGTCCTCATTGTGAAAAGAATAAAGAAAGTTAAGAACAGAGGACTCCCCTAGCAATTCAAGCAGTAGGCTCGAACTCATCATCGTCATTTGGGGACGGTGGTGGAAAAACTGGCAATGGCTGGGCTGCAGGAAACTGAACAGGATCCATCATCGGCTGCATATTGGAGTACATGTTCGCCATGGCTTGGGTGCAACTCTGCTGATACGCATACATATGCTCCTGCCGATCCGCCAATCGCTGGTTCTGCCTCAATATGGTCTTATGATGGGAATCAATAAAACGCTGCAATTCTCGAAACTGGAGGCTGAACTTGGCTTTCCTTGGCCCAGTAGAAGTGGAAGGACCCTCCGAAGGACCCACTCCCTCATCATCATCAGACTCATGTGCTTCTTTAGCAGGAGGAGAATAAACTATGTAACCCATACCACGAGGATGTGACTCACCGCCTTCCCATTCCTTATAGCGTGCAATCAAACGGTGATCCAAAAGTAGTAAGGGCTGCTGCAAAGCCTCCTCAGCTCCCCAACGGACTCCCGCACGAAGACACAACCCACATATCAACGAAGGGTGTGGTAAACACCCTGACTATGCAAAGTTCGTAAAGTGCTGCGAATCGACACCTCAATCAGCTGACCCACATTGATCTCAATCCCCGTCACAATAGCATATAACAATAAAGCTTTCTCCTTGGGTACATCACTCACATGTTACGACGGCATAAGTTTCGCAGAGAGGAAAGCATACCAGACCTTCCCATAACGACTCAAGTCCTTGCTATGGAACATAGGTGCAGCACGTGGCCCTCTAGATATCCATGTCGTCCCAGGCCTGCATAAGTCAGTAACTACCTTCTCCACATTGGGCCCCTCCCCAAGGAATCGAGTGTATCGGCAACGTAAATCAGGCCTCAAGTTGTAATACTCATTGATCGTTTGGGCGCTGAAGGCGAAAAACTTGTCTTGCCCCGTATTGTAACCTCACATGGTGCCGCGTCCTCTGCATTAGCATAAAACTCTTTGACTATGGCTATACACGCAGGCTCCGGATGGGCAGTGAATGTCTCCCATCCCCTCTCTACTATCTGATGCATCATCTCACCATCAACCACTTCATCAGGCATGAGACCGCGCTCGGGAGTTAGAGCTTTACCCGATGTATACGATTCATACCTATCAGCCGCCTCTGCACTGACAAACTTTCTGCGATCAAAGTGCCTGGATGGAGTAGACGATGATCCCTCACCACGTTGTCGCTTTAGAGCCATGATTGATCACTTAGAAAACAAACCCACACAAATAATCGGCTATGCAATTCAACTTCTCCCCCCAAACTCCAACTATACTAACTCCCAACTGATAATGGCACGGTACAATGGAATCGATTGGGTGATGTTGCGTTGGTGAACTGATTGATTACTCCTTGAATTAAATACAAACCCTAAAACTCGTGTATGCACTGATGAAGCGGATGAAGATTGTGAAAACAACAGAGTATGCCCCCGCTTGAATGTGAGATGGTTTAAACTGAAGTTAGGGTTTGATTTTAAAGTGGAGTGATTTAGGGTTTGTGTAGGAATCCAAGTATGGAGAGAAATTGGAAGGAAATTAGAAGAGAAATTGGATAGAATTGGGTTGGGTCGGTATTAGAGAAGGAGAAATAGTGTTTTGAAGAAGTTGCATGGGAGTTGGAATGTTAAAAATCAAATTAGAATCGGATTTTAAAAACTGATTTCGCGATTCTCGCCGGGGCGAGAAAATAAGCTTATGAACCTCGCCGGGGCGAGAATCGGCAGAGAGATTGGGGCTGGGGCGAGAAAAATCCAGGTCGGGGCGCGCTTCAACAGAGAGGTTCTCGTCGGGGCGAGAAACCTTAGTGCAATTTTCTCGCCGGGGCGAGAATCCTCAGACTTGAAATTTTTTTCCTATTTTTCCCTCTTGATCCTCTTGTCCTCTCTTGTACCATCCCAATGAACATGTTTCCTCCTTCTAAAGCATTCCCATAGACTGTATCCCTGTTTCAATGAACACAACATAAATGAGTTAAACATGTAAGATTGAAGACCAAATTCAAACAGAAACACTGAAACTACTCCTATATAAAAAAAATATTAACTATACTAATTCTATGAAAGCAATAAAATATCATGATTGGGTTGCCTCCCATCAAGCGCTTGGTTTATAGTCGTCAGCTCGACTTTCTCAGCAGTATTAGTCTTCAGCTTGATCGGGAGCAAAAAGGTGAATCACTGATATTTGTCGATTCACATCGCCTCCCCAATAATGTTTGAGTCGCTGACCGTTGACTTTGAATGTGCGCTTTGAATCCGGTTCTTCGACTTCAATTGCCCCGTGAGAACCTACAGCAGTGATAATGAAAGGGCCTGACCATCTAGACTTCAGCTTTCCAGGAAATAAACGCAGTCTGGAGTTGAATAATAGCACAGATTGTCCCGGCTCGAACTTCCGATCCAATATCCGTTTGTCATGCCACCTTTTGACTTTTTCTTTGTACAGCTTGGCATTCTCATAGGCATGATGACGAAACTCCTCCATCTCGTTCAATTGGAGCAACCTTTTCTCACCAGAGGCTTTAAGATCAAGGTTCAACTTTTGAATTGCCCAATAGGCCTTATGCTCAAGTTCGACCGGTAAATGACATGCTTTCCCATAAACCATACGATATGGCGACATTCCGATGGGATTCTTATAAGCAGTGCGATATGCCCATAAAGCATCGTCTAGTTTCATTGCCCAGTCCTTACGAGTCGGGTTTACCACTTTCTCCAGAATTTACTTAATTTCCCGATTCGATACCTCTGCTTGGCCATTCGTTTGGGGATGATAAGCCGTAGCAATTCGGTGTTTGACTCCGTACTTAGCTAACAGCTTAGTGAACTGCTTGTTACAAAAATGAGTACCTTCGTCACTGATTATGGCTCTTGGTGTACCGAATCTAGTAAAGATATTCTTGTGCAGGAATCGTAGAACCACTTTGGCATCATTGGTGGGTAATGCAAGTGCTTCGACCCATTTTGACACGTAATCTATCGCCAAAAGTATGTATTGATTGTTAAATGATGACGGAAACGGCCCATAAAGTCAATACCCTAAACATCAAATAGTTCAACCTCAAGGATGGTGTGGAGAGGCATTTTGTGCCGCTTCGAGATATTTCCAACCCGTTGACATCTATCACACGTAAGCACAAAGAGATGGGCGTCCTTGAACAACGAAGGCCAAAAAAATCCCGACTGTAACACCTTTGCTGCAGTTCTTTCTCCTCCATAATGGCCTCCATAATCCGACGAATGGCAATGAATCAATATGCTCTCCATTTCTTCATGTGGCACACAACGTCTTATCATCTGATCCGCACACGTTTTGAAGAGGAATGGCTCATCCCAATAGTACTACTTGACATCATGGAGAAATTTCTTTCTTTGCTGAGAAGTGAAATCTTGCGGAAGAACATTACTGACTAGGAAGTTCACATAATCAGCATACCAAGGGACTTCGGTGTTGATACCAAACAACTGTTCATCTGGAAACGACTCATTGATTACCACATCATTCTTTTTCTGCATGTCGGCATTCTCTAATCTTGAAAGATGATCAGCCACTTGATTCTCCGTACCTTTCCTATCTCGAATCTCCAAGTCAAATTCTTGCAACAAGAGGACCCATCGAATCAACCTAGGTTTGGCATCCTTCTTTGCAATCAAGTATTTGATAGCTGCATGATCAGTGTAGACAATCACCTTGGTTCCAATCAGATATGCTCGAAACTTGTCAAAGGCAAATACTACTGCAAGCAACTCTTTCTCTGTAGTAGTATAATTTAATTGAGCTTCTGTGAGTGTCTTACTTGAGTAGTAGATGGTGTGAAAAACCTTGTCCCTTCGCTGACCCAACACAGCTCCCACTGCATAATCACTTGCGTCACACATCAACTCAAAAGGCAAAGTCCAATCGGGAGCAACTATGATCGGGGCTGTGATTAACTTCTTTTTTAGCACTTCAAAGGCTTCGATGCAAGCTTGATCCATCTTAAAGGGAACATCTTTCTCAAGGAGTGAACACAATGGTTTTGAAATTTTTGAGAAATCCTTGATGAATCGACGGTAGAATTCTGCATGTCCGAGAAAACTTCTAATGCCTTTTACAGATGTCGGTGGAGGTAGCTTTTCAATGGTTTCAATCTTTGCCCTATCCACCTCTAGACCTGCGTCGGATACTTTGTGCCCCAGAATAATCCCTTCTCGCACCATAAAGTGGCACTTTCCCAATTAAGCACCAGATTCGTCTCCACACAACGCTTCAGTACTAAGATGAGATTATTAAGACACAAGTCAAAACTATCACCGAATACAGAGAAATCATCCATGAATACCTCCAAATTTTGTTCAAAGAAGATAGCCATCATGCATCGCTGGAATGTAGCCGGTGTATTACATAACTCGAAAGACATTCTCCAGAATGTAAACGTTCCATAAGGACATGTAAAAGTTTTTTTCTCTTGATCCTCCGGAGCTATCACTATCTGGTTATATCCTGAGTATCCATCGAGAAGGCAATAGAACTGATGACCGGACAACCTATCCAACATCTGATCAATAAATGGCAGAGGAAAGTGATCCTTGCGCGTAGCTTTGTTCAACTTGCGGTAATCCATACACACTCTCCAACCTGTAACTATTCTTGTAGGAATGAGTTCATTGTTTTCGTTCTCAACCACTGTCATTCCTCCCTTTTTAGGCACACATTGCACGGGACTTACCCAAGCACTATCTGAAATTGGATAGATAATACCGGCGTCTAACCACTTAATAATTTCCTTCTTCACCACGTCTTTCATAATCGGATTCAATCTTCTTTGTTGCTCAATGACCGGTTTTGCTCCTTCTTCAAGCAGAATTTTATGCATGCAAAACGACGGACTGATTCCCTTGATGTCTGCTATTGTCCACCCAATTGCTGTTTTATGCTCACGCAAAACCCTTAATAGTTTTTCTTCTTGAGATTCATTCAAATGCGCAGAAACTATTACTGGTAGTGTGTCCGAGTCTCCCAAGTAAGCATACCGTAAATAAGATGGAAGGGGTTTGAGTTCAAGCACAGGTGGCTCTTCCACTGATGGTTTGGACCTCTTTTCTCCTTCGTTCGGCCGGTCAAGTACATCAAATTGCCTGCTAAATTTTCGAGGAATAGGTAATGAGTCTAGAACCTTGACATAATCCCACTCATCTGGATCATCAAAAGTATCTATCCCAACCAGAGCAGCTTCTAATGGATCTTCAACAATAATAGCCATGGTTTGTTCATTCACGATTTCATCAAGCAGGTCTATCCGTAAGCATTCCTCGCCCTCCTTAGGGAATTTCATTGATTTAAACACATTAAAGGTGACTTCCTGATCTTGAACTCTCATTGTCAATTCACCTTTCTGAACATCTATCAACGTTCTCCCTGTTGCTAAGAATGGATGACCTAGAATGATGGGAATCTCCTTATCCTCTTCGTAATCCAAAACAATGAAATCAGCCGGGAGGATAAATTTATCGACTTTAACCAAAATATCTTCCACAATACCCCTCGGATATGTCACTGATCTGTCTGCCAACTGCAAGCTGATGTTTGTCAGTTTTGGTGCCTTTAGCCCAAGCTGAGTGTAAACTGATAACGGCATTACATTGATACTAGCTCCTAAGTCACACAATGCCATTCTAGAGAACTGGTTACCAATTACACAAGGGATAGTGATGCTTCCTGGATCCTTTAGTTTAGGTGGCAACTTGTTTTGCAAAATTGCGCTGCACTCCTCGGTAAGTGCCACCGTTTCGAATTCACCCAATTTCCTTTTCTTTGACAAAACATCCTTCATAAACTTTGCATAACTGGGCATCTGTTCCAGGGCTTCTGCAAACGGTATATTAATGTGTAGTTTCTTAAAAACATCCAAAAATCTGGAAAATTGCTTGTCTAGCTTGGCTTTCTGCAATCTTTGAGGGAATGGTACGGGAGGCACTACACTATCTGGCTTGAGTTCCTTTGACTTTACCTCCAAACCTGTATCCTTCACCTTTTCTGATTCATTCACCTTACTTTTCACCGGGGCTTCCTCATCCTCATTCTCCACAACTGATTTTGGTTTAGAATTTCCTTTAACCGCATCAGGGAGCTCTTTTCCACTCCTTAAGGTGACAGCCTTGCAATGTTCCTTTCCATCCGTTCTTGGGTTAACCTCTGTATCGCTTGGAAGTGCTCCTTGTGGTCGAGTATTCAAGACGTGAGCCAACTGTCCCAGCTGATTTTCCAAGTTCCTAATTGACACTGCCTGGCTCTTCACGTTCAAATCTACCTGAGTTAGCAACTTATCTTGATCATTCATTCTTTTCTCAGATGCTGTGATAAACCTTGCCAACGATTCTTCTAAATTCGGCTTTCTTTCCGCATGTTGTGGAGCTTGGTTCTGAAAACCTAGGGGATTCTGAGTTCTAGGAGCTGGATTTTGAACCTGAGTGTTATTGCTCCATGAGAAACCCGGATGATTCTTCCACCCCGGATTATATGCATTCTGGTATGGCTGTTGCTGTCTGTTATAACTCCCCACGAATTGTACCGATTCCGGATTAATGGCACAATACTCCGTTGGATGTGCACCTGCACAAAGCTCACACACATAGGCTACTTGCTGGATTTTCGATTCTGCCAAAGCTTCAATCTTCTTAGACATGGCCGCCATCTGAGCTGTTAGTGTTGTGACCGCATCTACTTCCAAAACTCCAGCTATCTTTTGTTGATTCAGTCTGGAAGTCGGCCATTGATAATGATTTGCAGCCATAGTCTCTAACAAGGTGTAAGCTTCATCAAACTTTTTATCCATAAGTGCTCCTCCTGCAGCTGCATCAATGCATGTTCGAGTGTCATTATTCAGTCCATTGTAGAATGTCTGAACTTGTAGCCACTTGGGTAGCACATGATGTGGACATTTTCTCAATAACTCCTTGAACCTTTCCCAAGCCTCGTATAGTGACTCTCCATGCTGTTGCCAAAATGTAGAAATCTCGTTTCTCAACTTAGCTGACTTAGCTGGCGGGAAAAATTTCGCTAGGAATTTCTGAGCTAGATCATCCCACGTTGTGATGGACCCTGGCGGAAGTGAGTGCAACCAGCTCTTTGCTTTATCTCTCAGTGTGAACGGAAATAGACGTAATCTCACTGCATCATCTGTCACATTGGGATATTTGAAGGTATCACAAATCTCCAGGAAACTAACCAAGTGTTCATTTGGATCATCGTTGGCTAAACCCCCAAACTGTACCGCATTCTGAAGCATATGAATTGTTCCCGGCTTGATTTCGAAGGAATTAGCGGTGATGACTGGTCTCGTGATGCTCGATTTGATCTCGTCTATCTTAGGCATAGCATATTCCCTCAATGATTTCTGTTCTTCGTTAGCCATTTTCTCTTTCTCAAGTGTCTCCTGACAGAATTTTCTCAACTGACGAAGCTTGTTCTCAAGATTATCCTCACATTGCACGAGTTCCGGTTGTTTTGATCGCGTTTGCATAAATGAATCAAAAGACACCTGAACAAGAAACAAAAGAAAAATAAGTTTGCTTAACTAGAACAGACTTAACTAAACTGATATTGAAAATTATAAACACAAATAATTCCCCGGCAACGGCGCCAAAAACTTGTTGCCCGATTTCACAATCGACAATTACGTGCAAGTATACACGATCAACAAGTAATAAAGTGATAAGAGAGAGTATCGAACCCACAGGAATTACTATGTTATTAATCTCTAATTGTCAATCTAAATTATGCCTATTCTATTAAACAATCACAAATTACGATTTTTGATTAATAATAATTAAATAAATACTAACACTAACAATTAATTCAAAGGTTAAAATTCAGATTTAAGATGATTAAGACTGCAATATCCCCAGTTATTTATCATAAACCAATCTATCTATATCTTCCAGTTATTCACTTCAATGGAGTTGTTAACAGAAATTCAAGTGCATTTATAAGCCCTTTTCCAAGTGATCAAATAAATCTATCTATTCCAATTACTCTACGATATTCCTATGCAAAGTTAAAGGATTAAATTCATTAAGTTCCAATTTCCAATTGTTACATGCAGCAAAGAGATATCCCTATTCACTTCACAAATCTAATTATTCAACACATGCAAATAATTAAGAATACACGCTATCTTATCCAGTTCTAACCCTAGATTTCATCTCCCGAATTCATCTAAGGTAACCCGCTAATTGTCGGCCAAACAATTAATCAACAAGCATAAAATAAGATAGACAACTCCCATCAAATTGAACAATTGAAATCAAATAGATAATCAACTCATAATTATAACTGGTTCCATTGTAACCTTAACTAAGAATTTAGTTCATACTAGCAATTAAAACTAGAATACCAAAATAAGTCATCATAATTAATTACAAATTAGAGGATAAAGACTAAAAGAAAACTCAGATAATCTCTAGCTCTCCAATCTGAACTTCTCACGATGCTTGCCTTGTCCTCCAATCTCCTTACTTAGCTCTGAAAGTTCAATCTCTGAATAAGTCTGTGTATATTTTAATCCAAGTCTTGATCTTCTATTTATAGTCTCCTTAAGTCCCTCAATCAGATTAATAACAAGAGTCCTTGATCACTTCAACCTTTCCAAAATAACTGAATGCCAGTAACTTAAAAATTTCCATCAGCCGCTTTCTCGCCCCGGCGAGAAATTACTACACAAAATCCTCGCCCTGGCCAGCTTCCGCCCCGGCAAGAAATATAACGCACGAGTTCTCGCCCCGGCGAGAATGCCCTGCACCCAGCCAATTTTCTTCTTTTCAATCCACAGCCAGCCATGACCTACAAAAGCAACATGAAAGCAAATAAAAGATACCAAAAACACTTAAAAACAAGTAAAGAACTAAGCCATAGACATATCAAACTCGTAGGTTAAAAACCTACTCATCAAAGTACTAAGGCAAGCACTAGTATTATCTGTCTGGACAAAAGTAGCAGTGGAAGAAGATGGTAGTTGATGAGAAGATTGGTACTGAGTATATTGTGCATATTCGTGAGCACTCATTGTCACTGTTTTCTCCTCAGTACTTTGGGAAACCCCTGGTTGTACTCCAGTATCTGACCCAGTGATAATATTAGCATATCGGGATTTCTCCTGAGGGGATCGACCTTGTAAATGTCGACAATATCGCTGAATATGGTCAGGCTCACCACAATGAAAACAAACAATATGACCGGATCTAGAATTGTCAGAACTCTGACCCCTGCTACTTCCTCGACCTCCATTTGTGTTACCACGCCTATGACTACTCCACCGACCACCATTTCAACCTCATCCTCGAAAAACATAGGAAATACCATCCTCAATGCCTCTTCCATGAGTAGTAACAAGCGCAGCCTTCTCAGAAGACACGTGAGGAATAGATCATTCACGAGATATCCGTAGAACCCTTGCAAAAGTATTAGTGGGCGAAGGCATTTTAAAGCTACTCAAAAGTTGTGAGCGAACCAATTCAAATTCTGGACCTAGAGCACCAAGAAACCCCATGACCGCCAATTGCTCCCGTTGAACTTGCATTTTTGTTACATTGTTTGTGATAGGAAGTAAAGTATTCATCTCTTCATACATATTCTTATAATCCGCAAAGAACTGAGTCAATGGTCGTCCATCCCGTGTAGTCCTGTAAAAATTTTGAGAGACAATATAGATACAAGCAAGATTATTTTTACCAGAATAAAGAACATCCAAATACTCTCCTAAATCCTTAATTGTATCAATATGAATGACCAAATCCACAATCTGACTATCCATAGAATTAAGCAACTGATACAAAATGCGAGCATCCATCAAGTCTCATTCTTCTGGTGCAACTGTAGAGGGCCATGTTTAGGTCAAATGCTTCTCCTGTTCCTTCCTAATCAAACATAAGCGGACAATTTTTTGCCATTGTGGATAATTATGAAGACCCTCTAACTTCTTGTCGGTAAGACGATTAGAGGATGAAACCACCTCAGTAACTATAGGAGAATTCTTCGAAACCATTATCGTTGACGTCTCGCTTGACTTAGTAGTCATCTTGCACGTATCAAAAACTCAAAAAAAACAGATATAGTCCAACCTTTAACACTATAACATCCAGGAATAAGACAACCAATTGTCAATCGTCCATCAACTCAAAAAAACTTTATTAAAAGACTCTAATCCACCTTCTAAATCATTCAACATGACTGCAATCAAAAAATAAATTTATTGACAATAGCGATGAAAAGAACTTTACTACAGTGTCGATGAATAGTGTTTATGCTATAGTGTCGATGAACAGTGTTTATGCTACAGTGTCGATGAACAACTAAAATTAAGATACCGTAGGAATGCGAAACCTTAGCTCTGATACCATGTGAACAAAGAAAGAAGTGAGAAGACGCTTATTATTTATGTGTATTACAATGTATAGTAGAAAGCCTTTATATAGGCTTAGAGTTGCAGTACATTTAGAAAGTAAATCAATCATTATCCCTTAATTATGCAATCCCCCTAATTATGCAATCCTCAAATCATACCTTTAGAATAATATCTAAAATTCTCTAGAATATCTACTAACACATATATAAGCTGAATTAAACATTAATAAAGTTAATCAAGAAGCTAAACAATTCTAAATGAGTTAACCTTTGGAACTCAAAGATTATGGCGCCCCTTTTGTGATCGTCAAATTGAATTACTCCTCACTACCCTTCTGACACTAAGTTCAACAAAAGTTATGCATGTAAGCATGAGAGGGCAGCAAGGGGCATGAAGTATAAGAGGCCCATGTGTGTAGAGTGGTTCGTGAAATTTGAGAAATTAAGGTTTGGAATTACCTTAAGCACAGCGGGGAAGGAAGTTATTTAAAGCAGCGACTATGGGTTACAGTGGCAATAGGCTAATTTTAGTGGCAATGGCAATTTCGTCAACGATGGATATTTACATATACATGCGGAGAGTGGATCGATGGAGAGACGGAGGAGAGTGAAAATTAGGGCGGGGGAATTGGGAAAATATTGGGGAAAAAAGATTAGTGAGCGAAAATTATTTGGCAGCAAGGTTGGTGCTGAATTAGACTATATGCGGCAAAATAATTTCAACAGTTGTATTTGGTGAAACAATATACAATAGAAGATAGTTCAACCGTTGTAAATACTATATACGGTTGTAGCACACTAGCCGTCATATATACTCGTCGTAAATAATTCAAATTCTTGTAATGTCATAAGTGAGTGAGGAAGAGAAAATACATCAAAGTTCCAAGACTGAAGAAGGAATATAAGTGCTCTGAAGAGGGAATTTGCATTTCTTGTAGAATAGTTAATCTGAGCATCATTCAACGTTCTAGAGGCATAGTAGATGGCATGAACAGCTCTATCAACTCTTTATCCCAAGACAGCTCCTACTGCATAGTTACTTGCATCACACATGATCTCGAATGGAAATTTCTAATTTGGTGGTTGTATCACCGGTGTTGAGGTCAACAGTTTCTTCAATTTATCAAAAGTCTCCTTGCACTCATCATCAAACTGGAATTCTACATCCTTTTGTAACAACTTACACAATGGAAATGCTATCTTCGAGAAGTCCTTGATAAATCTGCGACAGAAACCAGCATGTCCAAGAAAAGAGCGAATCTCCTGCACACTTGCAGGGTAAGGCAAAGCAGTAGTAATCTCTATCTTAGCTTTATCAACTTCTAATCCCCTAGCTGAAACGACATGACCGAGTATTATACCTTGCTCTACCATAAAATGACATTTTTCCCAATTAAGAACAAGATTAGTCTCTAAGCATCTATCTAGCACACGAGTCAAATTATCTAGGCATGCATCCAAAGAATCACCATAATCTGCCATTCTATGACTTAATCCAATCACTTCGTGATCTTACTCTACAATCGTTTTACATTATGATCTTCTTATCCTACGATCGTTTCATCCTACGATCTTCTGTACTCTTCTCTTTAATCATAATATATGATTTTATTGCATCTTTGTCTTATAGACCTCGTCTATTTATCAACACTTATCATCTTTATCACTAGAGTCAGGTAACTCCAAATTCTCATCTTTTATAACGCATCAAGATTCTTCTTTGAATCGTCTTATATATATCTAAACTCTTACTATGAATTTTCTAAATTCATTTACTATCAATTAAACTCTATTTGAGTTTTATTCCTTCACTATCTTCATCATTATCATCTTTCTTCACTACAGTTATAGCCTAAGGTACTCTTACCTAAGGTTTATAACCTATCAGCTCTGATACCAACCTATAACGCCCCCAAATCCGGGTTACCTTAACCTCGGGTCTGGTGCATCACGATACATCTCATTCTACACCTGTCGACAACTTATTGCGGAATAATAAAAATATTAACATTGATATGATATAAATATTGTCGTCCCAAGCCTCGAAACCATAACTAAAACATAATCTTACTACAGGAATGTAATTACAATGATATTACAACAAATCATAATCTAGTACCAGGCACGAAAACCTTTAATAATACACTTATGATCAAGGTTGAATAAATACCATGATCATTTACAGAATCTCCTATGTGAACACCTGGTTCAAATTCTGACTTTATTCGATCCCTGAATATTCGCAAAGTTATTCAACAGCTATACATTCGTTACAAAAATGTCCTTTATACATCATCGTCATCTTTGTAGTTTACTATAACAAATAACTAACGTAATCACGTCTTAACTACTATAATGGATAACCTCCATTTTTAACTCAAGGTTTATACAGTCAAATTCACGTACATCATATACCGTCATCACAGCTAAGTTATTACAATAAAGAAATATTTAGCAACCTTCCTGTTTCCATGCCTCTCTAATCCTTATCACCACGATATCAAGATAATTGCATTGCATCGTAAAATCTGCAAAAGTTTTAATTTTGCAAGAATGAGCACGACGGCTCAACAAGAACTAACAGTTTTCACATTTCATGCTTCACGTAATACATAAGTTTGCATTTATCCATGCATCATGATTCTCATACTATGCATCTTACTCATGCATTATAAATCTTATGCAATTCATCTATATATATGCATCATGTATCTCATAGCATACTTCATGCATCTCACATTGTATATTCACAGTAGTTCAAGTTTCACATAGAACAATATAGTCACATAATTGCACATTGTGCACACTTTAATCATGCTCGCATATAATCTACATAATGAGGAAAGATTTAGTAATCAAGTCATGTACATCAATACATTTAAACAAGTTAACAAGTTACTAAAAGAACTTGCCTTAAGCGTTCCTTGCCAAATTATGATGGCTCGTCCTTCAAATATCCTACACAATTTATTTAACAATAAAATACCAATTAGCCACTAAAAAGGCTTCATATAATGGTTTATATTATAAACCCAGTTTATATCTTATAATGTTCGTTTTGTTTAAATCGAAACAATATTTAAGTTCTTTAACACTTTACGCGGCGTTTCGACGTTTACACGTCACACGCCTAATTCGCCTCTTTTGCATGTGCTTAGCATGCTCATACATTGGCTTATAACACATTATCATGTTTCATTATTATTAGAAACAAAATATTAAACAAGGTTATACATACTTGTTACGGCGTTACGACGTTTGCACGTCCGTACATCACACTTGTCTATTTGAACGTCCAAGTGACACGCGATTGCGTACGCTTAGCACGCCCACTCGAATTGTCTAATACTTAATGGTTAATATTAAGTATCATTATAAATCATAATAAATAATGTTTAGAACTTAGAACATTATTTAACATTGTCGGGAGCATTACGCGTGCTTACGCTCATGCCCGACACTCTCCGATTGCCTCTAAAAACACATCAGTCATACAAATTGTCAATTTGGGAATTGATCCCGACCTCAAATGGAAAAACGTAAAGAACGAAAGTTGTAGGTATACTCGTCCTCTTTTCGAATCATCTTGAATCACCTCAATTCAAGTTGGTATGAGAAAGTTATGCTCATTTTACTAAAGGACGTCGGAACAGTTTTGCACAGTTTCTTTACCAGCGCCTTAGGTGCTCAAAATGGCCTTAGACAATGCCCTAGGCACTCTCTCACAGTAGCTGGGCTTGTGGCCAGCGCCTAGCCAGCGCTTTAGGCGCTCGGCCTGAGTCTCCAACCCGTTCTGCTTCCCAGAATGCTCTGTTTTTGGTGTTCTAGACCTTTCTTGCTTCCAATCACCATAACTCCCTCAATACACGTTCAAATTGGTCCGTTATGGACTCTATGAACTCCTAAGACATAGGGCTACAATATATCAAAAATTTAGAGCTATCCATTAATATTAACATGGCCAAATCTTAGGCCAAAGTATCAACTCATGCTATATTTTCGTGTTCTTGGTGTTTTTGGTGTTCTTCACAAAAAATCATCACCAAAACTTTGTTTTAAACCCTTTTTACTCCATTCCAACTGGGTTAAACTTATAACCCATGGAAGTACAATATCATAACAACAAACGAATTAAACAAACATGAAATCATAGCTACAAAGTCCTCTAAATCGTCCAAATGTCCAAGTTCATGTCCAAAGTTCATTGTTCTTCATGTTCTTCATCCTCCTTAAGCATAGGTACGGGTTTATTGCGTTTTTATTCCACTTTAATGTTATTAATGGCTTATATAACCTCTTAACAACATTTACAAACATTCAACACAAACAAAACCAACAAGAATCGCAAGAAAACCAACCCATGAGCATAAAAGCTCTAAAACCATGAAAAGCTTGAAAACCTTAACCAAATCAAATGGAAATGGGTTCAAGTTAATGATTTACCTCTGTAAATCCCTCTTAGATGATATGAAGCTTTGCTAGGGCTTGGCTTGAGTCTCCTTCTTCCTTTTTGGTTCACCCGAACCTCTTCTCCTCTTCCTTTCTTCTTCTTCTTTTTCCGGCGACTCTTCTTCTTTTCCGGTGACTTTTTCGGCGACCTTCTCCTTCTTTCTTCTTCCTCTTTGCTACAGATTTTTCCCTCTCTCTCTCTCTATCAGCTGAAGCAATTTGGAATGGAAGAGCAAGGGAATGGAATGGTTTGAATGATTTGGGAGAAGTGGAGGAGTGAATTTGGGGAGAAGTGGGAGAAATGGGTTAATGGCTCAATGAGCTTGCCGGCAATACTCCCCCATGCTCTCATTTGATTGGTCTAAATTGGGAGATTGGTTCTCTCTTGGAGTAACAAGTCAAAATAAATACCCAAATACACCAAAATTATATCCAAAAACTCCCACTTTTTTACCAAAACTAGTAAATAACTCCACCCAAAATTAAAATGGGTATAACCATAAATATTGGGATGCATAACAATAATTATTGTGGGATTTGTCCATTTATTCGGAACACCCATATCATACATTTCGGATACGGATAAAATCACGTATCAGCTCAAATAAAATTTCCGACGCTTGGAAAAATTATTCGTGCACATACACGTATTTATGAAATTTATTAAAATCAAAAAAGACACAAACATATTATGGCGTGAATAGTGCCTCGGAAAACGTGCCCCGTGAATAGTGATTTTGCGATCTTTCGCAAAATCAATTATTCACTCCTACGGTTCAACAACGCATAAAACTTCATACATTGACATCATCCAGTTTATAAAATATCCTTAAAACACGTCACCTAAAAATATAATATTTAATCCACTTAATAATATTAATAAACCCAAATTACAAGGGTATTCACGATTCGCGATTGCTGCTCTTCACGATTAACTCCCTATAATCAAATACATCATCGCACATATATCTCGCCCATAATTAGGGTTAGCGTCTTTACAACAAATAACTCACTCAATATTATTATCCATCAACTATTTATTTAATCCAATAAATAGTACTCTAGCGATATTTCTCGAAACCGCCAAATTAGCTTATACGAACACTTTCATACATACCAATTATCGCCTACACATAATCTAGGTCATAATATAACCTTTAAATGTTTAACACATAATATTATTAATAAAAGTCAATTTTATTCAATAATATCCATAAGCTCGAATTACCAAGCTACCCACAACTCGCGATCTATTAACTCATTCATTCTGAATCTATGTATATATTTCACATTTATATATATACATATTAAGCTTACCAAAAAATCACATAAATATATATAACACATATATATTCAAACTCGACACGTCTCATAATAAGAATTATTCTATATTAAATTCTTATTATAATTATTCTTGAAAATTCGGGTTGTCACATCCTTCCCTCCTTATAAGGATTCCGTCCACGGAATCACCAAAACATCCTTAGTGAAAGTAGTATGCACACAAGCCAATCATATTTGATATGATGTAGCATATACTTTGTAATATTATTCATTTATTAATAAAGGAATTGATTTTCTTAAAAGGCATTTTATATTATCTACATAGTGCTGTTATATTAAATGTGATAAACTCATAGTTTTGAGCAATGCTTTTAGAATCATGATGGTGATCATGCTAATGAGATCTAAATTCTAGATAGCTCACAAACTAAAATTGTTCCTAATCGTTGGATTACTAAATTGGGGATTAGTGAATCCGAATAGATTAGTACATACGTTGCTTGCTCTTATGAAGAGGATGATTGATCTCATAATCATTTGTGTGGAGACACTAAAGCAAGTATGTAGGTGCTTATTGGAGAATAAGTTCACTGAATGTGACTCGCTAAGGAATACCTAATGGAGTTGTACTCGCCTGTCAATAGGAATTCCTCTAGTGATAGTAGTACAAGTGATCCTTGGACTTGAGATCATCATAGTATCTTGTGTATGATGAGTTATACTTTGACATGTCCCTTAAGACCTTGTGGGTATATCAAAGGGTATGATTGGGTATAATTAGTTGTACATGGAGATAGGTGAATGATCAACAAAGAATCTACCTCGTCTAGTAAAAGATGTGAATGTCCTATGTGATTCGATAAATGATAACTCAGTAGTCCTTGGCCAAGGCAGAATGAGATTAGAAAGGAGTTTCTAATTTGCATTATTTAGAGTTATGCATTTGGGAATCGAAATACATATAATTAAATAAAATAAGACTTGACAGTATATCCATGTATTATATTTAATTGGGACATTGTATGGTAGAAGGATTGAATTGTACGGTAACTATCTACTCAAAGGTTCTTTTGTGATTAATGTTGAAATCTATATTATCTGGAAAGTCGTTGATCGCTAAGGGGGCTTACCCTTATTGTAGAATAAATGTTATTTATTTAAATGAATTAAATAGTTTAATTTATTTATTTAAATAAGATTAGAATTGTTCAAATTGATTTATTCACAACCGGTTTAATATGGAGAACCTAAAGGGTCACACCGCAAAAGGAAAATATTTATTTAAGAAGTAAATGGCATAATGGTAATAATAAGTTAAGTGTATTTAATTTAATCTATGGAGATAGAATAAATTAAATAGCTTAATATTTATTATTTAATATTTTGGAAATATTAAATATAAATTAATAAGAGGAGTCTTATTACTATTATTTAATTCCTAATAGGGATTGGGAATTAATTAATAGAAGCACTCTCCCATAAATTCCTAATTGGATTAGGAGCATTATTAATTAAAGGAGTTTAATTATAATACAAATCCTAATCCTAAATAGTTTAGGGAAGGGTTATTCCTACATCTATAAATAAGAGGGGTCTTATCATAGATTAGGGTTACACACACTCTTGCATTAGATTGTGGAGAGCAATTTCTATAGAGATAGAAACTAGGGTTCTGCCAAATACCCAACTTCTTGAATACTTGTTCTTCCTTGGTGGATCACATCTAGAGGCCAAACACTTGGGTGGCTAACGTTGATCAAAGGAAGGAATCACACCGTAGCATTCGAGGAGAACACGAAGGACTAGGAGTTGAACTTGTACCCGAGGAAGCTTTGTTCTACGAGGGTATAATTCTTATTCTCTTTCTCTTTCGTTTATATCGTTAATTGAGCACATAGATTGATCTTGGTGATGGTTTGTATAAAATTTTAAAATCTGATTTTATCGCGCTTCCGCACTGTTTATGTAATTTGATTGCGTGTCCGCGTTATATACAAACCTAACAGTGGTATCAGAGCCTAATCTTGTGCTAATTATCGATTTTGATGATTCCATGTATGCTTGATATGCGATTGGATCGAAATTTTTGGGCAGAATAAAATTTTTCTGAATCAGCGACACGGCGCAGCTGCGCCGCCTCCAGTTCATTCTGGAGCGCAGCTGCGCCGAAACCCAGAATCGTTTTTTTTTCTGGGGAGCAGCGCAGCTGCACCGTTGCCCAGTTCATTCTGGGCGCAGCTGCTGTAACGATCGAGAATTTTGAATTTCCATGTGACCCGAGTTTATATGTGAATGAAGTGAATTTTTATTTTTATTTATATTATTATGTGTTATGTGCTTAAAGGTTGTGTTATAACCTAGAATATGTGTATGTGTTGAATTTTATGGGTTGTGTTGTCATTAGAGTGAATATATTGACTTCGCGAAAATTCGCAAAATCACTATTCACGGGGCACGTTTACCGAGGTACTATTCACGCCATAATATTTTTGCGTCTTTTTCGACTTTAATAAATTTCATAAATATGTGTATGCGTGCGAATAATTTTCCAAGAGTCGAATTTTCGTTTTGAGCCCGTTCGTGTTTTATTCGGTATCCGAAACATATGATAAGGCTGTTCCGAATAAATGGGCAAACCCCGTAATAATTATTTTTATATGTCCCAATAAATTATGGGAGTACCCAGTTTAATTTTGGGTAGAGTTATTTACCAGTTTTGGTACAAAAGTGGGAGTTTTCGGATATATTTTTATGTATTTGGGTATTTATTTTGGCTTGTTACTCCAAGAGGGAACCAACCCCCAAATTTGGACCAATCAAAATTGAGCAAGGGGGGAGGTTGCCGGCAAGCTCCTTGAGCAACCAACCCCATTTTCATTTTCTTCCACTTCTCCTAAATTCACTCCTCTACTCTCCCAAATCATTCAAACTCTCATTCATTCCCTAAACCATCAGCTGATAGAGAGAGAGAGAGATAGAGAGTGAGAGAGAGCTGCAAAGAGGAAGAAGAAAGAAGGAGAAGGCCGCCGAAAAAGTCGCCGGAAAAGAAGAAGATTCGCCGGAAAGAGGAAGGAGGAAGAAGAAGAGAGTCCAAGCAAGAAGAACTCGAGTCAAGCAAGCCTAGCAAGCTTCTAAATCATCTAGGAATGATTTACAGAGGTAAACACCAACAAAATCCATTCCATTCGATTTCTTGTAAAGATTTTCAAGTTTTCTTAGTTTTTGAGCTCTTGAGCTTGTGGATTGATTTTCTAGCGATTCTGGATGTTTTTGCTTGTTCTAAATGTTTATATACGTTGTTAAGAGACTATAGAAGCCATTAATAACATCAAAGTGGAACAAAAATAGAAGAAATTCGTACCTATGCTTAAGGAGGATGAAGAACATGAAGAACAATGGACTTTTGGACATTTGGACTTTTTAGAGGACTATAAATGCTAGATTTCGTGCTTGTTAATTTTATTTGTTGCTATGGTGTTGTAGTTCCATGGGTTACGAAGCTAACCCAATTGGGATGGAGTAAAAAGGAGTTAAAACGAGTTCGTAGGAATGATTTTCGTAAGACTTGTCAAGAACTCGAAGAACAGAGTATGAACTTTACACTTTGGCTTTAGATTTGACCATGTTAATGATGATGGGTAGCTCTGCATTTTTGATATGTTGTAGCCCCATGAGTCAGGAGTCCATAGAGTCCGGAATGGACCAATTTGCTTGTGTATTGAAGGAGTTATGGAGGTTGGAGTGGCCGGAGGTCGGAGTCGCGTTCTGGAAACAAACCCAGAATCCGGCTACTGCAGAATGGCGCCGCAGCGCCACCCATATGCCCTGCAGCTCACGCTGCAGCGAGGGGCAAGTGGGGAAAAACCGGGACTCGCGCCGCAGCGTGAGGCCCAAGCCTTAAGGCTCATGCCGCAGCGTGAAGCCCAGTCATGGAGAAGACACGGGACTCACGCCGCAGCGTGAGGTCCAGTACTTGGGCTCGGCGCCGCAGCGCCAGCTCCGTGTTTGGGCCAGGTTGGGTCGGTCAGGCGGGTCAAGTCGGGTCTGACCTAATGAAACCTTTTCAATGGGTCTAACACTTATATTTTTCCTTGGATTAAATGATTAGACAGGTTAACTAAGCATATTCTGTTAAACCCTAAATGCGTAATTATTTCTCAAATGTCAACCAAATTGGTATTGTTTTAAGGCAGAAATTGAATAATCTAATTGCAGCGTCCGTTTTGAACCATTATTTGAAATGTGACTAATTGTTATGTAAATATGTACTTAATTGTGTAGGATATTAAGGAGCGTGTGTTGTATTATTGTAGCAGCGCTTCAGGCAAGTTTCCTAACGCTTGTCTAACCCTTGTGTTGGGCAAGTTCCTTAACTTCATTTTTTTTATATTGAATGCAAGTTCTTCGTTAACCCTTGCCTAGCCCTTGTGTTGGGCAAGTTCTATTATACGAGTTAATTATTGATTGAGCAATCATTCTATGTTATTGCAAGTTCTCTAAATTTATTCAGTTATGTATTGTTCCAAGTATTACTCCATTAAGCGAGTTTCTTATCTTATTCAAGATATTCTGAACAAGTTCCTTTACTTCAATCATTGTCAAATTGCAAGTACTCTTAGAATGAATTGATAATCATTCACGTTATTTAACTATGCTTCAACGTATGTTATTAAAGCTTTCAAGTTCTATATTCCATGAACTACATGAGATAGATGTCAAAGCCAATTGTTTCGGCTAGACGTATGTTTAATCATCATTGTTGTTAAGTAAAGCTATCCGATCAAATTGTTTGGTTTGGATTCCTATGTAAAGCTGAGATGAGCACCCTCATAGTAGGGGAAACAGTATGTATGTCGGGAAACCGACACGCGCGCGAACAGTATGTTAAAGGGGTTATGCATAACACCGTGTACATTAGGCTGATCACCTATTGTATTAGTATGTCGGATTATCGGATGAATTTCTGGTGATTCTAGTAAAAGTTCAGTGTCATAATGACCACTCAGTATAGAATATTTCCTCCATTTGGAAACCTTGAAATCATTCGGTCCTTAGAGGCCCTACATTTGTGTTAATGAGATCATTCGTTGAGATTATGCATATTCTTGAGCTATCTTTTATTCTCTTGATTCTTGTAAGCTATAAAGTATTCATTTGATGATTCACGATTATTGTTATTATACTTGCTGAGCAAATTTGTTGCTCACCCTTGCTTTCCTTAAAATATTTCAGTTAGTGGAGCTCGTGGTGAAAGTTCTGGGAAGGATAAAGGCAAAGGCAAAGCTACGGATTAGCTTTGTACCATTAAGATCACCATTTTGATTATGTATTAAGACTCGTTAACTTTTGTGATGTATTAAGACTTAATTACCCTTATGTATTAAGTTACGTTTTGTAGAAGTTTTGGTTTCGAGACTTGGGACAGGATTATTTATGTTATATCAATGTAAATATTCCTTTATTTCCGCTGTAAGTTATCAATAGAATGATGCAGGTATGAGATAGTGACGAACCAGGTCCGCGGTTCGGGTGACCCGGATTTGGGGGCGTCACAGCTGCGCCGGTAAGCAGAATCTTAAAAATATTATTTTTCTTCAATTAAAATAAATGGTTTATTTAATTGATAAAAGTTTAAAATAAAGAGTTTATTTTATCTGGAATAGGATTTCAGATTGCTAAAATTAAAGGAGTTTAATTTGGATTTGGTTTTTGATTAAAATAAAAGAGTTTATTTTGTTTCAAAACTAAATATTAGCAAAACTTTTGCCCATTAATTGATATCGATGCTGTAACGAATGCAATTTTTATGATTGAATAAAAATATTTATTGAGTTATATAAATATTTTTATTAATTTATTGAGTTAAATGTGGGTATTTGTTGAGTTTAATAATGTTAAATATTATTTAAATGTGATTTGTTATGTTTATTCTAATTTAATTTAATGATTAAATTAGATGATGAAAAGGTTTATTTGAATAAATAATTTATTTGAATAAGAGAATTTATTTGGTATTATTGTTATTTGTTAAATGAAATTATTATTTGAGTTAATTATATTTAATTGAATTTATTTAATAATAAGTTCAATTGAATTAAATGTGTGACATTTTAAACTATATGTTATATTGGTTTATTAAAATAAATGAAAAGGAGTTTTAATTTAGTTTTACCAAACAAGGTCTTATGATCTTTGTTTGGAAATAATGGGTTATTTTAATTGTGTTTTACCAAACAAGACATAAGAATAATAGGTTATCCTTAATTGTAATTGCCAAACATAGCCTTATGGCTTTTGAATTTTATAACTGATGAATTAAATTAGATTTTTACGTTATTATTTGATTTAATTGTCAGTTTTTATTTTCTTAATTCTATCAGTTTATTTTTTTAAAGTTGCGTCTGTTGTAAAAGAAAAGAGAAGAACAGAGAGAAAAAGAAAAGAAAGAAGAAACATCAGAGTTTGAGAGAAAAGAGAGAGCAGAGTTTGAGAAATTTGAGAATTGAGAAGAAAGAATTGAGAAAGAACTTGTAATTTTAAAAGAATTCATCAAGTTCCTAAAGTAATTGAAGGTATAATTTCTTTTTCCTTTTGGTTTTATTCTTCTGTATATAGTTTTAGTTACTGTATGTAAATTCAATTGTTAGAATATATGAACTATTTGATTATAGTGGTTGTAATTGGTAATAATCATGTGTTAGATGATTATATGATGATTAACAATTAATTTAGAGGTATTAATCCATGAAAACATGCTTTAGAATTGAGTTTTTAGTTTTTACAGAGTTTACTTTATGAATTGTATATATGTATGAAAATTGATGCTCTAATTGGTTATTAATCGGTAAATTGATCAATTGTTTATGATTATTTGATGAAAAAACATGAATAATGCAAGAAGAATGGGTTTAATTGATTGAAAAATGAATTTACAGAGCTTTGTTTTATGAAAATGGCAAAAACATGGTTATTTTATAAAACAGTGAATTTTTGGTTTTAAATTGATTGATTATGTGTTTTTATAATGCTTAGATTAGTTAGAAAACATGTTGGGTAATTGTTTTCTAGCATATATGATGTCTGGGTATAATTAGTTTGTGTACTGGATGGTAGAATTCGGAAAATTTGGCCAAAATTGGCCTAAGTTTTCACTGTTCGCGAACTGTTAGTAGACGACAGCCAGGTTTCTCGCGCCGGCGAGAAAAATGAGCTGTTAATCTTCGCCCCGGCGAAGTCTCGCCCCGGCGAGAAATTTACAAAGGGAATCCTCGCCCCGGCGAGAAGCTCGCCCCGGCGAGAAATTTTAAAAGGGAATTCTCGCCCCGGCGAGAATCACTGCTGGAAAATTTTTATTATTTTATTTTCCTTTCTTGGAAGTTATGATGTATAATTAATTTTATATTAAAGTATTAAGTGATTAATGAAATTTCTAGATAATTGAAACTTGTTGATTATGGTTTGCTAAATGAGATGTTTTAATAAAAAGGATAAAAGCAAGCTTAAAGTGTATATTATTTTGTAACTAATTATGTTACCATTTTATAATTAAATGTATAAGGTTGTTTAAGGATCGTGAGATAGTTAATTTGTAATCAACGCTTGAGGCAAGTTTCCTTATCTCAAACTTATTACTTTTACGTTGAGCAAGTTTTCTTTCTTTAAGCTTGTTAAATTATTACAGTAAGTTATTTATTTCTTAAGCTTGTTATTATTTCAACAAGTTTACTTCCTTTGAGGTGAATTAATTAACCTTAGCTTATTGTTATTCAAGCAAGGCTGATATCATGTTGAGTAATTATATTTTGTTCCAAATATTATTTATTCAGTATTTGATTATAATTCAAACTTCGATTACAAACTTTACTGAAGAACTAGACTAGCAAACCATTATTGATTCAGCTAGTCCTTAGTTGATGAGCGTTTCAAAAACTTAGATTATCTAAACTTGTTCCAAGCCAAGTTCTTTTTGGTACGGACTCTTATTATAAACTGAGATGAACAACCCTAACATAGGGGATTATTACGCTTAGCGTTAAAATGTTTGTGCACAATACATTGTACAAAGGGCTGATCCCCCTGAGTACGAGATGAAGGTCCATTTATAGTCTTTAAGACTGTTAAAGGTTACGGTAAAAAAAAAATACTTGTTAACCTAGGACATAGTTCGAGGTCTTGAGACCCTCAGATATATTCAAACTTTGATTACTTATTGATTAACTTCAGAAAATCATTGCTTCTCATTTGAACTCTATTTCAATTAAAAGTTATTGTTATCATTCTTTGTGGGCAATTGTTTGCTCACTCTTGCACTAAATATTTCAGCTAAGCCCGAGAAGCAGGACGAGCCGTCCACCAGTAAGGGCAAGGGCAAGATGCAGAAATAGTTTCTAGATTTATTAATTAATTGATGAAACATTTGTACCAGACTTGTTTTAGACTATATTTTTTATTCCGCATTTGATGTATTAAGGTTGTGGTGACCTGGGATTTTAATTATTGATGTAACCCGGTTTGGGAGGATGAATTAATTAAGTTTATTTTAATTGCTTAATTATGGGTAGTTAGATGTGAATGAATGGGATAGTGAACACCAAATCAGGGGGAAATTAAGTACCCAGATTTGGGGGTGTCACAGGTTGGTATCAGAGCTGTAGGTTATGAACCTTTAGGTGGGGAAAACCTTAGGGTAGTAGCCTTTTAGAAGATAGAGAATATAGTGGTGATAAACTCTTATCGAGTTCTAAGGAGATGAATTACGGAAATTCATAAAAGACAACAAAATGATTATGTGCTATGTGCTTATTTGATAATAAACTTATGTGCTCGCGAGTACTATCGAGTATTGTCAATTAGTAATTAAAACTTAAAACTTTGTTGTCAAGATGACTGATAGAGGAGAGCCCAGCCAGACTAGGGAGGAGGAGCCCCGAGATATTCACGTGGTTCATGAGCAGCTAGTGCAGAGGGAGCTATCTCCATTGGTTACAGTTACAGGTCACGAGTATGAGCCTGAGACTGATCCTGAGGAGGACCCTGAGGAGGATCCTGAGGAGGACCCTGAAGAGGTTGAGGAGGAGGAGGAAGACCCTGAGGGGATATCATTATCTACTTTGGGTGTTCAGATGTACGAGCAGGTGTATGATCGCAACATAGAGTTGCAGGACAGAGTGGAGGAGTTAGAGAGGCAACTGGCGGAGCGACAGTCTGATTTGGAGCAGAAGAGCAGTGAGATCGTGGAGCTAGACATACGTCTTGGGGATGTGGAGTGGAAGTTGGTTCATGTAGAGAGTGAAAAGGAGGAGTTAGAGGAACATGCTACAGAACGGCAAACCACTCTAGAGCAGAAGGATGCTGAGATTCAAGACCTTTCATCACGTCTTGCAGAGGCTGAGCAGAGGCTAGCACAGTCTGAGTATCGACGCGGACAGTTGATAGCCAGGAATGAGATTGTACGAGATGAGTTGAAAGAGGAGTCAGCTAAGCGGGCGAGAGCGGAGACAGCTTGGCTGAGGGAGGCTGATCGCGCAGATCGTGTTGAGTGTGAGGTGCGGTCAAAGAAGGCCAAGATTGATGAGATGGGGTATATTTTTTCATACTACCTATAGACAGAGCTCAAGATCGAGCTAATCGTCATCCAGATGTGATGGATCGTAGGATGATGACACGCATTATGGAGCAGGAACGCCAGGAAGCTGTGCGTCGTGGGATGTCATCATAGATTGTGATTAGTTATGTTATTAGAAACTATGAAGTGAATAAATTGTAATCCCAGTTTCTATAATGGGATAGAATAATGATGTAATCCTGAAACTTTGTGACTTCAGGATAGATGGTGTAAATAACTACGAGGTTATCTCTATTATGTTCTGAAAGCAGTTAATGAATAAAATGTGAAAGTTTATCAGATGTGTTATGTATTTAAGTGTTGTTCATAAATGTTTAAGTTAAGACTTAAATGTTTAGGTAATTGAGTAATAATCTAATAACGAGAATTCTTAACAGTAAGATGCCGCCAAGAAGACAACCAACCCGTCAACAGACCCCTGAGGGATCTACAAACAACAATGATGAAACCACCGCTAATCCAATGCAGCAGTTGGTGAATCTATTAACTGGAGCATTCGCGAACCAACCCCAAGCGCAGGCCACGACCTTCAAAGACTTCAAGGTTGTCGGACCTCCAGAATTTCAGGGCTCCATGAATCCGATTGAAGCTCAAACATGGATCATGGAGATGGAGAAAGTGTTCGATGTCGCCAGAGTCGGTGAAGACCAGAAAACGGCATTTGCGACATTCATGCTGAAATCAGAAGCCAGCTACTGGTGGCAGGCGAACAAAACTCGTGGTGGTCAGGGTATAATACCGTGGGAGCGGTTTAAAGAAATATTTTTCGAGACATACTTCCCAGTAAGCGCGCAGAATCAGATGGAAGTGCAGTTCCTAGAGCTGAAGCAAGGTACTATGACGGTACCTGAATATGCTGCAAAGTTCAATGAGCTGGCAAGGTTTGCGCCATAATCAGGTTAACACGGATGAGCGGAAGGCTAGGAGATTTGAGCAGGGACTGAAACCCTGGTTATATAGTAGAGTTTCGTTGTTTCAACTAAGTTCATTTGCGGCAGTGCTAGAGAAGGCAATTATCGCTGAAGGAGGCAGTGATGCTCTGTCAAAGTACAACCAGGAGCAGAAGAAAAAGAAGAATGAGAATGAAAACAAAGCAAGTGGTAGCCATGGGGGCAGTAATCAGAAAAGGAAGTGGAATGATAGTAACTCTGTGGGAAGTCAGCAGGGTAATCAGAAGAAGAAGATAGAGGTGTGCAGCAACTGTGGGAAGAGCCATATGGGTGCTTGTTTGAAGGGTAAGCGGGTGTGCTTCAACTGTGGACAAGAGGGCCATATTTCACCAAATTGCCCTAATCTGAAGAAAGGAGCATGTTTCATTTGCGGGTCGAAGGATCACTTTGCCAGAGAGTGCCCTAAGAAAACAGCTACAGGAGGAGCTGGTGCAGGAAAAGGGAGCAGCGGTGGAGGTAATCTGACTATCACCGGACCGACACAGCCCAACCGACCTACCGCTCGAACGTTCAACATGACGGTGCAGGACGCTGTGCAGTCAAAGGATGTGGTGTCAGGTATCATTCCAGTCAATAATATTAATGCTTATGTATTGTTTGACTCGGGTGCTACTTGCTCATTTATATCCGATGATTTTGCTAAGAACTTAGAATTACCCCAGGAAGAACTAGATTACCCTATGAACATAGAGATTGCGAATAGGGAAATAATTCCTGTTAAACTTATCCACAAGGATTGTCAAATAGATATTAAGGGTCAGATAACGACGGTAAACTTGATCCCAATTCGACTTGGGGAGTTTGACGTTATATTGGGTATGGATTGGTTGACTAATCATGGGGCAGTCATTGACTGTCAAAAGAAGTGTATAAACCTTATGACTTCCGTCAAAGGTTGTATTTTATGGTAGCAAATCGCCTAGACAAGCGAGTTGTCTGACGATGATGCAGGCCAGAAAGATGTTGAGGCAAGGCTGTGTAGGGTATCTAGCCTACATAGTTGATACGCGAAAGGAAGGTGCAAAGTTGGAAGAGATACCAGTGGTTAGAGATTTCGTGGACGTGTTTCCTGAAGATTTACCAGGATTACCGCCAGATAGGGAAATCGAGTTTGTGATTGATTTAGCACCGGGAACGGCCCCTATATCGAAGGCCCCGTATCGAATGGCTCCAGTGGAATTAAAGGAGTTGATGGCGCAGCTACAGGAGTTGCTAGATAAAAAGTATATTCAACCAAGCGTTTCGCCGTGGGGAGCGCCGGTATTGTTTGTTAAGAAGAAGGATGGATCAATGCGTCTTTGCATTGATTATAGAGAATTGAACAAGGTCACGATCAAAAACAAGTATCCGTTGCCAAGGATCGATGACCTGTTTGACCAACTAAAGGGGGCAAGGTACTTTTCAAAGATAGATTTACGAAGTGGGTACCATCAGTTGAAGGTGAGACAGGAGGATATACCAAAGACGGCATTTCGGACTAGATATGGTCACTATGAGTTTTTGGTTATGTCATTTGGTTTAACGAATGCGCCTGCAGCATTCATGGACTTAATGAATAGGGTGTTCAAACCATTTCTGGATAAATTCGTAGTGGTGTTTATAGACGACATCCTCGTATATTCCAAAACTCAGGAAGAACATGTCGAGCATTTGAGGGTGACATTAGAGGCGTTAAGGAAAGAGAAATTGTATGCAAAATTTTCGAAGTGCGAATTTTGGTTGGAACGTGTACAATTTCTTGGGCATGTGATTGATAAGGACGGAATATCGGTAGACCCATCCAAAGTCGAAGCTGTGATAAACTGGGATCAGCCGAAAACACCGTCAGAAGTGAGGAGTTTCCTAGGTTTGGCAGGATATTACAGGCGTTTCATTCAAGATTTCTCGAGAATCGCCACTCCGTTAACGAATTTAACAAGAAAATTAGTGAAGTTTGTTTGGACGGAGAAGTGCGAAGAGAGTTTCCAAGAACTCAAGAAGAGACTAAGTTCGGCACCTGTATTGTCTTTGCCAGATGATACAGGAAATTTTGTGGTGTATAGCGACGCATCGCATAAGGGACTTGGTTGTGTGTTGATGCAGAATGGAAAGGTTATTGCATATGCATCGCGCCAACTAAAAGACTATGAAAAAGGGTATCCGACCCATGACTTAGAGTTAGCAGCTGTGGTGTTTGCTCTGAAAATCTGGCGACACTATCTCTATGGGGAGAAGTGTGAAATATACACAGACCATAAAAGTCTGAAGTATATTTTTACACAGAAGGATTTGAATATGCGGCAAAGGAGATGGATAGAGTTAATCAAGGACTATGATTGTGAAATCCTATACCATCCGGGAAAAGCCAATGTGGTTGCAGACGCTTTGAGCAGAAAGGGTCGGGAGAAATTGTTTTTGTTAACCGCTCAGGAGAAGCTCGTGGAGGAAATGGCTAAGTTGGAACTAGAAGTAAAGAATCAGATGAAGTCGACCGAAAAATTATTTCAGATAGAAACCCAACCAACTCTGGTGGAAAAAGTGAAGGAAGCGCAACTCAAAGATGAGGAATGTGCTGAGATACGGAAAAGATTGCTTGAGGGCGAAAAGCTTAAATACAAAGTTGACACTGAAGGACTGCTTAGATTCGAAGGCCGAATTTGGGTTCCGGCAGAATTAAAGATCAGAGAAGAGATTTTTGACCGAAGCCCATAGTTCAAGATTTTCGGTTCACCCAGGAAGTACGAAGATGTACCAAGATCTTCGCCAACATTTCTGGTGGCCAAACATGAAAAGAGAGGTTGCTGAGTGTGTTGCGAAGTGCCTAACCTGTCAGAGAGTAAAAGCAGAACATCAACGACCAAGTGGTTTGCTACAGCCTTTGGAGATACCAGAATGGAAATGGGAGCATATCACGATGGATTTCGTGGTAGGTCTTCCAGCTACTCAGAAGGGATATGACGCGATATGGGTCATAGTGGATCGACTGACGAAATCAGCGCACTTTTTACCAATCAAAGTCAGATTCACTTTAGATCAGCTGGCGAAGTTATATGTCAAAGAAATTATCTCGAGGCACGGTGTTCCAGTATCAATAGTGTCAGACAGGGATCCGCGGTTCACATCAAAGTTTTGGAGGAGTCTGCAAACTTGTTTGGGGACACAGTTGCGAATGAGTACAGCCTATCATCCTCAAAAACCGAATGGCCAGAGTGAAAGAACAATTCAAACGTTGGAGGACATGCTGAGAGCGTGTGTCATGGATTTCAAGGGCAACTGGGATGATCATTTACCTTTGGTCGAATTTGCTTACAACAACAGTCATCACGCCAGTATCGGCATGCCACCCTACGAAGCGTTGTACGGAAGGAAATGCAGAACTCCGTTATGCTGGGATGAGGTTGGTGAACGTCGACTATTAGGACCCGAGCTGGTCCAACAAACTGCTGAGATTGTTTCAAATAATAAGAGCCAGACTGATAGCCGCTCAAGTCAGGCAGAAAAAGTATGCTGACCAACACCGACAAAATCGCGAATTTGAGGTCGGCAGCTTCGTGTTTCTCAAAGTATCTCCCTGGAAAGGGAAAATCAGATTTGGAAAGAAGGGTAAACTAAGTCCCGCGATTCATTGGACCCTTTGAAGTGCTGAAACGGGTGGGTGAGGTAGCTTATGCGGTAGCTTTACCTCCTGAGTTAGGCCACATTCACAATGTCTTCCACATATCGGTGCTACGACCGTATAAGTCTGATTATAAACATGTCATAGAGTATGAACCGATACAGTTTGAGCAAGATTTGTCTTATGAAGAGGTTCCTGTACAAATAGTGGACAGGAAAGAACAAGTCCTTAGAAATAAAGTGATACCTTCTGTAAAGGTAATATGGAGGAACCACAATGCTGAAGAAGCAACGTGGGAACTCGAAGAGCAAATGATGCAGAATTACCCTCAATTATTTGTGTAATTATATATATTGCGATTCTGGGGACAGAATCTTTGTAAGGGGGGGAGAATGTAACGGACGATTTAATTGCGTTGTGATTCTGGGGACAGAATCCTTTTAAGGAGGGAAAGATGTAACGAATGCAATTTTTATGATTGAATAAAAATATTTATTGAGTTATATAAATATTTTTATTAATTTATTGAGTTAAATGTGGGTATTTGTTGAGTTTAATAATGTTAAATATTATTTAAATGTGATTTGTTATGTTTATTCTAATTTAATTTAATGATTAAATTAGATGATGAAAAGGTTTATTTGAATAAATAATTTATTTGAATAAGAGAATTTATTTGGTATTATTGTTATTTGTTAAATGAAATTATTATTTAAGTTAATTATATTTAATTGAATTTATTTAATAATAAGTTCAATTGAATTAAATGTGTGACATTTTAAACTATATGTTATATTGGTTTATTAAAATAAATGAAAGGAGTTTTAATTTAGTTTTTTAACCAAACAAGGTCTTATGATCTTTGTTTGGAAATAATGGGTTATTTTAATTGTGTTTTACCAAACAAGACATAAGAATAATAGGTTATCCTTAATTGTAATTGCCAAACATAGCCTTATGGCTTTTGAATTTTATAACTGATGAATTAAATTAGATTTTTACGTTATTATTTGATTTAATTGTCAGTTTTTATTTTCTTAATTCTATCAGTTTATTTTTTTAAAGTTGCGTCTGTTGTAAAAGAAAAGAGAAGAACAGAGAGAAAAAGAAAAGAAAGAAGAACATCAGAGTTTGAGAGAAAAGAGAGAGCAGAGTTTGAGAATTTGAGAATTGAGAAGAAAGAATTGAGAAAGAACTTGTAATTTTAAAAGAATTCATCAAGTTCCTAAAGTAATTGAAGGTATAATTTCTTTTTCCTTTTGGTTTTATTCTTCTGTATATAGTTTTAGTTACTGTATGTAAATTCAATTGTTAGAATATATGAACTATTTGATTATAGTGGTTGTAATTGGTAATAATCATGTGTTAGATGATTATATGATGATTAACAATTAATTTAGAGGTATTAATCCATGAAAACATGCTTTAGAATTGAGTTTTTAGTTTTTACAGAGTTTACTTTATGAATTGTATATATGTATGAAAATTGATGCTCTAATTGGTTATTAATCGGTAAATTGATAATTGTTTATGATTATTTGATGAAAAACATGAATAATGCAAGAAGAATGGGTTTAATTGATTGAAAAATGAATTTACAGAGCTTTGTTTTATGAAAATGGCAAAAACATGGTTATTTTATAAAACAGTGAATTTTTGGTTTTAAATTGATTGATTATGTGTTTTATAATGCTTAGATTAGTTAGAAACATGTTGGGTAATTGTTTTCTAGCATATATGATGTCTGGGTATAATTAGTTTGTGTACTGGATGGTAGAATTCGGAAAATTTGGCCAAAATTGGCCTAAGTTTTCACTGTTCGCGAACTGTAGTAGACGACAGCCAGGTTTCTCGCGCCGGCGAGAAAAATGAGCTGTTAATCTTCGCCCCGGCGAAGTCTCGCCCCGGCGAGAAATTTACAAAGGGAATCCTCGCCCCGGCGAGAAGCTCGCCCCGGCGAGAAATTTTAAAAGGGAATTCTCGCCCCGGCGAGAATCACTGCTGGAAAATTTTTATTATTTTATTTTCCTTTCTTGGAAGTTATGATGTATAATTAATTTTATATTAAAGTATTAAGTGATTAATGAAATTTCTAGATAATTGAAACTTGTTGATTATGGTTTGCTAAATGAGATGTTTTAATAAAAAGGATAAAAGCAAGCTTAAAGTGTATATTATTTTGTAACTAATTATGTTACCATTTTATAATTAAATGTATAGGTTGTTTAAGGATCGTGAGATAGTTAATTTGTAATCAACGCTTGAGGCAAGTTTCCTTATCTCAACTTATTACTTTTACGTTGAGCAAGTTTTCTTTCTTTAAGCTTGTTAAATTATTACAGTAAGTTATTTATTTCTTAAGCTTGTTATTATTTCAACAAGTTTACTTCCTTTGAGTGAATTAATTAACCTTAGCTTATTGTTATTCAAGCAAGGCTGATATCATGTTGAGTAATTATATTTTGTTCCAAATATTATTTATTCAGTATTTGATTATAATTCAAACTTCGATTACAAACTTTACTGAAGAACTAGACTAGCAAACCATTATTGATTCAGCTAGTCCTTAGTTGATGAGCGTTTCAAAAACTTAGATTATCTAAACTTGTTCCAAGCCAAGTTCTTTTTGGTACGGACTCTTATTATAAACTGAGATGAACAACCCTAACATAGGGGATTATTACGCTTAGCGTTAAAATGTTTGTGCACAATACATTGTACAAAGGGCTGATCCCCCTGAGTACGAGATGAAGGTCCATTTATAGTCTTTAAGACTGTTAAAGGTTACGGTAAAAAAAAAATACTTGTTAACCTAGGACATAGTTCGAGGTCTTGAGACCCTCAGATATATTCAAACTTTGATTACTTATTGATTAACTTCAGAAAATCATTGCTTCTCATTTGAACTCTATTTCAATTAAAAGTTATTGTTATCATTCTTGTGGGCAATTGTTTGCTCACTCTTGCACTAAATATTTCAGCTAAGCCCGAGAAGCAGGACGAGCCGTCCACCAGTAAGGGCAAGGGCAAGATGCAGAAATAGTTCTAGATTTATTAATTAATTGATGAACATTTGTACCAGACTTGTTTTAGACTATATTTTTATTCCGCATTTGATGTATTAAGGTTGTGGTGACCTGGGATTTTAATTATTGATGTAACCCGGTTTGGGAGATGATTAATTAAGTTTATTTTAATTGCTTAATTATGGGTAGTTAGATGTGAATGAATGGGATAGTGAACACCAAATCAGGGGGAAATTAAGTACCCAGATTTGGGGGTGTCACAGATGCATATATGGAATGGTTTTATTATTCATGGGATGAATGTTATTTATTGATACATATAGAGATATGTATGATAATAAATAGGGATTGATTATGGACTGTTGACCAATGTGTGATTGGATTTATTTTAGTGGATGCTTGAATGTATGGGTTTTTATAAATGGGGTCTGCGTACCTCGTCTTCTCTAATTTTTCTTAATGTAAATTCTATCTCCCTCCTATGTACTTCCCCTTGACTGCTGATCAAGGTTTCTATTTGTTGTAAATAGTTTATGTAATAGGACTAGTTAGAATTAATTTTTTTGAAGAATTGGAGACAAAGGAGCAAGGAGCGCTTGAAGACCCGTTTGTATTGGAACCCGGGTTTAAATGTAATAGTTATATTTAAATTTATTCTTGCACCCTAGGTTTGACCTTTTGGTTCACTTGGTGGCTCTAGTGAACCAAACTAGAATAAAAGTCCATAATCAATCCGGGTAGAATATAGTATTCTATATGTGCATGATTATTATATATATATTATATATTATCCAACATGCTTCGCATGTAAAATAATATGACGCGTATTTTATATATATATGTGCATGCGCGCTAAACAAGATGAGACTAATAATAATAAACCCCTCAAAGGAATTATATTAAGTCCTAAGCGTTCAAAGATATTTTGAATATCGAACGTCGCCTTCTAGCATGGTAACGCAATAGAGTATTAAATATTTAATATGAGTTTGTTGTGTCACCATAAGGCAAGTATTAAATATTTAAGATGTTGCATTATCACATTTGATGCTTATACATAGACTGAACGATGTTGTTTTGTTGTGTCACCACAAGGACAGTGTTTTTCTTTCGAATATATGGAAGTGCTAGGTTGGACTTAACTTGGATAATTTTGATTCGGATGTGTCACCACTTGATCAAAATAATCTAAGAGGCAAAATACAAGGAGTTACATAGTGATGTAATTGACAATAGTTGTCTACCTATTTATTTATATATCGTTTGTTGTGTCACCACAAGGCTATATACATTTGAAATGGGATCCTTATTCTCACTAGCAAACCTTTAATTAGATTTGCCGAACTATATATATTGAGGGTAATATAGTTTGATGAAAATAGTGGGAGATACCAATTTAAAATAAAGACCTAATTTATTTTGGTAATTAATTAAATGAATGTATGCTAAAATGTTGTCTATTTCACATGCAGAATTTAAAAATGTCAAACTCACTATCACTGCGTAGCATACTTGATGCTAACAAACTGACCGGACCGAATTACATGGACTGGTTAAGGAATCTGAGAATTGTTCTCACTGCTGAAAAGATTTCTTATGTCCTAAATTCGCCAGTCCCTGCAAGTGTTGCAGAAACAGCCTCTGAGGAAGAGATTGCTACTTTTAGAAAGTGGCAAGATGATGCAATCTTGGCTCAATACATCATGCTCGCATCCATGAGTAACGAGCTTCAGCGTCAACATGAAACTATGGATGCTCCTACTATATTGCTGCACCTCAAAGAGTTGTATGGTGAGCAAAGTAGGACTGCTAGATATCAGATATCTAAGGAGCTCTTCCGATCTCGTATGACCGAGGGCACTGCTGTTGAGACTCATGTCCTTAAGATGATCAATCTGATTGAACAACTTGGACAACTTGGGTTCGTGATGGATGGGGAGTTAAGTCAAGATTTGATCTTGCAGTCACTCCCGGACACCTTCTCACAATTTGTTGTGAATTTTCACATGAATAAGTTGGACGTCAGCTTGCCTGAGTTACTTAACATGCTGAAAACTACTGAAGGTCACTTTTCATCCAACAAGAACCAAGTCTTACTAGTGGATGATTCTTCCAAGAAAAGGAAGAGGCCCAAGGTATCTTCTGAAAAGAAGAAAAACAAGAAGGCTAAGGGGAAGGCGAAGGGAAAGGATAAAAAGAAACCTGATCCAGATAGCAAAGGAATTTGCTACCATTGCAACAAGCCGGGACATTGGAAGAGGAACTGCAAGGAGTATCTTGCGGGCCAAAAGAAGATTGGAGAAGCTTCGACTTCCGATCTAGGTTTGTTCATGATTGAAATTAATTTTTTGAAAGTCAAAATTCTACTTGGGTATTGGATACCGGTTGTAGTTCTCACATATGTAATAATATGCAGGGACTAAGCAGAAGTAGGAAGCTGAACAAGGATGAAGTCGTCCTACGAGTTGGAAATGGAGCAAAGGTTGCTGCATTGGCTGTAGGGACTTATTGTTTAGCACTGCCTTCGGGCAAGTTCATTAGTTTAAATAATTGTTATTATGTTCCAACACTCATTAGAAACATTATTTCAATTTCTGTATTGGATATGGATGGTTTTGATATTATAATAAAGAACAACAGTTGTTCTATTTATAATAAAAATGTTTTATATGGTGTTGGCAATTTACTGAATGGACTTTACATACTTGACTTGCATAAAAATATACTTCAAATTGAACAAACTAAGAAAAGAAAAAGAGATGATGTTAATTATACCTTTATGTGGCACTGTAGACTCGGTCATATCAATGAAACAAGATTATCCAAGTTGCATAAAGATGGACTTTTAGAGCTATCTGATTACGAATCATATCCAACTTGTGAATCTTGTCTCATGGGTAAGATGACTAAATCCCCTTTTAGTGGAAAAGGAGAAAGAGTTACAGAGTTGTTAGCGTTGGTACACACAGACGTTTGTGGACCTATGACAACGAATGCACGAGGAGGGTATTCTTATTTTATTACTTTCACTGATGATCATTCTAGATTTGGATGTGTATTTAATGAAATACAAATCTGAATCGTTTGAAAAGTTCAAAGAATTCAGAAGTGAAGTAGAGAAACAAACTGGTAAAAGTATTAAAATTCTTCGATCGGATCGAGGAGGGGAATACTTAACCAGTGAGTTTCTCAATTGTCTCAAAGAAAATGGTATAATCTCACAATGGACTCCACCAGGGACGCCACAGTTGAATGGTGTATCTGAAAGGAGAAATCGAACATTGTTGGACATGGTTCGTTCCATGATGAGTTTTACCGACCTTCCAATATCCTTCTGGGGTTATGCCCTAGAATCGGCTGCATACCTACTTAACAAGGTACCTACCAAATCCGTCCCAAAGACTCCATATGAGATATGGACAGGGAGGAAACCAAATCTTAAGCATGTTAAGACTTGGGGTTGTCCAGCTTATGTCAAAAGGTTTGAGCATGATAAGCTGAAGACTAGATCCGACAAATGTAGATTCGTGGGATACCCTAAAGAAACATTAGGGTATTATTTCTATCATCCTACTGATCAAAAGGTGTTTGTTGCGAAACACGCTGCCTTCTTGGAAAAGGAGTTTATCCTCGAAGGGGTCAGTGGGAGTAAGATATATCTTGAAGAAGTTCAAGAACCACAAAATACTACGGATCAAAGTCAGGTACCTGACCAAGTAGAAGAACCTATTGTACCACTACCTATTCGTAAATCTGGAAGAGTACCGAAGATACCTGAGAGGTATGGATTCATCATAGAGGATGATGATGAGGTACGCATCATAGATGATGATGATCCATTGACTTACGAAGAGGCTATGAGTAGTGAAGACTCAGAGAAATGGCTAGAAGCCATGAAATCCGAGATCGACTCCATGTATGAAAACCAAGTATGGACTTTGGTTTCACCACCTGAGGGCATTAAGCCTATTGGGTGTAAATGGGTCTTTAAGAGAAAGACTGGAGCAGATGGCAAGGTAGAGACCTATAAGGCCCGACTGGTTGCAAAAGGTTTCAAACAAAGACAAGGAGTTGACTATGATGAAACCTTCTCACCAGTAGCTATGCTCAAGTCCATTCGGATTTTGCTTGCGGTTGCAGCTTATTATGACTACGAGATCTGGCAAATGGACGTGAAAATGGTCTTCCTCAATGGAGAGCTTGAGGAGAATGTATATATGATACAGCCAGAGGGTTTTGTTTCAACGGTTGGAACAAACCAAGTCTGTAAGCTACAACGATCCATTTATGGATTGAAGCAAGCTTCTCGAAGGTGGAACATCCGTTTTGATGAGATAATCAAAAGGTTTGATTTTATCAAAAATGAGGATGAACCATGTGTGTACAAGAAGGTTAGTGGGAGCACTGTTTCATTCCTTGTATTATATGTTGATGACATATTATTGATAGGGAATGATGTTCCTATGCTACAGTCGATCAAAATTTGGTTATCTAAACACTTCTCCATGAAGGACTTGGGTGAGGCATCCTATATTTTGGGGATAAAGATCTATAGAGATAGATCTAAAAGGATGCTGGGCTTGACCCAAGGAAAGTACATTGACTCGATGCTAAAGAAGTTTAGCATGGAAGATTCCAAGAGAGGTCTCATGCCGATGAGCCATGGAATACATCTCTCCAAGAAACAGGCCCCAAAAGACACCTGAGGAGAGAGACCGGATGAGTAAGATTCCTTATGCTTCAGCAATAGGATCTATCATGTACGGTATGATATGTACTAGACCAGATGTCGCTCATGCACTTAGTGTAACAAGCAGATATCAGTCGAATCCAGGAGAAGAGCACTGGAAGGCAGTGAAAAACATCCTAAAGTACTTGAGAAGAACTAAGGATGTATTTCTTGTCTACGGTGGGTCTGAATTGAAACTAGAGGGCTATACAGACTCAAGTTTTCAAACGGACCAAGATGACAGTAAATCCATTTCAGGGTACGTGTTTACCTTAAACGGTGGCGCAGTGAGTTGGAAGAGTTCCAAGCAGCAAACAGTTGTTGTTTCGGTGACAGAGGCAGAGTACATAGCTGCAAGTGAAGCTGCAAAGGAAGCTGTTTGGATGAAGAAGTTCATAATTGAACTTGGAGTGGTTCCTAGCATTAGAGGAGCCGTACCTTTATTTTGTGACAACAATGGAGCTGTTGCACAGGCTAAGGAACCCAGGTCTCATCAGAAATCCAAACACGTGTTGCGGCGGTTTCATTTGATTAGAGAGATCATTGAAAGAGGAGATGTCACCCTGGAGCGTGTAGACTCTCAAGACAACATTGCAGATCCATTTACTAAAGCTTTAACTCAACAGCAGTTTGATCGTCACTTAGAGAAGATGGGTATTAGATACCATGGCGATTGGCTTTAGTGCAAGTGGGAGATTGAAAGTAGTATGCACACAAGCCAATCATATTTGATATGATGTAGCATATACTTTGTAATCTTATTCATTTATTAATAAAGGAATTGATTTTCTTAAAAAGGCATTTTATATTATCTACATAGTGTTGTTATATTAAATGTGATAAACCCATAGTTTTGAGCAATGCTTTTAGAATCATGATGGTGATCATGCTAATGAGATCTAAATTCTAGATAGCTCACAAACTAAAATTGTTCCTAAATCGTTGGATTACTAAATTGGGGATTAGTGAATCCGGATAGATTAGTACATACGTTGCTTGCTCTTATGAAGAGGATGATTGATCTCATAATCATTTGTGTGGAGACACTAAAGCAAGTATGTAGGTGCTTATTGGAGAATAAGTTCACTGAACGTGACTCGCTAAGGAATACCTAATGGAGTTTTACTCGCCTGTCAATAGGAATTCCTCTAGTGATAGTAGTACAAGTGATCCTTGGACTTGAGATCATCATAGTATCTTGTGTATGATGAGTTATACTTTGACATGTCCCTTAAGACCTTGTGGGTATATCAAAGGGTATGATTGGGTATAATTAGTTGTACATGGAGATAGGTGAATGATCAACAAAGAATCTACCTCGTCTAGTAAAAGATGTGAATGTCCTATGTGATTCGATAAATGATAACTCAGTAGTCCTTGGCCAAGGCAGAATGAGATTAGAAAGGAGTTTCTAATTTGCATTATTTAGAGTTATGCATTTGGGAATCGAAATACATATAATTAAATAAAATAAGACTTGACAGTATATCCATGTCTTATATTTAATTGGGACATTGTATGGTAGAAGGATTGAATTGTACGGTAACTATCTACTCAAAGGTTCTTTTGTGATTAATGTTGAAATCTATATTATCTGGAAAGTCGTTGATCGCTAAGGGGGCTTACCCTTATTGTAGAATAAATGTTATTTATTTAAATGAATTAAATAGTTTAATTTATTTATTTAAATAAGATTAGAATTGTTCTAATTGATTTATTCACAACCGGTTTAATATGGAGAACCTAAAGGGTCACACCGCAAAAGGAAAATATTTATTTAAGAAGTAAATGGCATAATGGTAATAATAAGTTAAGTGTATTTAATTTAATCTATGGAGATAGAATAAATTAAATAGCTTAATATTTATTATTTAATATTTTGGAAATATTAAATATAAATTAATAAGAGGAGTCTTATTATTATTATTACTATTACTATTATTTAATTCCTAATAGGGATTGGGAATTAATTAATAGAAGTACTCTCCCATAAATTCCTAATTAGATTAGGAGCATTATTAATTAAAGGAGTTTAATTATAATACAAACCCTAATCCTAAATAGTTTAGGGAAGGGTTATTCCTACATCTATAAATAAGAGGGGTCTTATCATAGATTAGGGTTACACACACTCTTGCATTAGATTGTGGAGAGCAATTTCTATAGAGATAGAAACTAGGGTTCTGCCAAATACTCAACTTCTTGAATACTTGTTCTTCTTTGGTGGATCACCTCTAGAGGCCAAACACTTGGGTGGCTAACGTTGATCAAAGGAAGGAATCACACCGTAGCATTCGAGGAGAACACGAAGGACTAGGAGTTGAACTTGTACCCGAGGAAGCTTTGTTCTACGAGGGTATAATTCTTATTCTCTTTCTCTTTCGTTTATATCGTTAATTGAGCACATAGATTGATCTTGGTGATGGTTTGTATAAAATTTTAAAATCTGATTTTATCGCGCTTCCGCACTGTTTATGTAATTTGATTGCGTGTTCGCGTTATATACAAACCTAACACTTAGTCGGTCCGCGTAGATCTTCTTCCAAAATTTCATCGTTAGATAATTTCAACGTATTACTACAACATAGGTTTTATATTACCTATTTAATCCCTTATCGCTCAACAAATTGTCGTAGGTTTTATTCTATAACCTTTACCAACTCAATTATATACTAAGTATTATCTTTTCTTTAACTCATCAATTTCCTTTTCTAAGGATCCTTGTATGCAACAATCATCATAATAATTTAATATCATGCTTTACTAACTCATAAACATTCGGGATATTACATTCACCCCTTCTTCTAAGAATTTCGTCCTCGAAATTTCAACGCATTCATCTTTGCTCATCCTACCCATCAAAACTAGGTTTTCAATCTAACCTTTACACTATCCTCTTTCAAGGATTCACTTAAAATTATCGCATTCTACGACTACTTCTCCTTTGGAAAATCACCCTTCCCACAATCAGTTTCCCGAATAATAGGAACCTTCAACAATTATTTAATAATTGTGAAGTAACTTGAACAAATAGGAAATAAAATATTCCTTAAAAACTTTTCATATTATGCTGAGGGGTCATAAAGACCATGAACGACATACTCGGTTTAATGGTATTTCCACCATAAACCTAGAAGTTAACAATCACTAGGACTGTAAACATTCTTTACTAGGCCTGCTTACAGTCATAAAGACAGCAAACTACCTCTGCTAGGCCTGTTTATAGTCATAAAGACAGTAAACTACCTCTGTTAGGTCTGTTTATAGTCATAAAGACAGTAAACTACCTCTGCTAGGTCTGTTTATAGTCATAAAGACAGTAAACTACCTCTTGGTTATACTTTAGGTGATCAACATGTCGTACTTTTGCATTGTGCACAACTCTCTAGCCAAACAGTCGGGGTTTTTCCGACAAAAAAACCCCAATATTAGGGTTGTTCACCTCAACTCAAAAACATTAAAATAAACATTTCAATATTTGTCTAGCCGAATCAAATAGCTTAGACTCACATCAACGGTTCGGATATCAATCAAAATATTTTAGCCAACTCAATTGGCATACTTTTTCATACTTTAAAGAAAACAAAAATCATTTTATGACGTCATAATACTGCACTGCTGTAACAGTGTGTTAGGATTCCGTCATTTTGTGACTTTGTCATACTACATCATACCATAGTGGGTGTTGACGATCCTATGATCACATCCAACACTAGGTTAATCTACATTGATGACTCCATCATCTGTCATTCTACACCAGGTTCCATGATGCATTGATGACATTTTTTTTTTAAAAAAAATACATTTTGATATTTTCAAATCAACTTTGTCTAGCCGAAACTATTAGCATAGACATATGAATAATAGTACATAAAAAAATCCTTGGTCCATAAATCTGGCCCCATACATTTTTCAAAGAGCAAAAGTGCAATTGTCAGCACGAAGTCAATAAATTTCAAAGTCTAGCATAGCTAGAAGATTTGGAATATCCATGTCTCCTCATCAACTTCAATTTCTCTTCAATGCATCATTACTTAATAATTCTATCTATTTCTAATATTACCAATGCTCATCATTTTGAGAATTCATAATTCTCGCTCTACAACTTTCCTATACCCCAATATAGTTCATCAACTTACCACACATTATGAGTTCAGGAACTTGCCATAATAATATGAGTTTAGGAACTTGTCCTAGCAATACGTAGTCCAAGAACAAATCAAGGACTGTCCATACGCTGAGGGGTTCAAAACATACCATATGATTATGAGTCACGAACTTACCATAAGTATGAGTTTCAAGAACTCGCACCTAATCTTATTATTCTCTAACCATCACATATAGATATGAGAAAAGAATCACCTTCTCGTCATACGTATAGCAATAGCGCGATACCAGGTTCCAACGATTATCAATATAGGAAGCTAAGTGATTGTCGAACCCATCACAATCCCCTGCTCATACAAGGAATCGATCAACTCGGCCACTAATCAATATAGGAAGCTAAGCGGTTCTTACACCAAGCACAAATTCTCCACCCATACAAGGAATTGTTCAACTCAACCACTATACCGATATAGGAAGCTAAGTGGTTCTCAAACCAAGCACAAATTCCCCGCCCATACAAGGAATTGTACAACTCAGCCACTAACATGAGTCCTCAATTGAAATCACCCCCAATCCTAGCTTACTCGTTGCTCAACAAGAATTCGTGTTTCATCATCCATAACTCTTTCCGAGTTTTACTTGTACTATCTCATAGTACTATCTATCTATAGCATTGAGCTAAAATTTGCAATCATTCACTTGATAATTTACCATTCTATGACTTAATCCAATTACTTCGTGATCTTACTCTACAATCGTTTTACATTACGATCTTCTTATCCTACGATCGTTTCATCCTACGATCTTCTGTACTCTTCTCTTTAATCATAATATATGATTTTATTGCATCTTTGTCTTATAGACCTCGTCTATTTATCAACACTTATCATCTTTATCACTAGAGTCAGGTAACTCCAAATTCTCATCTTTTATAACGCATCAAGATTCTTCTTTGAATCGTCTTATATATATCTAAACTCTTACTATGAATTTTCTAAATTCATTTACTATCAATTAAACTCTATTTGAGTTTTATTCCTTCACTATCTTCATTATTATCATCTTTCTTCACTACAGTTATAGCCTAAGGTACTCTTACCTAAGGTTTATAACCTATCAGCTCTGATACCAACCTGTGACGCCCCCAAATCCGGGTTACCTTAACCTCGGGTCTGGTGCATCACGATACATCTCATTCTACACCTGTCGACAACTTATTGCGGAATAATAAAAATATTAACATTGATATGATATAAATATTATCGTCCCAAGCCTCGAAACCATAACTAAAACATAATCTTACTACAAGAATATAATTACAATGATATTACAACAAATCCTAATCTAGTACCAGGCACGAAAACCTTTAATAATACACTTATGATCAAGGTTGAATAAATATCATGATCATTTACAGAATCTCCTATGTGAACACCTGGTTCAAATTCTGACTTTATTCGATCCCTGAATATTCGCAAAGTTATTCAACAGCTATACATTCGTTACAAAAATGTCCTTTATACATCATCGTCATCCTTGTAGTTTACTATAACAAATAACTAACGTAATCACGTCTTAACTACTATAATGGATAACCTCCATTTTTAACTCAAGGTTTATACAGTCAAATTCACGTACATCATATATCGTCATCACAGCTAAGTTATTACAATAAAGAAATATTTAGTAACCTTCCTGTTTCCATGCCTCTCTAATCCTTATCACCACGATATCAAGATAATTGCATTGCATCGTAAAATCTGCAAAAGTTTTAATTTTGCAAGAATGAGCACGACGGCTCAACAAGAACTAACAGTTTTTACATTTTATGCTTCACGTAATACATAAGTTTGCATTTATCCATGCATCATGATTCTCATACTATGCATCTTACTCATGCATTATAAATCTTATGCAATTCATCTATATATATGCATCATGTATCTCATAGCATACTTCATGCATCTCACATTGTATATTCACAGTAGTTCAAGTTTCACATAGAACAATATAGTCACATAATTGCACATTGTGCACACTTTAATCATGCTCGCATATAATCTACATAATGAGGAAAGATTTAGTAATCAAGTCATGTACATCAATACATTTAAACAAGTTAACAAGTTACTGAAAGAACTTGCCTTAAGCGTTCCTTGCCAAATTATGATGGCTCGTCCTTCAAATATTCTACACAATTTATTTAACAATAAAATACCAATTAGCCACTAAAAAGGCTTCATATAATGGTTTATATTATAAACATCATGTTTCATTATTATTAGAAACAAAATATTAAACAAGGTTATACATACTTATTACGGCGTTACGACGTTTGCACGTCCGTACATCACACTTGTCTATTCGAACGTCCAAGTGACACGCGATTGCGTACGCTTAGCATGCCCACTCGAATTGTCTAATACTTAATGGTTAATATTAAGTATCATTATAAATCATAATAAATCATGTTTTAGAACTTAGAACATCATTTAACATTGTCGGGAGCATTACGCGTGCTTACGCTCATGCCCGACACTCTCCGATTGCCTCCAAAAACACATCAGTCATATAAATTGTCAATTTGGAAATTGATCCCGACCTCAAATTGAAACACGTAAAGAACGAACGTTGTAGGTCTACTCGTCCTCTTTCCGAATCATCTTGAATCACCTTAATCCAAGTTGGTATGAGAAAGTTATGCTCATTTTACTAAAGGACGTCGGAACAGTTTTGCACAGTTTCTTTACCAGCGCCTTAGGCGCTCAAAATGGCCTTAGAGCAGCGCCCTAGGCACTCTCTCATAATAGCTGGGCTTGTGGCCAGCGCCTTAGGCGCTCGGCCTGAGTCTCCAACCCGTTTTGCTTCCCGGAATGCTCTGTTTTTGGTGTTCTAGACCTATCTTGCTTCCAATCACCATAACTCCCTCAATACACGTTCAAATTGGTCCGTTCCGGACTCTATGAACTCCTAAGACATAGAGCTACAACATATCAAAAATTCAGAGCTATCCATTAATATTAACATGGCCAAATCTTAGGCCAAAGTATCAACTCATGCTATATTTTCGTGTTCTTGGTGTTCTTCACAAAAATCATCACCAAAACTTTGTTTTAAACCCTTTTTACTCCATTCCAACTGGGTTAAACTCATAACCCATGGAAGTACAATATCATAACAACAAACGAATTAAATAAACACGAAATCATAGCTACAAAGTCCTCTAAATCGTCCAAATGTCCAAGTTCATGTCCAAAGTTCATTGTTCTTCATGTTCTTCATCCTCCTTAAGCATAGGTACGGGTTTATAGCGTTTTTGTTCCACTTTAATGTTATTAATGGCTTATATAACCTCTTAACAATATTTACAAACATCTAACACAAACAAAACCAACAAGAATCGCAAGAAAACCAACCCATGAGCATAAAAGCTCTAAAACCATGAAAAGCTTGAAAACCTTAACCAAATCAAATGGAAATGGGTTCAAGTTAATGATTTACCTTTGTAAATCCCTCCTAGATGATATGAAGCTTTGCTAGGGCTTGGCTTGAGTCTCCTTCTTCTTTTTTGGTTCACCCGAACCTCTTCTCCTCTTCCGTTCTTCTTCTTCTTTTTTCGGCGACTCTTCTTCTTTTTCGGCGACTTTTCCGGCGACCTTCTCCTTCTTTCTTCTTCCTCTTTGCTGCAGATTCTTCTTCCTCTTTGAGAGCAAAATTTTTGCAAAAGAGGAGAGAGGGTGCCGCCACCTAGGGGAGGAAGAAGGAGAGCTTATGAATTTCATCAAGTTCCATTTTCTACTTTGGGAGGAAGAGAAAAGTAGCCATAAAAAAGAAAAAGCTATAAAACAATTCTCTAAAAACCCTAAAAACCCTAATCTTGGGTTAAAACTTTGAAGTTTATATTTTAAATGTTTAAAATCTTGATAAATATGTTTATGTTTGATGATATGTGGTTATGGTATAAGATGGTATGGGTTTGTATAGAAAAATTAAACTAAAAGCTTAAAAACCTTTTTCCCGACGAACAAACCGTAGTTTGTTCGAATAAATTGTGTATTTTGAAATCTATACATGGTATTAGTGATTTTATTTTTTTTGAGTTTTAGGGGTAAGTTAGGAAGAGAACCAAGTTGGAATCGTTCAAAAAGAAGTTAAAAGAGAGAGTTATGTAATTTTTACCAAAACACGCTAACTGTTGATACACTGTCAGGTCAGTCCAATTCCGGACGAATTTTAGTCATCAAACCGTGTCCAAATTTGGTACTTGATGATGGAAAATTGTAGTTCGGATAGATACGAATCTAACGGTACTGACTAGACCCTAATCCGACTTGTAAATTTCATTTTATTCGTGTTTCCGTGAAGGACCCCACTGTTGGAAATCAAGAGGCAACCTACATGCTTTGTTAAAAGTGAACCGGTCCGGTTCACGAGGGGATTTCGGCGACGGTTCAGGCCTTTCCGGCCGGTTCCGACGACGAGTCCCGACCTAAAAATTTTTTAAAATGTGAAAGAATATTATAATATTTAATTTGGTATTTGTTAGTGTAATTAAGTAATTATTAGAGTGACTAATGGTTTAATTCTTTTCTAAATCACTTGAGATTATTAACTAACAAATTTTTATGTTACTAATTAATAATTACACTAACTAAAGATAGTTAAGTGTAATTAGCTATTTAACTATTATTTAATTAATATTGGATAATAATTAAATAGAGCTAGTATTAATAAACTAACTATTTGTTATTTAGTAAGACTAAATAACAAATAGGGATAAAAAATTAATTAATTATTATTTAATTAATGTTAAATAATGATTAAAGAATATTAAAGTTTATAAATGAAGTATTTATTATTTGAGTAAGATTAAGTAATTAATTATGGTAATTACTTACTCACATGTTAGTTAATTAACATAAAAGGTTATAAATTGAATAGTGTGAATCCAGGTTGCTATAAAAGTTATCTTTTGATTATTGGTGAAGTTCTATAAAAGTTAAACTCCTTTATTCTTGATATATATCATTTATTGTACTCTTAACTTGCTGAGCAAACTCGTTGCTCACCCTTGCTTAAATAAAACATTTCAGCTAAAGCCGAGATAGCAGAGTGTTTTAATAAGGATAAAGGTAAAGCGAAGGCGACCGAGTAGTATCAAGTTATTTAATGATTATTATATTATAATTTTGCTTAAGTCTTTTGTATTAATAGACATGTAATGTTAAGGTTAGTTAACCTGGGATGATGATGATATAATTATGTTTTAATGTATGTTTTTATTAAGGTAATGTAATGAATGATATAATTCATGCATGAATGGGTAGTTAGATGAGATGCGTATGTTGTACCGTGAGCACTGAATCTGAGGTTTAGGGAACCCAGATTTGGGGGCGTCACAGGTTGGTATCAGAGTGTAGACACCCAAATTTTGCACTTTGTATACTAACCCTGACAGGAGGGCAAAATCGTCAATGAACCCAGCCTACGAGAACGAAAGGTGGACATAAGTACGAACACTCAGAGCCACTGCAATGACGGCGATCAAAGCCGACACGACAACGATCAAAACGGAATGATATGGCACGTTTCCTAGCGGTTCCCGGACTGCAAAATACAAGCCTTTCAGCGAAAACCAACGGTACAACACGAGAATCGAGGTGCGGTATGAAAATCGAGAAAATCAGCCCAGCCAGCCGCGAATTGATCTGCGGCCAATGATTAAAATAAACTGAAGTGCGCGGCGGGCGACTGAAGTGCGCGGCGGGCGACTGAAGTGCGCGGCGGGCGCGGAGGAACCGAGGCCAGCCGCAGATCAATCTGCAACCAGCCTTTATCAGCGCATTTCTTCATTTGGCATAGAGAGAGGTTGGAGCATGGAAGAAAAAAAAAAAAAGAAGAATCAGCAAGCAGAGGCAGCGAGAAAAGAGAGAAAAGAGAGAAAAAAAAGTGAGGATTTGTATCCCTTTTGCTAGATTGTATCACAAATAGTTTCTACTATATTCAATATACGAATTTATACGCATCGTGGTGTCATTTGCAAGGTGAAAAAGATATTTTTTATAGCATTTTTGTTATATCATGTTGTTAAACTTTTATCATTTGGGGCTATATTAAACGTAATTTTTCTTGTATATCATTGAGGATACATGGATTAGGGACTATTAGTGAGGGTTCCAATGGAACAAAATGCTTCCTAATGGCCCGATGATATCCATTTGGTGAATTTTAGCTCGTTAGGATAATGTATTATGCATAGTGTATTTAGATTGCTATGTTAGGTTATTGTGGTGTACAATGCAATCCGGTGTTGTTTAATTGTTGTAGTATCCATTTTGTGGGTGTGTAGCAATTTTGGGTGTAAGCCTAGGAACGCGACCCCGTGGTCCAAATCCGATGATGGACATTTTTTGGGTGAATGTAATAGGGTCGATATGCCCTTTGTTGTAAACATGTAATCGTCAGGCCTTAAAACGATATCAAGTTGAAAGTTGGGTTTAAGGCCCCGTAATAGTGAAATATATGGTTGTGGGCGTTCGGGGTTATTTTGATAGCTCACATGCCCATGAATAGTCCCAACGCATTTTAATGCTTGATTTGATTTACGACACAAAAACTGATTTCAAAGCTAAATGATGAAGATTTCCGTAAAATCAATCAAATTAGGTTATTAGAACCACGAGGCTCAAAATTGGAAGTGCTAATGAATGTCGATTCCTATTTAAAACGAGAAGGCTAAAGAAGGATCGTGCTCAAACATCACAAAAAATGGTTTTATGAAAACAAATGACGTTTTATTAAACCATTGTGCATAGGGTTAAAGAGATCCTAGAAATTGCCCGTCATTTTATTTACGAAAGCAACGTATAGGTCTCGATTCCTATTTTGACGAAGGTTTAAAAACTATTGTTTTGCCAAAACGACACCTAATGAAAATCTCACCGCTTTTGACAATTAAAATCAAACCTTTCTTTCTCGTATAAGCCGAAAGACATTCTAAAGTATTCTCAAAATAAAACACGACTTTTCACAAAAAACCCAAATGATTTCTTCATACAAACTCACCACAACATTCACATAGGCACACACGCACGCACACACACATTTTAAGAATTAAAGGATAGGAAAAGCATCGAGATTGCGGTAACCGTGTTTCACGGAAGTCGAGGGGTGCCTAACACCTTCCCCTCGCTTAAGCAAGCCCCCGAACTCTATGAATCTCGGTTTGCAGACCAATTAATTCGGAGTCACATATGAGCCAGCGATTTACGAAAACGAAACTCGGATGAGTTGGTACATCCATTTCAAATATACCAACTAGCGACTCTGGTCAATTGGCTCATCATAAAAACGATCTTTCAAAACCCCGTCGACATTTGTGCTGACCTTTTCCAAAAAATCATCTAATAAAAAGGCTAAATTTGGAAAGGGTAATAATTATCACAGAAGCGATCCTCCCGGCGTCGACAGCTGGCGACTCTGCTGGGGACATTAGTGGGCTTAAGCCGTATTCAAGTCTTGATGTTGTCCTATCCTTTAAAAATTTATGAATGCGTGCGATATTTTGACCTGTTTTACTTGTTGTATGAATGTGTGTTTCTTTCCAAATGAATGAATGATTGAATGGAATTGTTTTACTTTAAAATAATCATTTGCATACGGTGAGGACGATGAATGTGAATGTATGTTGAGAGTGTACCTCCTCCTGAGGCGAACCCGTCGGTTGCTTATTACTGGACTCGAAGGGGCTGCTCCCCGGAGATGGCTCAGGAAACGCACCACCCAGATCCGCTCCAATCGAAAGGATTCAGACAAGTAGATTGCGAAGATTTGGGGACCTTCATGCCGAAAAGTCGCGAGAGTAACCTTAGGATAGGTCAGCCTCAGATTAACCCAACGCAGGGAAAGTCTCTTCATGCCCTTTTACGTTTACGCGTATAAGTGTCATAGTCCCATTAACTATTTTACATATACCTTCCCTGTTGTCAAAAGAAAGAACTAACCTCTATTTTTTGCAGGGAATAGCTGGGAAAGCATAATAATTCGTGTCTAACATTTATTATTGCAATAAGGGACCGCTAACATTTTGTTTTGCAGGAAAAAATTAAAAAACCCAAAAACACAAAAGTTACAGCTTTAGCATGCATCCACATCTTTCATTTCCCAAGACTAAACTTCAAACCGTTTTCCCCTGTAGGATTGCTCCTCAAACGCGTTTGCAATCTAAAAGGGCCCAGATTTCTACATTTGAAATGGCTGATCTTCCACCTCCTAATCCTGGTTCCATATCTCGGGAGGAGTTTGATGATTTTAAGAAACAGATGTTGGAAATGGCCACGATGCTGAAAGAGCAGTTGCTACCTAGACAGGATCCGCCAAGCAAGGATCCGCCTAAAGATGATCCACCCCAACCTAAGGGCGAGCCAGTCATCCCCAAAGCCATTCCCACACCTAACAAGACAGTAATCACTATCTCAAAGGAGGGAGACACTGATGATCTTCGAAAGAAAATGAAGCAGATGGAGGAAACTATCCAATCTCTGAAAGGCATAGGGTCCCTGGGCAGGGTGAATTATTCAGATCTGTGTGTCTTTCCAGGAACTAGGTATCCAGAGAAGTTCAAGATCCTCGAATTTGAGAAATATAATGGGAAGGGAGACCCCTATACACACCTGAAGATATACATTGGGGAACTTGGGTCTTATGCAGAGGACGAGGGACTGAGGATGCAATTATTCCAAAAGAGCCTAACGGGAGAAGCAAGAAGTTGGTATGCCCGCCTTGATAATGCTCAGATCCACAACTGGGAGGAGTTGGCCCATACTTTCTTGACACAATACAGCTTCCAGGCATAGATGGCCCCTGACAGATATCAAATGACAAAGGTCAAGAAGCAACCAAAAGAATCTTTTAGGGACTATGCACAGAGAAGGAGGGGTATGGTTGCACAGGTGAATCCCCCAATGAGCGAGGCGGAGAAGGTAATGACCTTTGTGGATATTCAGGAGGCGCCCTATTATGAGCGAGTAATAGCGGGGATTGGAAGACCTTTTGCCGAAATGATAAAGCATGGAGAGATGGTTAACATGGGGTTAAAGTCTGGCAAGATCCGAGACTTCACAGCTCTAGAAGCAGTTGCGGAGCAAATCCAGAGTGGAAACTATGGTAATACTTCCCGCAGGACCCAAAAGAAAAAGGAGGAAGATGTTCCCCTCATCCTGCAGGGATCATCTAGGAAGGTGGAGAATAGCCCTCCAGTGCAAATACAGAGAATTATGCCACCCCGACAATCTAATTTCGATAATCAAAGGACGGACGGACGAAGAAGATTTGAGACCAGCAGAGATCGGGTATTCACCCCACTTGGGGATCCTCTTGAACAGATTTTGGCAGTATTGATAGCACAGAGAAAGATAGTCGATTTGGCACCCCCAATTGACCCGAAAGGGAGAAGATTTGACCCGAGTAAGAAGTGTGCATACCATTCGGCTTCACCTGGTCATGATACTCAGGACTGCTAGGCACTGAAGCATAAGATTCAGAACATGATCAATAGCGGGAAAATCGTGGTGGAACAACCAGAATCACCAAATATTAAAGCCAATCCCCTGCCCAAGCATGATGGGGAAGGGGTCAATGTGGTGGAAGCCAGCGAAGCCGGAGGACCACCAAGGCTGAATTATATAAAGAGAATCGATGAGATGATTTGCATGACAAATGATCAGGAGAATATACGAGGGACACCGATTAGGTTGGCAGGTCTGAGCAGGGGTATCACAGAGGCGCCTATCAGGTTAACGGCTCCGAAACCTCTCACTGTTGCAGCGAGGCCACAAATCCCCATTAGCAGTCTGAAAACAGTACCGTGGAATTACGGGGGAGTATTAGAGGAGGCGGCCATTTGTGCTTCGGTAACATCAAAGGGGAATCCTTTATGTCTTCCAGGATGAGTCCTTGAGAGCAAAGAGAAGAAGAACGAAAAGATATCTGAGGAGAGAGCTGTGGAATTCTTGAGGAGGATGAATCATCCAGAAGCAGGGGGGATCAAGGTATTGAGTGAGGAATCGACTCTGACATCGATCATGGATTTGGTATTATCATCCGACGATCATTGCAGAATTCTGGCCAAGGTCCTGGAAGAAGCGCACATCCCCAAGGTGATCAGCAAAGAAGGGTTCGGCCATCTAGTGGACCATCTGTTAGAAAATAATGTAATATCGTTCACAGATGACGATATCCCCAAAGAGGGAAGGGGGCATCGGAAATCGCTGCATATTACGGTAATCTCATCCGGATATGTTATGAATGGGGTGCTAATCGATGGGGGATCAGCATTGAATATCTGTCCATTCAGTACATTGGAAAAAATGAACGTCAATCCTAAGCGCCTACGGGCCAGTTATGTGGTGGTACGAGCCTTTGACGGATCCCGGAGGGATACGATGGGGGAGATAGAATTGCCTGTGGAAATAGGGCCTTGTACTTTCGATATTTCATTCCAAGTCCTCGATATCGCGGCAAGTTATAACATGTTATTGGGAAGGCTGTGGATACACATGGCCGGGGCAGTTCCATCTACGCTACACCAGCAAATTAAGTTTATCATCGACGGGAACCTGGTGACGGTCTCTGCGGAGCATAATAACCCTTCTCCTTACGGGAATGGCCTGCCGGTGATTAATTTGGACGAATCGACGGTACCCGCCAGTTTTCAGGCACTGGAAATCAATACTCCCCACTACAGATGTCTGGGGGCTCCAGCCGTGAAACCTAAGGTCTCTCCTGAACTTACCTTTGTTGCTAGAGAAATGATGAAGATGAAGTTTCGACCTGGGCAAGGATTGGGAAAGAACAGTCAAGGAATTACTGAGCCTATTCAACTGCCCCATCAGATAGGCAAGGCAGGGTTGGGGTATTATGGAGGCATCACATAAAAGCACTCTCGAGGGGGGACCCCAACTCGACGAGCCGGAAGTCTGATGCCGAAAGGCAACATTGAACAAGGTACTGGCGAACCTATGTCTGAGACAGGAGGTGGAAAATTGACCCCCACGAATGATGAATCGGCCAAAAAGGAAAGTTTCCTGCAGGAGGTCATGCAACAGTTTGAAACCAAGTGTTATATCCTTGGACAGTCAGTAAGCAGTGGACAAGGGAAGGAGGTTGCCACGTCGTCAGGAGCCCAACAGAGTGTGCCTATCATCGATTGGGCGGGGCTGACTATTCCTGAGGAGGTTATGAAGAGGGACCAATGCGATGTGGCTGTGATCATCAAGGAGGTTCCCGATGCGAAGCCGCCTTTTATCTGTCGCATTTCGGCCAATCTGACCACCGACAACTGGACGATGGAGCCAGTAATATCCAAACGAGGGTAAAATATGGCGTCAGGGTGGTATACCCCGGATGGTGGGGGGTGAATAGATACCAGTTTTTTGTCCCTTATTTTAAATTTTGCATGGTTATGTTATTTTGTCATGTTATTTTAAAGATGATCATTGTGGGAAAATGACTTATATATATGACAAATATTTTTTGTTTCATGTCAGGTGTACCAATTTGAGTATTTCTTGCCTAACAAACGATGTTTCAAATTTGAAAGATGACTATGATTTTGATATTGAGCTGGATTTCGATTTAATGGGCATTGAGCAGGATGAGACAGATAATGATGACACGCCTGACGAGATCAAAGGATGGGTCGAAGACAAACCCAAACCCAACTTAGACCAAACCGTCACCATAAATATCGGAACTCCTGACAAACCCAAAGAGCTCAAGATAGGGACAGACCTGACCCCTAGCCAGAAAATAGAAATAACTGAGTTGCTAAGCCAGTATGAGGATATTTTTGCCTGGTCTCATGAGGACATGATCGGATTGTCCACCGACATTGTGGTACACCGGTTGCCCATCAAGGAGGGTTTCAAGCCTGTCAAGCAGAAACTAAGAAAGCTAAAACCGGAGTGGAGCTTGAAGGTGAAAGAGGAAATTGTCAAACAGTTCAAGGCTGGAATCATTATGGTGTCCACTTACCCGGAATGGCTGTCCAATATAGTCCCAGTGGCTAAGCCTGGAGGGAAGGTGAGGGTATGTGTCGACTATAGAGATCTGAACAAGGCCAGTCTCAATGACAATTTCCCAGTGCCTTTTATACACATCTTGGTGGATAACACAGCCCAATACGAGATGTACTCTTTTGTTGATTGCTTTGCGGGGTATCATCAGATAATGGTGGCGGAGGAAGACCGGGAAAAGACCACTTTCATCACCCCTTGGGGCACCTTCTGCTACAGACGATTGGCCTTCGGTCTCACGAATGCGGGGGCTACTTATCAGAGAGCTATGATGGCCCTGTTCCATGACATGATGCACAGGGAGATAGAGGTCTACGTGGATGACATTATCGTGAAATCGAGGATGGAATCTGATCATGTAACCCATCTCAAAAAGCTATTCGATCGGTTCAGAAAATATAATTTGAAGCTCAATCCGGCAAAGTGTGCTTTCGGAGTGCAGTCGGGCAAGCTCTTGGGATTCTTGGTTAGTAATCGGGGCATTGAATTGGATCCGGCGAAGATTAAGGCCATTGTGGATATGTCGGCACCCCGCACAGAGAAGGAGATAAGAGGATTTTTGGGAAGAATAAACTTCATCAGCCGCTTCATATCCCAGTTGACAACTACATGTGAGCCGATTTTTAAACTGTTAAGGAAAGATGTCTCCCAAGAGTGGAATGAGCAATGCCAGAAAGCCTTTCAGACCATTAAGAAGCAGCTGACAGAAGCACCGGTGCTAGTGCCCCCGAAGGATGGGATCCCTCTGTTTATGTATATATCGGTCAATACCATTGCGATGGGATATATGCTGGGACAGAAGAATGAATCAGGCAAAGAGCAGGCCATCTATTACCTCAGCAAGAGATTTAGCCGATGTGAACAGAATTACACCCCCATTGAAAGGACCTGTTGTGCTTTAGCGTGGGCTGTAGTGAGATTACAGCACTATCTCCATGGGCACACTACGTACCTGATATCAAGAATGGATCCCCTGAAATATATTTTTGAAAGGCCCATGCTGAATTGTCGATTGTCAAGTTGGCAGTTAATCTTACAGCAGTTCGACATCGTATACGTAACTCAGAAAGCCATGAAAGGTCAGGGAATTGCAGATCAGTTGTCAGAAATGCCAGCAGGGGGGATGGAGCCTTTAAAAACTCCTTTTCCGGGCGAAGATGTATTCTGGGTCTTACACACGAGATGTGACGACGATGGGCAGTTCTGGAAGTTGTATTTTGATGGTGCCATGAATGCTGAAGGGGCAGGAGCCGGAGCAGTCCTGGTATCTATCATCGGAGAGCAATACCCCGTGGCCACTAAATTGCAGTTCAGTAACTCGAATAACACAGCTGAGTATGAGGGATGTATATTGGGACTCCGTTTTGCCCGCGATATGGGAGTAAAGAGACTAGCGGTGTTCGGGGATTCAAAGCTGGTAATCAGACAGGCGATCAGGGTGTATAGCACGAAAGAGCTCTGGTTGCTTCCATACCACCGATGTGTTATCCAATTGATGCGAGAATTTGAAGATATCGCTTTCCGACATATCCCCCGGGGACGAAATGATTTTGCCGACGCTTTGGCAACTCTGGCTTCCTTAATCCACATAATCAAAAGCAGGGACGTTCCGCAGATTGAAATAGCGGTACAAAATGCCCCGACATACGAGGAGCATGTGGCAGTATTGTCGGAGGAGGTTGTTCTGCCAGAGCAGCCGTGGTATCACGACATAAGGGAGTATCTGAGGGATAGATCCATTCCTGACCAAGCAAGCCAAGCTGAGAGGTTGAGAATCCAAAAGATGGCGATGAAGTTTTATCTGAGCGGGGATTCACTGTACAAGAGGGATGCCGGTTTGGGATTGTTGCGATGTGTAAATGAAACGCAGGCCCAAAAGATTGTGGACGAAATACATGGTGGAGTGTGTGGGCCCCACATAAGTGGACCGATGCTGGCCAAAAAGATCTTGAGAACGGGGCATTACTGGTTAACACTGAAAGCCGACTGCGATGATTATGTCAAACGATGTTACCAATGCCAGGCGCACGGCAATGTAATCCATGCGCCTCCCAATGAACTGTATTGTATGACCTCCCCTTGGCCATTCTCAATGTGGGGTATGGATGTAATCGGACCAGTAGAGCCCAAGGCAAGCAACGGACACCGATTTATCTTCGTCATGATCGATTACTTCACTAAATGGGTAGAAGCAGGTTCTTTCCCTAAAGTAACTCAGGAGATCATCGTTGGTTTCATCAGGAATAATGTCATTTGCTGATACGGGCAACCTGAGGTCTTAGTCTCCGACAATGCCAAGAATTTGAACAATGCCCTCATGAAGGAATTATGTGACCAGTTTAAGATCAAACACCTCAATTCTGTCATTTACCGTCCTAAGATGAATGGGGCAGTGGAGGCTGCAAATAAGAATATTAAGAAGATCATGGCGAGAATGTCTGCTAATCATCAGGGATGGCCGGATCTGCTACCTCTCACCCTGCTGGCGTACAGAACGTCGGTGCGTACTTCTACAGGGGCAACCCCTTACGCTTTGGTATACGGAATGGAGGTTGTTCTGCCAGTTGAGGTTGAGATGGCGTCCCTCAGAATCTTGATCGATGCTCAGATAAGCGAGGAGGATTGGATGCAAAGTCGGTACGACCAATTGGCCCTAATTGATGAAAGAAGGGTGGCTGCTGTTTTGCACGGTTAGTTATATCAGCAAAGAATCTCTCGATCGTACGACAAAAAGATAAGACCTCGGAAGTTCAAGGAAAATGACCTAGTGCTGAAGAGAGTCATCCCTTGTCAAGACGAAGCCAAGGGGAAGTTTGCCCCGAACTGGGAAAGACCTTTTGTGATTAAGAAAGTGCTGTCCGGAGGAGCCCTCATATTGCAAGAGATGGACGGTGAGGTGTTTCCACAGCCCATCAATTCTGACTCGGTGAAGCGGTTCTACGCATAAAAAAAAATCATCATCATTTTCTCCTTTTTCTTTGAAGCAACGAACTACGTAGGACCTGATTTCCCGACTTGTGGGAGTACGTAGGCAGCCATCATGGCACGGTCTATTTCTTTATAAAATAATACTTTCTCTAACCCAACCGATTCCCAACAGCCAGAAAGACCTTCCTATACCCTCGAAACCTTCCCGAAACCAGCCACCTACTCAGCTTCATCTCAAATGGCCTAACCCTAACCGAACCAAACAGTTAGCCAAAATCTAAGACTTAATCCGATGAAATCAACAGGGTATGCGGCAATATCTGTCAAATCTCCATCAAGACTTGAGAAGAGAAAGAAGGCGAAATATCAAAATCGTGGTTATCTGGATAAAATGAGGATCCAATGAAGGGCAACGATACGACAAAAAGGGAAAATGACTAAATTTAAATGCATGTCTATATATATAAGTCATTTTGTTACAAGATTTCTCTTTCGATAACCGATGAAACTGACATAGTCTATGCAGGAAATAAAATGATCTACAAATCTGAAACTAACTAAAGCAGGATGGATAAGGTGGTGGATAGATCTGAAGCATCGGTATCCCCTGCAATCTGCTGCCCCATCATGGCGATGCAATCCAATAAAGTAGTGGCTCGGCTAACAGTCTCAGAGTGAGCATCTATAACTGCCCTAGTTTGCAATACAACGGCGTCTCTATCAGCGAGGGCAGCATCTCTGGCCAGAATAGCAGCATCTCTCTCAACAAGAGCAGCGTCCCTCTCAGCCTCAGTAGTAATCAAGGCCAGTCGGATCCGGCTATCCTCAGTAACCCGACTAGGGGCAGAATCAGCTGAGATGGAATAAGGAATATGGGCTGGAGTGGAGAAGCCTCCAAAATCACATCTGGATATCGTCTCTGTAGACTCAGGAGGGATAAATACTTTTGGGGTGGTATCATCTGTGAAAATCACTCGAGAGTCATCAAATAGTCCAGTCTGACTCCAACCAACCATATCGGAGTCTCCGTGCAACCATTGCACATAAGCAGATGTCTGAATGGGGTTCACTATACTCGGCAAAAATCCTACGAGACCAAAGATCATATACCCGCAGTAGATCTCTCTCTGTCTGAGGTAATATGGGGAATCGGTATTCGGTTGCGCCCGTGAAAGGGTGAAAATCCTGTATCTGATCAAACTGCTCCATAACCGCCAAGGGATGATAAGTCGTGACGCCCTTCAAGCCAGAAATAGGGATGAAATCCAAGGTGAGCGCATGAGTCGAGAAGCTCATGAAGGAGCAATAACCCGAATAGATCAAGAGATGAAAGGGCTCCTCAATAGCCGATAAGAATTCTATCCAGGAAGCCGCATCAATACAGTTCACAGGACAGAACGAAAATTGCATGGCTATGTCGTGGCTAAAGCAAACTGTCCAACCATCTACAATAACCCTGTCGCCCGGCGACAAACTGTCCAACCAGCGGAAAAGCCTGCCAACCAACCCTGTGGGAGGACCGAGATCCAAATGTACCACGGCATCTGGTGACGACATCTGTGAAAAATAGTATCAAAAGACTGTGCAGGGGTCATTATCTATCCATGAATAAAAAGCATGCATCATACAGATAATAATAGAGCAATTGAACTGTCATAATGATAAAGAAGTTGTGCATAAATAAATAAAGGAGTTCAATACATAGTGAATGAAATAAAAAAAAAAGAAAAAGAAAAAGAGAAATCGAACAGGTTCAAATACAAAAAAGCCCTATCCTATCATGATCTAATCAAAGGTGATGTCATCTATGAAATCGGGGTCCCCAAACTGATCCCCTGGAGTAGAAGTGGAAGTCGAAGCCCCGAAGTTAATATCTGGGATATATGGGGGCACTGGGGCATCAGATGAGCTCGGGCCGGCATTGTAACCCGCACTGTCAGGGTCGTACGCATAAGCATCCTCTGGGGTCCGGCCTAACACCCGAAGATATAACGATAGCTGGTCCACCTGGCGGGTCAGAGTAGCAATCTGCTCAGCATGTGTAGGAGCCCGAACACAGGTAACCCAGTCCGTCATCATCACCGATCCAGGGACCATGTCCCCGAGGAAGAATGTGGCCCGAGTCTGCGGACCAATGGTGCGGGGCACCCACCAGGTACGGAAGGCCTCACTCGTGCTGGGACCCGTAGAAAGTGTCCGGCCATCCTCTCCCTCCAGCATAATATCTGAGGGCTGAGAGTCCACCGGCCAAGATGTAGTAAGGGGGAGGGAGTGCGGAATACGGATCTCTCCAGTCACGTATCTGAATGCGTGCTCTCCCAAATACATCACCCATCCCCCGACACTCTGCAAGGTGAGGCGACGGGTGGAAAGTGCGAACTCTGGGCCGGAGGGATATCCATCTGTAAACCCCACAGTCAGATGCTCAGAAAGATAAGGAGTCCAGACGACCTCAGCAGCGGTGATCAACTCCAGCTGAATGCGGCAATGGGCGAAGCTGCCAGACACCGGGACCTCCTCTAGAGTACTGTGGTGCCACCGCCGACCCCTGGGATAGGTATCCAGACCAAGAGTCGTGACAGGCCTCAGGCACGGGAGTCGCTCGTATGCCCAAAACTGTGACAGAGACAAGAAACGACATGAGTAACCGGCAGATGCAAAGAAGGGAAACGAAATGATAGGAAGTTCAGTAAGAAAAGAAGACTTACTAGCAAAAAGTGGTAAAATCCAAGCCAAGCATCTGTCTGTCCCTCTGAGCGAAGACGGAGACCATGGAGGAAATAGGCGAAAGTGAAGGATCCCCAGTCATAATCACCGATCCGATCCACATCCTTGACGGCTCCGACAACGCTGAAGTGAATGGTGGAAGAGTTGTTCCCTAGAAACAACCCCTCATAATAGTCAGGAACAGACGCCGGAGCAGAATGTCACGAGTGGCTCGGTTTACAGGGAAGGGCGTCGCATAGATACCACCAACAGCATCAACAGCCAATGCTCCGGACCGAATGCTGCGGGCCTTAAAGACCCGGTCCTCAGCAGCGAAACCCAACAGAGATCGGACCTCCGCTGGAGTAATATCGAGATCTAGGGGAACACGGACCCCGGTGAACTCAATGTCGGTGATGTACCTCCAATCCCAAGGAGTCAGCACCACCTCGCAATCCAGGAGATGAAGGGACTGGGTCTGGTGGAACCATCGCTCAAACAAGGCCCTCATATAACCCCATGGGCACTGACGGGGAATGATGGTGAAGAAAGAACGGAAACCCCAGGAGTCCACCACCGTGCGGTAATCGGCGTGCAGTGTTGTGTAGAGGGAATAGATGTTGAACCAGTTGCCCCTCGACTGGGTGAACTCGGGCACCTGTGGCAATCACTAATGGATCAGTCCGGATACGAACAGAGATTGAGAATGAATTCAAAGAAGTAATGAGTATACCTCATTAGCGACAAGAGATGCTGAGGGGTGACGACTGAGGTCTCGACCTAACAGATCAGGCACCTGAACATGGGCGTCGGGCAAAACGCGGCGAGTAGAGGGAGCTGATGTGCCGGAGGAGGGCCCCTCTGCCTCAATGTCTGGAAGAACGGCCTCCTCAACCTCGGGATGGTCAGGCCGGACGACAGCCTCCGCAAGTCGACGAGCCTGGCGAGTCCGAGGCAAAACCGGGGCAGGTGCAGCCCTACAGCGGCGAACACCCGAAGCACGAGGCGCAGTGGAGCTGCTGGGAGCGTCAGGATCCATAGCTGGAATGACACAGTCAAAGAGGGAGGTACATTATATTTCGAATTGTGTCACGAAATATTTTATCTGCCTATCTTCAGCACAAAAATAATGCAGCATGATGCATGGTTACTATATATGCATGAATTAGATTTTTATGGGACTCCAGTTTTTTCGAAATTTCGGCAGAGTTTCGTCTATAAAACGGGTGTCTCATGCACAACTAGGCATGTTTTCAATTAACCCAAGCCACAACAGATCAAAAGTGCATTTTATATGGTTAATTGTAACATAAAAATGACCATAATGTATGCTCTCATTCAAAAATGACAAGTATGTATGACCCGCATCATGAGCATAGAATATGACTCGCATGTTTGAGACATAGCATATACATGCAATGACACATAGCATAGCATTTCAAAGCATACATTTCTATCTCTAAACATGTAAAATAGCCAAATGTATAGCGAAACATTGACGAAATAAGAAAACAATCGGTCAAAATGTTACCCGTAGCGTGTAGATCGATCTAACCGGAGCGTTTTTTGCGAAAAGGTTGAAAAAATCGATAAAAGAGACGTGTGAATGTGCAAAATCGCGAAAAGTAGCGGTGGTCAAGGCTGAAAGTGACAGATCTGGGAAGGGGCGAATCGGCTAAAAAGCCCGATCTTGACCGCAGATCCATCTGCGGCTGACCGCAGATCCATCTGCGACTGGGCCCTGTTTCCCTCCTTTTTCCTCCTTTGAAAAAATTGATCAATTTCAAATCCATTTGACTTAAAAATACGAGGTTTCAACCAATCGGGTATGGAACAAGACAAATCAATCAACCGGAGACGAGACCCGGTGTCGACGAGACGATTGACCGGATACGAGACCCGATGCAGACGAGTCGACCAATCGGAGACGAGAACCGATACAGACAAATCAATCAACCGGAGACGAGACCCGGTGTCGACGAGACGATTGACCGGATACGAGACCCGGTGCAAACGAGTCGACCAATCGGAGACGAGAACCGATACAGACAAATTAATCAATCGGAGACGAGACCCGGTGCCGACGAGACGATTGACCGTATACGAGACCCGGTGCAGACGAGTCGATTAATCGGAGACGAGAACCGATACAGACGAATCAATCAATCGGAGACGAGACCCGGTGCCGACGAGACGATTGACCGGATACGAGACCCGGTGCAGACGAGTCGACCAATCGGAGACGAGAACCGATACAGACGAATCAATCAATCGGAGACAAGACTCGGTGCCGACGAAACGATTGACCGGATACGAGACCCGGTGCAGACGAGTCGACCAATCGGAGACGAGAACCGATACAGACAAATCAATCAATCGGAGACGAGACCCGGTGTCGACGAGACGATTGACCGGATACGAGACCCGGTGCCGACGAGTCGACCAATCGGAGACGAGAACCGATACAGACAAATCAATCAACCGGAGACGAGACCCGGTGTCGACGAGACGATTGACCAGATACGAGACCCGGTGCCGACGAGTCGACCAATCGGAGACGAGAACCGATACAGACGAATCAATCAACCAGAGACGAGACCCGGTACCGACGAGGCGATTAACCGGATACGAGACCTGGTGCAGACGAGTCGACCAATCAGAGACGAGAACCGGTGCAGAGGAGTCGACCAATCGGAGACGAGAACCGATACAGGCGAGTCGACCAATCGGAGACGAGAACCGATACCGACGAGACGATCGATCGGGTACGAGACCCGACAGTTATAAGACGACGACGATGCCAAGACGACGACGATTACGAGACGGAACACGACATCTGGGATGACGATTATAGTAACGACTTGCCAGAGACGGAACCTGATAACAACAATGCGATCAGCGATCGAGTCCTGTTGAGATCGATACGCGCGATAAATTTACGATTGCATGATGCATTGACACCTTTAGGAATGTTTTGCATGCCTTACCTCTTGTGTTGCATCATAAGCCATATGTGTTGCATCATGTATGTATTGTCATGCACTGTCATTCATGCATCGGGTGTCTATTTCTTTATCATGTTCATTTCATTTAACATTTCCTAAACATGATAAAGAGGGGCAGCTGTAGACACCCAAATTTTGCACTTCGTATACTAACCCTGACAGGAGGGCAAAATCGTCAATGAACCCAGCCTACGAGAACGAAAGGTGGACATAAGTACGAACACTCAGAGCCACCGCAACGACGGCGATCAAAGCCGACACGACAACGATCAAAACGGAATGATATGGCACGTTTCCTAGCGGTTCCCGGACTGCAAAATACAAGCTTTTCAGCGAAAACTAATGGTACGACACGAGAATCGAGGTACAGTACGAAAATCGAGAAAATTAGCCCAGCCAGCCGCGGATTGATCTGCGGCCAATGATTAAAATAAACTGAAGTGCGCGACGGGCGGCTGAAGTGCACAGCGGGCACGGAGGAACCGAGGCCTGCGGCTGCCTCTGATCAGCCTTTATCAGCGCATTTCTTCATTTGGCATAGAGAGAGGTTGGAGCAGGGAAGAAAAAAAAAGAAGAAGAATCAGCAAGCAGCAGCAGCGAGAAAAGAGAGAAAAGAGAGAAAAAAAAGTAAGGATTTGTATCCCTTTTGCTAGATTGTATCACAAATAGTTTCTACTATATTCAATATACGAATTTATACGCATCGTGGTGTCATTTGCAAGGTGAAAAAGACATTTTTTTGTAGCATTTTTGTTATATTATGTTGTTAAACTTTTATCATTTGGGCTATATTAAACATAATTTTTCTTGTATATCATTGAGGATACATGGATTAGGGACTATTAGTGAGGGTTCCAATGGAACAAAATGCTTCCTAATGGCCCGATGATATCCATTTGGTGAATTTTAGCTCGTTAGGATAATGTATTATGCGTAGTGTATTTAGATTGCTATGTTAGGTTATTGTGGTGTGCAATGCAATCCGGTGTTATTTAATTATTGTAGTATCCATTTTGTGGGTGTGTAACAATTTTGGGTGTGAGCCTAGGAACGCGACCTCGTGGTCCAAATCCGATGATGGACATTTTTTGGGTGAATGTAATAGGGTCGATATGCCCTTTGTTGTAAACATGTAATCGTCGGGCCTTAAAACGATATCAAGTTGAAAGTCGGGTTTAAGGCCCCGTAATAATGAAATATGTGGTTGTGGGCGTTCGGGGTTATTTTGATGGCTCACATGCCCATGAATAGTCCCAACGCATTTTAATGCTTGATTTGATTTACGACACAAAAACTGATTTCAAAGCTAAATGATGAAGATTTCCGTAAAATCAATCAAATTAGGTTATTAGAACCACGAGCTCAAAATTGGAAGTGCTAATGAATGTCGATTCCTATTTAAAACGAGAAGGCTAAAGAAGGATCGTGCTCAAACATCACAAAAAATGGTTTTATGAAAATAAATGACGTTTTATTAAACCATTGTGCATAGGGTTAAAGAGATCCTAGAAATTGCCCGTCATTTTATTTACGAAAGCAACGTATAGGTCTCGATTCCTATTTTGACGAAGGTTTAAAAACTATTGTTTTGCCAAAACGACACCTAATGAAAATCTCACCGCTTTTGACAATTAAAATCAAACCTTTCTTTCTCGTATAAGCCGAAAGACATTCTAAAGTATTCTCAAAATAAAACACGACTTTTCACAAAAAACCCAAATGATTTCTTCATACAAACTCACCACAACATTCACATAGGCACACACGCACGCACACACACATTTTAAGAATTAAAGGATAGGAAAAGCATCGAGATTGCGGTAACCGTGTTTCACGGAAGTCGGGGGGTGCCTAACACCTTCCCCTCGCTTAAGCAAGCCCTCGAACTCTATGAATCTCGGTTTGCAGACCAATTAATTCGGAATCACATATGAGCCAGCGATTTACGAAAACGAAACTCGGATGAGTTGGTACATCCATTTCAAATATACCAACTGGCGACTCTGGTCAATTGGCTCATCATAAAAACGATCTTTCAAAACCCCGTCGACATTTGTGCCGACCTTTTCCAAAAAATCATCTAATAAAAAGGCTAAATTTGGAAAGGGTAATAATTATCACAGAAGCGATCCTCCCGGCGTCGACACAGAGCTGATAGGTTATAAACCTTAGGTGGGGGAAAAGTCTTAGGAATATAACCGTAAGAAAGAAAGAAAAACTCATTTAGAGTTCTAAGTGATGGATTAAGGAAATTCATCAATAGTAAGATGTTGATATTTAGTAGTTATGAATGATGTTTATTAGTAATGCACTAATAAAGTTGTTTAAACTGATTGAAGGATGCTAGGAGATGATAAGATTAAAGAAACTCAAGTTGTTGTTGAGGAATTAACAGCTGCACCAATGCCATTAGCTGAGGTGGCAGTTCAGAAGGTGATAGTTGAAGAAGTTTTAAAATACGAACCTATGATTAACTTAGGAGACGATCATGAAGAGTATCCTGAAATGGAGCTGAACGAAGAAGAAGAAGTAGTTTCCAAAATGGCTAAGGTAGGGCCAGAAATAGAGGTAGAAGATGGAGAAAAAGGCAGAGTAGTAGTCGTATATGGTCAAGCATCAGTTGAAGTTCAAGAACTAAGGAATAAGGTATTTTACCTGGAGGAAATGTGGAAGATGGAAAGGGAATTGCGAGAAATGACAGAAGAACGAAATGAACTGAAAGCACGGATTAATAAAATGGGGGTGGAATGCAGTAAGAAGAAAAAGAAGAAGAGTAATAAAAGGAAAAGGAACACCGACAGTGACAATAACTCAGGGAACCAGCAAGGAAATTCACAGCCGAAGAAGAAGGCATGTATTAACTGCGGAGAGAAACATTTTGGGAAATATATGAAGGGTAAAAATGTGTGCTATAATTACGGACAAGCAGGGCATATCGCTCCCAATTGTTCCAAACCTAAGAAAGGAGGATGTTTCACGTGTGGAGAGGTAGGTCATTGGGCCAAGAATTGTTCCAAGAAGAAGACAAGTGAAGGAAGATGACGAAAGAAAGATTAAGTATGAGAGGTAGAACCTTTGGAAGTAAGATAATATGTTAGTAATATAGTATCGTAGACGATGGATAGGTATGTGTGTGTGTGTATGTATATATATATATGGATGTATCCCCACCTTATGTGTATAGGGGAGTATCGTTTTTAGTAGATGTAATGACCGTGAATTTTTAAACTCCATTATTAATTAAATATAGATTTAATTTTTAATGAGTTAGTTTCGTATGATTATTTAAAATCTTGTGTATTTAAGTGGTTATGTGATTATACTATTTCGCGTAACGATTAGGATTAATTAAGGGAGTCACTAATGGTTTAATTAAATTAGTGAACTAACCCTACGATTTTTAATGTTGAAAGAATTGATAAAGTGCCGATTAATTAAATATTCAATTGAATATAGTGTGGGAATAGATTTTTAAATAATTTAAAGGGAGTCTCAGTAATAAAATTATTAAATTAATGGGCTACCCTAGGTTATTTAATATCTAGAAATTTATGAATAATTATGTACCAAATATTCAATTATTTTGAATATAGTAAATTAATTAATATTACCTATTAATTTATAAGGATAATACAATTAATAATATTTATAGTTCCGTTGGTAAATAAATAATAATTGACTAGTTAAATTTATTTAATTAACTAGTAGCAAAATGATGGGACAAGAATTATGGGACGAATCCCATTTAATTTCCAACCGTGGTCTGCCATTTAGGAAGAAAAAGAAATTAAATTAAAATAAGTTGGGATGAACAGTGAGCCGCGTATGGATTTTGTGCCGGATTTTCTGTGAAGCAAAATCATGGCTGAAGATTTCAGCGGCGTTTGCCATCATCACCTTCTTGTTTCCGATGGTTAACAAATTTGGGCAAAAGCTTGGCACGGTTAATGAATTGGTTATAAATAGAGCTTCAACTTCTTCCTCTTCAGTGCACTGAGATTGTGAACTTACTGAGAGAGAGAGAAATTGAGAGTGAGGAAGGAGGAAAGTTGGCACGCGAATAACCTCAGATTACATTGTTTACTGCGGAAGGAGGAGGAAAACTGCGTCTAAGTCTACTAGAAGGTAAGCTTTTCCTATTATAGTAGACATAGATGAAAACTCTGCTTGTATGCTTGGAAATTAATTCCTCCAATTGGGTGTATAAAACTTGCAATTAGTGACAATATGTGAATAATATGGAGCTTTGCATGCTTGGTAATTATTTTTAAGGTTTAAAAGTGAAGAAAACCATGAAAACGAATCGGAGAAGACGAACTCTAGTTCGTCACGCCGCAGCGGCAGTAAGTGACGCCGCAGCGTCACAGCAAATTGGTCGTCGCGCTGCAGCGTCAGCATGACGCCGCAGCGCCACGCCTAAGGGCTTTCACGCCGCAGTGCCAAGCTTGCTACTCAAACCTCACGCCGCAGCACCAAGCCCGTGTGCTAAGCTCTAACGGCACGGACCTCACGTCGCAGCGTCAGCCTTGCCTTAACGGCCTCTCGCTGCAGTGCCAACCCCGTGCTCTTGGCCGGGTCGGTCCGGATCATGGCGGTTCGGGTCGGGTCGTGCTATTTTAATATTAACAATTAGATAATTATTATTTAATTAATACTAAGTAACAATAAATGCAGTAAGATTAATTATTTACTATTCTGATTAATAATAAATAATAAGTGTGAGTAACTAATTAGACATTGTTTAATTAATGTTAAATAAAGATAATTAGTTGATTATTACTATTAGGTAACCATTTAACAACCAAGATTAAATAGTGTTGTCTTAAGGCGAAAATTGATTAACCTGGTTACAACTTACGTTTGGTTTCCAGGGGGCGCTGCCCCCTTAGACCCCCGCCAACTCACCGGCGAGCTGGGCAGCTGCTCACTCACCGGGGAGCGAGACCCCGACTAGGTAGTCGTAGTGGCAATCAAAATGCTTTAATGATGCTACGTCAGTTTTAAATCTAGTTTATAAGTGACTAATTGTTATACGAATATGTACTTAATTGTGTACGATTTTAAGGAGTGTGTGTTAGTATATTGTAGCAGACGCACCAGGCAAGTTTTATTTAACCCTACTCAATTTACATTCGAGCAGGATGTGGTGTATTGTGCAAGTTCTCTATCCCGAAACTTTAATTGTGCAAGTTCCCTTGACTTCTATTGACTTGTGCAAATATATTATTATTATGCAAGTATTATTGAGGACAAGTTCCCTTCTACCAAAACTTCATTTTGTGCAAGTTCCTAACCTTAAACTTCTTACGTTGTTGCAAGTTCCCTGAAACCATTCTTGTATTATTTATTTCAAGTTAATATTTAAGCTTGAATCTTTAATTTCTCAAGCATGCTCTAAGTGGATTAATTACTTAACAATTATTCCACATCGTTGTTATTGGCACTCACACATCGTGCAATTGTTTTCGCACAGACATTGACTTGTATTTTATTTAAAGTTCTATTATGGATGAACTGCTATAGTTAAGTCTTAGTCATTGTTCGGCTAGACATTTGCGGTATAGATTTTAAAAGCTATCCAAACCATTTGATGGTGCAAAATCTTGGACTATATGAACACCCCTAAAAATATAGGGGAGTACCCCACGTATCGGAATATAAGATACAAAGAACAGAAATTAAATGTTATGCATACACATCGGGTACTAGAGGCTGATCCCCTCGAGTACTTATTTCTGAGCCAGTAACCAAAGGGTCAACTAGCTATTGACTCTCTTGGACGTTTATTGTTCAAAGTCTATTTGACTAGTATTCGTTTTAAAAGCAATTATTATTCTTGCTTTTGATATTCATATTGTTGAATTCCTCTATTTACATTCCGTTCATCATGATATATATCATTTCTTGTTGTTATTTAAACTTGTTGAGCAAACTAGTTGCTCACCCTTGCTATATCATGAACCTTATTGCAGTTAAGCCCGAGACCTCAGGAAAAGACAAGGGCAAGGAAAAAATGAAGTATTAGTCTTTTAATGTCTGTAGTTGATCCAGGCATAGTTAAGAAACTTCTATTGTCATTTAAACCCTAAAGTACTGTATTAGGGTATATTTATATTTTTGTATTAAGGTTATCGAATCTTGGGACTAGTAACACCTTTTGAATGAACAACATATGTTTATTATTTTTCGCATTTAGTTATTGTATGTTGTTTGGAGGTGGATGATTGTATTGGATCGTGATGACCAAATCCGGGTGTTTGAGACCCGAATTTGGGGGCGTCACAGTAGATCCCACCTTTTGTTGTTTAAAATGGGATAGTTGGCATTTATAGTAATATGCAAGAAGATGTAAGTATATGACACTATGATTTCGCATATGAATGCAACGATACGATTATATGTTTGATTTAAGTAAATAAGTTTTGAGAATTAAGATAGTAAGATGTCTATCTAATAATATGTTAATTCAGCAAACCGTATTGGTTAATTCAGCAAACCGAATTGGTTAATTCAGTAAATCAAATTTGTTAATTCAGCAAACTAGATTCGTTAATCCAGCAAGCTGAATTGTAAAATCCAGTAAATTGAATTGTGGTATGAGATTAAATTGCATGTTAAATTTGAATGTTAATGCTTATATGTTGAAGTATAAAATGTAAACCAAGGAAGAATAATTTAAAGTTTTATTCAGATAATGCCGCCAAGAAGAGAACCACGAAATCGAAGGGAAGAAAGGTCCGTTAATAATGAAGAAGGTAACACAAACCCGATGCAAGACTTTGTAAATATGTTAGCAGAGGCAATGCAGAATAGAGCTCCAGCCGCGAGAAATCAGCCAGGTAATGGGTTGGCAAACTTCAAGTACTTTAAAGTAGTAGGACCGCCAGAATTTAGAGGGACAACTAACCCTATAGAAGCTCAAACTTGGGTAAAGGAGATGGAAAAAGCATTCGTTATTGCTAGAGTTGCAGAGGAGCAAAAGACAGTTTTTGCTACTTATTTGATGAAAGGTGAGGCGAACTTCTAGTGGGAGTCGAATCAGAACAGAGCCGGAGAAGGAGTAGTAACATGGGAGAGATTTAAAGAATTATTTTTCGAAAATTATTTTCCATGAAGTATACAAGGAAGAATGGAAGTTAAGTTTTTGGAGTTGAAGCAAGAAAACATGTCGGTAGCTGAATACGCCGCCAAGTTCAACGAGTTAGCTAGGTTTGCACCACATCAGGTGGATCGAGGAACGAAAAGTGCGACGTTTTGAGATCGGACTGAAACCATGGATATTCAACAAAGTAGCTGTGTTACAGATTGATTCATTTTCGACCCTGTTAGAAAAAGCAATCATCGCCGAGGGGGGAAGTGAAGCCGTATCCAAATACAACCAAGAACAAAAGAAGAAAAAGATAGAAGGAGGTAATAGGGGAGGTAGTAGTGGAGGCAGTAACTCCAATAAGCGTAAGTGAAACGATAACAGTCAATCAGGAAATAAGACAAGAGATGGTAGGAAGAGAGGTGAACCGTGTACAAATTGCGGGAAGAATCATCAGGGAGTCTGTCTGAAGGGCAAGAGTGTGTGTTATAATTGTGGTCAAGAGGGACACATATCTCCCAATTGTCCCAGTCCGAAGAAATTGTAAGGTTGTTTCTCGTGTGGATCGCCAAACCACCGTAGCCATAACTGTCCAAAGAAGAATGCAGAGAAAGGAAGCAACAACAGAGAAACAACAGTGGGACGTTAATGATCAAAGGACCAGCTTAGTCAGGAAGACCAACGGCACGCACGTTTAACATGACAGTTCAGGATGCAGTGGCTGCAAAGGAAGTGGTGACAGGTAAAAATTTCACTCAGTAATATAGTTGCGTACGTATTATTTGATAGGTAACACTGTGAGGTGATGTCCATTTACGGATATAAGTCACAGGTTAGTATAGCACCATGCAAGTCACAGGTTGATATAACACATGTAGAAATGAAGAAATTGATGATACAACTTTAAAAAGTTATTAGAAAACAAATATAGTTATGAGTTATGGCAAGTCAAATGAGACTTGAGTTTAGTAAAAGATTTTCCGCCCTGAATAAAATGGGAAAGAGTAAATGCAAGAAGAAATGCAGTAATACCTATATTAAGGTAATAAAATTTTAAATGATGAATAAGTGTCTAAGGATAGATATAATCTGAGTATACGGTAATAGTGATTCTGGGGACGGAATCCTTATAAAGAGTGGAGAATGTAAAGACCGAGAATTTTATATAATAATATATGTAAAATTTTACGAATAATTTTATATATATATATATATATATGGAAATTACTTGGTGCGTATAAGTGAATATGTGAATTAAGCAAGATAGTTAATTTATTTTATTTTAAGTTAACTAAGATGAATACTTAATCAATTTGATTAAGGAAAAGCAAGTTGAGTTATGTTGAGAATTAACATAACTTGAATGTTAACCTTAAATGATAAATAAAAGATTTATAATTTTTAAATGATTAATTAGTATTACTAATACAAAGCGATTACATGATTGTGTATTAACTAATAAGTATATTAAATTATTTATTAGTGTATTGGACATTTTGTGATTTACATTGAATGGATATGTGAATAAATAAATATAATAATTATTTATCAATGATGATAAATATGTTATGACTTATGTGAAAAATTGTATGTGATTAATTGTTAGTTAAAGTAGGGTCACTAATAGTCATTTAAATTAGTGGACTAACCTCATAGTATGAATAACAAGAAAATAGATACGATAGTAAGTTAATTAAGTATTCAATTAAAATGAATATAGTAAGTAAATAAATTTTGTACATTAATTAATATGAGTATTAATTAATGAAGATTATGAAAAATATGAATAATTAATTTTAATAGTCCAATTAGTAAGAAAATACTAGTGGACTAGCCTAATTAATTAATTAACCAAGCTCACTCAATAAATTGAACATGAACTTGGATAATTAATATGTGGACTAACTAAATTAGCTCAATATCTAATTAAATTAGTAGTCCAAGAAGCAAATTAAAAATCTTGGTAAACTAGTAGCTTAAATAGAGTAAAAGTGAGCCCAAAAGAAATGGAATTAAAATCCAATTGTTAGCCCACTTGGAAAATGCTCCTAACCACTTAATAATCTATTAAAGCAAGAAAAGAAAAATTAAAAATTGGAGCAAATGGGAGAGGGGCTGCCAATCATGAAAGGGACCCACATGGGGTGAGTTGTTAAATTTTTAAGGATTGCTTGTTGGATTAAAAAAAAGAAGTACAAGTAATAATAAATGCCCATCACCAAGTTGTCAAAACTTGTACACCTTGTAATAATGATAAAATGGATAGGCATAAATTTTATATCTATAGTACATGTATGTAATTACTTGTAAAGCCAAAAGTATTGTTCATCTTCTTCATTTGCAAGTTTAGAGGGAGAAAGAGAGAGAGAAAATAGAGAACAAAGTAATCTTTGAGAGCAAAATTTTTGCAAAAGAGGAGAAAGGGTGCTGCCACCTAGGGGAGAAAGAAGGAGAGCTTGTGAATGCCATCAAGTTCCATCTTCTACTGGGAGGAAGAGAAAAGTAGCCATAAAAAAGAAAAAGGTATAAAAAGAACTTCTCTAAAAACCCTAATCTTGGGTTATGGGTGTAATCTTATGTTAAAAATTTGAAGTTTATGTTTTAAATGTTTAGAATCTTGCTAAATATGTTTATGTTTGATGATATGTGGTTGTGGTATAAGATGGTATGGGTTTGTGTAGAAAAATTAAACTAAAAGCTTAAAAACCTTTTTACCGACGAACAAACCATAGCTTATTCGAATAAATTGTGTATTTTGAAATCTATACATGGTATTGGTGATTTTCTTTTTTCTAAGTTTTAAGGGGAAAGTTAGGAAGAGAACCTAGTTGGAATCGTTCAAAAAGAAGTTAAAATGAGAGAGTTATGTAATTTTTACCAAAACACGCTAATTGTTGGTACACTGTCGGGTCAGTCCAATTCCGGACGAATTTCAGTCATCAAACCGTGTCCAAATTTGGTGTTTGATGATGGATTCGGAAGATACGAATCCAACGGTACTGACTAGACCCTAATCCGACTTGTAGATTTCATTTTATTCGCGTTTCTGTGAAGGACCCTACTGCTGGAAATCAAGAGGCAGCCTGCATGCTTTGTTAAAAGTGAACTGGTCCGGTTTACGAGGGGATTCTGGCGACAGTTCAGGCCTTTTTCGGCCGGTTTCAGCGACGAGTCCCGACCCAAAAGTTTTCTAAAATGTGAAAGAATATTATAATATTTAATTTGGTATTTGTTAGTGTAATTAAGTAATTATTAGAGTGACTAATGGTTTAATTCCTTTCTAAATCACTTGAAATTACTAACTAACAAATTTTTATGTTACTACTTAATAACTGCACTAATTAAAGATGGTTAAGTGTAATTAGCTATTTAATTAACATTGGGTAATAATTAAATAGAGCTACTATTACTAAACTAACTATTTGTTATTTAGTAAGACTAAATAACAAATAGGGATAAAGAATTAATTAATTATTATTTAATTAATGTTAAATAATGATTAAAGAATGTCAAGTATTTATTATTTGAGTAAGATTAAGTAATTAATTATGATAATTACTTACTCACATATTAGTTAATTAACATAAAAAGTTATAAATTGAATAGTGTGAATCCAGGGTCTGCTATAAAAGTTATCTTTTTGATTCTTGGTGAAGTTCTATAAAAGTTAAAACTCATTTATTCTTGATATATATCATTTAATTGTACTCTTAACTTGCTGAGTCAAACTCGTTGCTCAACCCTTGCTTAAATAAAACATTTCAGCTAAAGCCGAGGTAGCAAAGTGTTCTAATAAACGATAGAAGGTAAAGGCGGAAGAAGGCCGACCGACTAGTATCAATTTATTTAAATGATTATTATATTATAATTTTTGCTTAAGTGTTTTTGTATTAATAGACATGTAATGTTAAGGTTAGTTTAACCTGGGATGACGATGATATAATTTATGTTTTAATGTATGTTTTTATTAAGGTAAAATATAATGAATGATATAATTCATGCATGAATGGGTAGTTAGATGAGAATGCGTATGTTTATACCCGTGAGCACTGAATCTAAGGTTCAGGGGACCCAGATTTGGGGGCGTCCACAGGTTAGTATCAGAGCTGATAGGTTATAAACCTTAGGTGGGGGAAAAGCCTTAGGAATATAACCGTAAGAAAGAAAGAAAAACTCATTTAGAGTTCTAAGTGAAATGGATTGAGGAAATTCATCAATAGTAAGATGTTTGATATTTAGTAGTTATGAATGATGTTTATTAGTAATGTACTAATAAAGTTGTTTAAACTGATTTGAAGGATGTTAGGAGATGATGAGATTATAGAAACTCAAGTTGTTGCTGAGGAATTAAACAGTTGCACCAATGTCGTATAGCTGAGGATGGCAGTTCAGCAGGGTGATAGCTGACAGAAGTTTTAAAATACGAACCTATAATTAACTTAGGAGACAATCAATGAATAGTATCCTGAAATGGAGCTTGAAACGAAGAGGAAGAAGTAGTTTCCAAAATGGCTAAGGTAGGGCCATAAAAAAAAAAAAAAAAAAAAAAGAAATAGAGGTAAAAGATAGAGAAAAAGGCAGAGTAATTAAGTCGTATATGGTCAAGCATCAGTAAGAGTTCAAGAACTAAGGAATAAGGTATTTTACCTGGAGGAAAATGTGGAAGATAGGGAAAGGAAATTGCGGGAAATGATAGAAGAACGAAAATGAAACTGAAAGCACAGATTAATAAAATGGGGGTGGTATGGCAGTAAGAAGAAAATAGCGAAGATAAATAAAAAGGAAAAGGATACACCGACAGTGACAATAACTCAGGGAACCAGCAAGGAAATTCACAGCCGAAGAAGAAAGGGCATGTATTCAAACTGCGGAGAGAAACATTTTGGGGGAAATGTATGAAGGGTAAAAATGTGTGCTATAATTGCGGACAAGCCCAGGGCATATCGCTCCCAATTGTTTCCAAACCTAAGAAAAGGAGGATGTTTTCAAACGTGTGGAGGAGGTAGGTCATATGCGGCCAAGAATTGTTCCATAGAAGAAGACAAGTGAAGGTAAAGTACGAAAGATAGATTATGTTCGTGAGTTAGAACCTTTGGAAGTAAGATAATATGTTATTAATATTGTATCGTAGACGATGGAATAGGTGTGTGGATATATATATATAATATATAATATATATATATATATATATATATGGATGTATCCCCACCTTATGTGTATAAGGGAGTATCGTTTTTTAGTAGATGTTTTGACCGTCGAATTTTTAAAAACTCCATTTTAATTAAATATAGATTTAATTTTTAATTAGTTAGTTTCGTATGATTTATTAAAATCTTGTGTATTTAAGTGGTTATGTGAGTATAACGATTTCGCGTAACGGTTAGGATTAATTATGGGAGTCACTAATGGTTTAATTAATGTAGTGAACTAACACATAAACGATTTTTAATGTTGAAAGGAATTGAGAAAGTGCCGATTAATTAAATATTCAATTGAAGATAGTGTGGGAATAGATTTTAAAATAATTTAAAGGGACAGTCTCCAAATAATTAAAATTATTAAATTAATGGGCTAACCCCTAGGTTATTTAATATCTAGAAATTGTATGAATAATTATGTATTAAAGAATTCAATTAATTTTGAATATGGTATATTAATTAATATGACCTATTAATTTATAAGGATAATACAATTAATAATATTTATAGTTCCGTTGGTAAATAAATATAATAATTGGACTAGTTAAATTTATTTAATTAACTAGTAGCAAAATAATTGGACATAGAATTATGGGACGAATCCCATTTAATTTTCCCAACCGTGGTCTGCCATTTAGGAAGAAAAAGAAATTAAATTAAAACCAGTTGGGATGAACAGTGAGCCGCATAAGGATTTTGGTGCCGGATTTTTTGTGCAGTAAAATCATGGCTGAAGATTTCAGCGGCGTTCGCCATCATCACCTTCTTGTTTCCGATGGATTAAACAAATTTGGGCAAAAGCTTGGAACGGTTAATGAATTGGGCTTATAAATAGAGCTTCGACTTCATCCTCATTCGGTGCAACTGAGGATTGTGAACTTACTTAGAGAGAGAGCGAAATTGAGAGTGAGGAAGGAGGGCAAAAATCGGAAGAAGAGAATTTGGCACGCAATTGACCTCACATTACATTGTTTACTGCGGAAGGAGGAGAAAAACTGCGTCTAATTCTACTAGAAGGTAAGCTTTTCCTATTACAGGTAGACATAGATGAAAACTCTGCTTGTATGCTTGTAAATTAATTCATCCAATTGGGTGTCATAAAACTTACAATTAGTAACAATATGGTAGAATAATATGCGAGCTTTTGCATGCTTGTTAATTATTTTTTAAGGTTTAAAAGTGAAGAATCCATGAAAACCAAACGGAGAATGACGAACTCTGGTTTCGTCACGCCGCAAGCGGCAGTAAGTTTACCAGCCGCCAGCAAGCAGTAAGTGACGTCGCAGTGTCACAATAAATTGGTCGTGCCGCTGCAAACCAACAGTCACATGACGCCCGCAGCGCCACGCCTAAGGGCTTTCACTTGCCGCAAGCCGAGCTTGTTACTACCAAAACCACCTCACGCCACAGCGCCAAGAAGCCCGTGTGCTAAGCTCTAACGCAACGGACATCACGTCGCAGCGTCGGCCTTAGCCTTAATGGCCCTCTCGCTGCAGTGCCAACCCTGTGCTCATGGTCGGGTCGGTCCCGGATTATGGCTGTTCGGGTCGGGTTTCGTGCTATTTTAATATTAACAATTAGATAATTATTATTTAATTAATACTAAGTAATAATACATGCATGTAAGATTAATTATTTTACTATTCTGATTAATAATAAATAATTAAGTATGAGTAACTAATTAGACATTGTTTAATTCATGTTAAATAAGGATAATTAGTTGATTATTACTATTAGGTAACACATTTAACCCAACCAAGATTAAATAGTGTTGTCTTAAGGCGAAAATTGATTAACCTGATTACAACTTACGTTTTTGGTTTTCCAGGGGGCTCTGCCCGCCTAAACCCCCGCCACACATCACCGGCGAGTTGGGCATTCCTCTCGCCTCAGAACGAGGAGCGAGACACCCCGACTGGGTAGTCGTAGTGGCAATACAAAGTGCTTTAATGATGCTACACGTTAGTTTTGAAATCCTAGTCCTATAAGTGGACTAATTGTTATACGAATTTGTACTTAATTGTGTAGGATTTTAAGGAGCGTGGTGTTTAGCATATTGTGCAGACGCCACCATGCCAAGTTTTCTTTAACCCTACTCAATTTACATATCGAGCAGGAGGTGTTTGTATTGTGGCAAGTTCTCTATCCCAAAACTTTAATTGTAGCAAGTTCCCTTGACTTCTATTGACTTGTGCAAATATATTATTGTTGTGCAAGTATTATTGAGGACTAATCCCCTTCTACCGAAACTTCACTTTGTGCAAGTTCCTAACCTTAAACTTCTTACGTTGTTGCAAGTTCCCTGAAACCATTCTTAGTAATATTTATTGCAAGTTAATATTTAAGCTTGAATCTTTAATTTCTCACAAACAATGCTCCCCAAGTGGATTAATTATTCCACATCGTTTGTTATTTGGCACTCCGCACATCGTGCAATTGTTTTCACACAGACATTGACTTGTATTTTATTTAAAGTTCTATTATGGATGGAACTGCTATAATTTAGTCTTAGACATTGTTCGGCTAGACATTTGCGGTATAGATTTTAAAAGCTATTCCAAACCATTTGATGGTGCAGACTCTTGGACTATATGGAACACCCCTAAAAAATATAGAGCAGTACCCCACGTCCGGAATATAAGATACAAAGAACAGAAATTAAAATGTTATGCATACACATCGGGTACTAGAGGCTGATCCCCTCGAGTACTTATTTCTGAGCCAGTTACCATAGGGTCAACTAGCTATTTACTCCCTTGGACGTTTAATGTTCCAAGTCTACTATGAGCTAGTATTCGTATTTAAAAGGCAATTATTATTCTTGCTTTCCGATATTCATATTGGTTTGAATTCCTCTATTTTACATTGCCGTTCATCATGATATATATCAATTTCTTCTTGTGCTGTTATTATTAAACATTGTTGAGCAAATCTAATTGCTCACCACCCTTGCTATAATCATGAATACCTTGAATTGGCAGTTAAGCCCCGAGACCTCAGGAAAAGACTAAGGGGAGCAAATCAAGGAAAATTATGAAGTATTAGTGCTTTTGAATGTCTGTAGTTGAGTCCAGGGCATAGTTAAAGAAACTTTTATTTTTTTGTTGGTTAACCCCTAAATTTAAATGAACCCTAAAGTACTGTATAGGGTATATTTGTATTTTTGTATTAAGGTTATCGAATCTTGGGACTGAGTAACAACCTTTTGAATAAACAGACCATATGTTTTATTCTTTTTTCGCATGTTAGGTTTATTTGTATGGTTGTTTTTTGATGGTGGGATGATTGTATTGGATCATGATAGACCAAAATCACCGGGTGTTTGAGACCCGAATTTGGGAGCGTCCACAGTATCGATCCCCACCTTTGTGTTTGGTTTTAAAATGGGATAGTATAGCATTTATTGTAATATGCGAAGAAGACAGATGTAAGTCTATATGACACTAGGATTTCGCATATGAAGTGTGGCGCAATGATTACGATTATAATGTTTTGATTAAAGTAGAATAAGTTTTTTGGAGAATTAAAGATAGTTAAGATGTCCTAGTCTAATAATTAATGTTTAATCTCAGCAAACCGTAATGGTTAATTCAATACTAACACGAATTGGTTAAATTCAGTAAATCGAATTTTGTTTAATGTTCAGCAAACTAGATTCGTTAATCCCAGCAAGCTGAATATGTAAAATCCAGTACATTGAATTGTCTGGTATGAATTAAATTACATGTTTAAATTTGAATGTTAATGCTTATATGTTGAAGTTATAAATGTAAACCAAGGAAAGAATAATTTAAAGTTTTTAAATTCAGATAATGCCTGCCAAGAAGGAGAACCACGAAATTGAAGGAAGAAAGGTCCGTTAATAATGAAGAAGGTAACGACAAACCCGATGCAAGACTTTGTGAAATAATGTTAGCATAGGCTGAGGATGCAAGAATAGAGCTCACCAGCCCAGCGAAAATCAGCCAGGTAATGGGTTGGCAAACTTCCAAGGATTTTTAAAGTAAGTAGGAACCCCGCCAGAATTTAGAGGGACAATTAACCCTATAGAAGCTCAAATCTTGGGTGAAGGAGATGGAACAAAGCTTGTCGTTATTTTCTAGAGTTGCAGAGGATGCAAAAGAAGTCGATTTTTAGCTACTTATTTGAAATGAAAAAGGAGAGGCGAGATACTTCTGGTGGGATGTCGAATCAGAACAGAGCCGGAAGAAGGAGGGTGTAAGTAACAAGTGGTGGATGAGATTTAAAAGAATTAATTTTTGTCGATAAATTAATTTTCTCCATCTGAAGTATACAAGGAAGAATGGGAAGTTTTAAGTGTTATTTGAGAGTTGAATGCAAGAAAAACATGTCACGTAAGCTGAATACATTGAGAAAAAAACGCCAAGTTCAAACGAGTTAGCTAGTTTTGCAATACGACATCATCAGGTGGTAACACCGAGGAACGAAAAGTGTCGGTGCGCGCGTATTTGAAATCGGACTGTAACCATGGGATATTCAATAAAGGTAGCTGAGTTGCCAGATTGGATTCATTTTGTGACACACTGTTAGAAAAAGTCAATCCATCCTGCCGGAAGGGGGAAGTGAAGCCCGTATCCAAATACAACCAAGAACAAAAGTAGAAAAAGATTAGAAGGAGGTAATAGGGGAGGTAGTAGTGGGAGGCAGTAATCTCCAACAAGCGTAAGTGAAACGATAACAGTCAATCAGGAAATAAGACAAGAGATGGTAGGGAAGAGAGGGTGAAACTGTGTATACAAAATTGCGGGAAGGAATCATCAGGGAGATCTGTCCTGAAGGGCAAGAAGCGTGTGTTTATAACTGTGGTCAAGGGAGGGGACACATATCTCCCAATTGTCCCAGTCCGAAGAAATTGTAAGGTTGTTTCCTCGTGTAGATCGCCAGACCACCATAGCCATAACGGTCCAACAAAAGAATGCAGAAGAAAGGAATGCAACAACAGAGAAACAACAGTGGGACGTTAATGATTAAAGGACCAAGCTTTAGTCAGCGAAGAACCAATGGCATGCACGTTTTAACAATGAAAGTTTTCAGGATGCAGTGGGCTGCAAAGGTAGTGGTGACAGTGAAAAATTTTCACACTCAGTAAATATAAATTGCGTACGAGTATTATTTGATAGGTAACACTGTGAGGTATTGTCCATTTTTACGGATATAAAGTCACAGGTTAGTATAAGCACCATGCAAGTCACAAGGTTGATATAACACAGACAGGTAGAAATGAAGAAATTGATGATACATACTTTAAAAAGTTATTAGATAAACACAATATAGTTATGAGTTATGGCAAGTCAAATGAGGAACTTGAGTTTTAGTAAAAAGATTTTTTCCCGCCGTGAATAGGATGGGAAAGAGTAAATGCAAGAAGAAATGCAGTTAATACCTATATTAAGGTAAAAAAATTTTAAATGACTGAATAAGTGTCTAAGGATAGACATAATGCTGAGTGTATACGATAATAGTGATTCTAGGGACGGAATCCTTATAAGGAGTGGAGAATGTAAAGAAACCAGAGAATTTTTATTTATAATAATATATGTAAAAAATTTTACGAATAAATTTTATATATATATATATATGGAAATTACTTGGTGCAATATGAAGTGAATATGTGAATTAAGCAAGATAGTTAAATTATATTTTAATTTTAAAGTAAGTTAACTAAGATGAATACTTAATCAATTTGATTATAGGAAAAGCAAGTTAAAGTTATGTTGAGAATTAACATAACTTTGAATGTTAACCTTGAATGGTAAATAAAAAGGATTTATAATTGTTTTTTAATGATTAATTAGTATTTACTAATACAAAGCGAGTTAATATGATTGTGTATTAACTAATAAGTATATTAAATTATTTATTAAGTGTATGTGGGACACTTTGTGATTTACATTGAATGGATATGTGAATAAATAAATATAATCCATATATTCTATCTCAATGATGATAAATATATTTATGACTTATGTGATTAATTGTTAGTTAAAGTAGGGCCACTAATAGTCAATTTAAATTAGTGGACCTAACCTCATAGTATGAATAACAAGGAAATAGATATGATAGGTAAGTTAAATTAAGTATTCAATTAAAATGAATATAGTAAGTAAATAAATTTTTGTACATTAATTGAATATGAAGTATTAATTAACTGAAGATTATAGAAAATAATGAATAATTAATTTTAATAGTCCACATTAGTAGGAAAATACTAGTTGGACTAGCCTAATTAATTAATTAACCAAGCTCACTCAATAAATTGAACAAGGACTTGGATAATTAATATGTGGGACCTAACTAAAATTAGCCACAATATCTAATTAAATTAGTAGTCCAAGAAGCAAATTTAAAAAATCCTTGGCAAAAACTAAGTAGAGCCCAAATAGAGTAAAAGTTGAGCCCAATCGAAATGGAAATTAAAATCCAATTGTTTTTAAGCCCACTTGGAAATATGCTCCTAACCCACTTAATAATCTATTAAAACAAGAAAAGAAAAATCAAAAATTGGAGTCAAATGGGAGAGGGGACGGCCAATCATGAAAGGGACCCACATGGGGTGAGTTGTTTAATTTTTTAAGATTGCTTGTTGGGATTAAAAAAAAGGAAGTACAAAGTAATAATAAATGTCCATCACCAAGTTTGTCAAAACTTGTACAAACCTTGGCAATAATGATAAAAATGGGATAGGCAATAAATTTTATATCCTAAGTACATGTATGTTAATTACTTGTAAAGCCAAAACGGTATTGTTTCATCTTTTTCATTTGCAAGTTTTAGAGGGAGAAAAGAGAGAGAGAAAAATAGAGAATACAAAGTAATCTTTGAGAGCAAATTTTTTGCAACAGAGGAGAAAGGGTGCCGCCACCATAGGGATAAAGAAGGAGAGCTTTGTGAATGCCATCAAGTTTCCATCTTCTAACTGAGAGGAAGAGAAAAGTAGCCATAAAAAAGAAAAAGGTAATAAAAAAAAACTTCTCTAAAAAACCCTAATCTTGGTTTTATGGGTTTAATCTTCTTATGTTAAAAATATTGGAAGTTTATTGTTTTAAATATTTAGAATCTTGGCTAAAAATAATGTTTTATGTGTTTGGATGATATGTGGTTTGTGTGCTATAAGATGGGTAATGGGTTTTGTGTAGAAAAATTAAACTTAAAAGCTTAAAACAGAAGCCTTTTTAAACCGGAGCGAACAAATTCATAGCTTGTTTCGAATAAATTGTGTATTTTGAAATCTATTAACATAGGTATTGGTGATTTTCTTTTTTCTGAGTTTTAAAGGGGAAAGTTTAGGAAGAGAAACCCTAAGTTGGAATCGTTCAAAAAGAAGTTAAAATGAGAGAGTTTATGTAATTTTTAAACGCCAAAAACACGCTAACTGTATGGGTTAACCACTGTCGGGTCAGCTCCCAATTCCTGGACAGTAATTTCCAGTCATCAAAACCGTGTCCAAAATTTGGTGTTTGATGATTGGATACGAAAAGACAACGAATACCAACGGTTACTGACTAGACCCCTAATCCGACTTTGTAAATTTTTATTTTATATCACGTTTCCGTGAAGGGACCCCCAACAACTGCTGGAAATCAAGAGGCAAAGGCCCTACAATGCCTTTGTTTAAAATGTGAACTGGTCCGGTTCACGAGGGGATTACCTGGATGACGGTTTAGGGCTTTTTTTTTTTCGGCCGGTTCCGGCGACGAGATCCATGACCCAAAATGTTTTCTAAAATATGGAAAGAATATTATAATATTTAATTTGGTATTTGTTGTTTGTAATTAAGTAGATTATTAGATGTGACTTAATGGTTTAATTCCGTTTCTAAATCACTTGAAATTACTAACTAACCAAATTTTTTATGTTACTACTTAATTAACTGCACTAAATTAAAGACGGTTAAGGTGTAATTAGTTATTTAGATTAACATTAAGGTAATAATTAAATAGAGCTAGTATTACTAAACTAACTATTTGTTATTTAGTAAGACTAAAATAACAAATAGGGGATAAAGAATTTAATTTAATTAATTATTTAATTAATGTTAAATAATGATTAAAGAATGGTCAAAGAGTATTTATTATTTGGAGTAAGATTAAGTAATTAATTATGATAAATTAACTTAATCACATGTTAGTTAATATAACATAAAAAAGTTATAAATTGATTAGTGTGAAATCCAGGTTGCTGCCCGATTGGAAAACAATTTGAGGAATTGAATAGTATGAATCCCAAGGTCTTGCCTGGATTAAAGGTCCAGTTTTAAATCCAGCTTGCGTTAATAGGTGTATTCAAGTTTGCCGGGGAAATAGTGAATCTAGCTTGTCGTATTGGTAGGTTAGTTAAAAATACCAGGTTGCTGGATTGGATGTAGTTTTGAATCCCAAGTTGCTTAAGATTGGATGTCAGGTTTGGGATCCAGTGTTGCTGGATTGTAATACAGGGTTGGAAATCCAGATTTTGCTATATTGGAATCCAGAGTTTGCCTTGGATGGCCATCCTAGTTTTGCTGGGATTTGGGAATCCAGTTTGCTGGATTGGGGTATTAAAACCTACGGGAATCATAAAAGAACAAACTTATAAAAATGAAAGACTTAGTAATTAATTTCATAAGGGTATGAATGAATAAAGTAAATTGGTACGATTCGTACATCTTTAATAGTCCGATGTTATAGTATCTGGGCCTAAACGATTCCTTTAGGGAGCGGAGGTATAGTTACGAACTAAGCAACCAATCTAACTCACTGTGAAAACAGTAGTAGACCGAGAAATCGGAAACTAGTTTGGTTGGTTAGTTTGTGGGAAACCACTTACCAGCATACCTATATTGAAACCATTGTTAAAAACTCCCGATGTGTGTCTAGTGGTTTAGAAATGTATGAATGGCGTAATGGTGTTAAAGGTGTTATCTAAATATTTGATTATGTGGTTAAATCTTAGCAGATAATTTTACTTATTCAAAGAAGTGATATTATAGAGGTAATAATATGATTTGCTGATTGAAAAATTCAATCTTAATGACTGATAGGTCATATGAAAAAAGTTAAATTAATATTGCCGTAGCAGTAGTAAACGACCAAGGCAAGTTTCCTAAACTCAAAAACTCGAGTTAATTATATTTCCAAAGCATGCTTACTGGATTAATTTAATGACAATTTATTCCACAGGTCCTATGATTACTTGAATATGCCGCACTTTGTGCAATTGATTTCTTGGTTCTAAATTGTTTGAACTGAGAAATAATTAGAGTCCTTTATTCATAAATCGTTTTACTGAGCCATGTCTCAGCTAGTTTGTATCAGCTGGGACCAAAATAACTGTCTATTAGCCATAATCTCCAAGCTAGTTTGTGGTCAGCTGACCAAATAATTGTTTATTAACCCATGTCTTAGCTGGTTTGTTGTCAGCTAAGACAACATCGTTAAATTTGACTATCGCATGACAAAACGCTTCTATTATGTGGAACTAAATTTTGTTTATTAAAGATAGTATGTCATTTGATTCGGCTAGATCAAAATTGATATAATATGTCTGGAGATCTCAAAATATTTCTTTGGAAAAAAAAAAAAAGGGCAATCCCAAAAACCACATTGATGTGGTACGGACTCATGATGTAAAGATTGAGATGAACAACCCCTGAAAAATAAAATCAGGGGAAATTTTATTTTTCGGTAACCCAAACCGGCATCGTTTATGTTATGAGAAATTATGCATAATCTCGGGTACAATAAAGCTGATCACCTTAAACGTACTTGCATAAAGAAGTACAAAATATTACTTTTTATAGCTAACTTTTACTCTTGAGAGTAAGTCAGTAATAAGAATAACTGATGATTCCTCTAGTAGTTATTCATGATCGGACTTTGGTGATCACTCAAAACATGGACAATATGGACATATACCCACTTTGTTGAATATATGTTGTAATATTGATAATTCTTCTTAATCAATTGGAATATTATTCAACCCTTTAAAAGAATTTTTTTTACTCTTTCATCCCTTGATATGTTTATTCCAGTTTTTTATTTGGAATTCAAGAAAATTCTTGTTATTAAAAATAATTTATTATTCAACTTACTTCGGAAATCTTTTTATTTATTGGTGAAAGTTATATAAAAAGAATTAAACTCCTATTGTTCTTTGATATATAATCCTTTATTATTACTCCTTAACACTTGCTGAGCCAAAAAACTCGTTGCTCACCCTTTGCTTAAATAAAAATATTTCCAGCTAAAAGCCCGAGGTAGTCAAGAGGGTTCTAATAAGGAATAAAGGCAAAGCGAAAAGCGATCCGGAGTAGTATCAAGTTGTTTAATGATTATTATATTATAAATTTTGACTTAAGTCCCCTTTTGTATTAATAGACATGTAATAATTAATGTTAGTTTAACCTGGGATGACGAAGACTATATTTCCCATTATTTTTTACATTCTTTGTTAATTACCATTTTTAAGCATCTATTATGTTTTTTAAATGTATATTTTTATTAAGGTAATGTTAATTGAATTGATATAATTCATGCCATGAATGGGTAGTTAGATGCAGATGCGTATGTTCGTACCCGATGAGCACCGAATCTGAGGTTTCAGGGGACCCAAATTTGGGGGCGTCCACAAATTAGTTTACCATACAATTCAATCCTTTCCTACCATACAATATCCCAATTAAATATCAAGACATATGGAATTATACTGTCAAGTTTTAATTTTATTTAATTATATGTATTTCCGATTCCCAAATGCACAAACTCTATAATTAATGCAAATTAGAAACTTCCTTTCTAATTTTCATTCTGCCTCGGCCAATTGAACTCACTAAAGTTTGTCATTTAATCGAATCACATAGGACATTCTCCATCTTTTTACTAGATGTGGTAGATTCTCTTTGCTAATCATTCACTCCTCTAATCTCCATGTACAATTTACTATACCCAAATCATACCACTTTGATATAAAACCCTAAAAGGTCTTAAGGGATATGTGCAAACGTATAACTCATTATACACAAGATACTAATGATGAATCCTCAAGGTCCAATGATCACTTTGTACTACTATCGACTAGAGGAATTCCTATTGACAGGTGAGTAAAACAACTCCATTAGGTATTCCTTAGCGAGCCCAACGTTCAGTGAACTTATTCCTCCAATAAGCACCTACATACTTGCCTTTAGTGTCCTCCACACAAATGATGTATTATGAGGATCAAATCGAATCTCCTTCATAAGAAGCAAGCAAACGTATGTCAACTAATCATATCCGGATTCACTAATACCCCTTTTAGTTAAGTCCCAACGATTATGAACTGATTTTTAGTTTGTGAGCTATCTAGAATTTAGAATCTCATTAGCATGGAATCACCATTCATGATTCTAAATAGCATTGTCTCAAAAACTATGTGGTTTTACTCACATTTTAAATATCACAAACAACACGGCATCATGTAGATTAATGAAAATGTCTTTAATAAACGAAATATGATTATCAAAGTATATTGCTCACATAATATCAAATAATGATTGGCTTGTGTGCATACTACTTTCAAAAGCTCCTAAATCTAGCACTAGTTTTCGTTCTCCAAATCTAGTATTACCTATCCGTCACCTACGGAATTGTGAAACATGGCCCAGCATCTTTACACCTTAGGGAGCATTTTTACCTTTGGAGAAACCGGCCTGATACACATTCTCACCCAACAGTACCTCTTTTTGCACAGTCTCATCTTCTTAACAGTGTTAGGGATGCATCTGATATTGTGACCCGTTCATTAAGCATATTCGCCACAAAGCGTTCGGCTACTAGGCATGGTTTCTTTGGCAGCCATTTTGTCTAACCATTAGGCAGTTTAAGTCGAAAATTCTCTATTGCTTCAATGTTAACTATGCGCTCACCTCATTTCACCCTTTGTCGGCGCATGATCATTCCTGGTTTCCGTATTCCTTGAAGAATTACCTGCAATATTTGGCCAATTCAAGTTTCCCCCCCCCCTTTACATAACCATACTGGAGTTTTAATCAATTAGTGCTCCTCCCGCCCCTCGCTTCGCTCGCGGCATCAGGATCATAACTTCCTAATTCCATTGGCAACGAATTCCCTCATAGAAGTACCTGGTATCAGATGTTGATCATCGATATTGATGTAGTGGAAACAGCTTAGAGCACAAGGACTTTCTTGAACCTTTCCCAATACTCGTAAAGAGTCTGCTCCCACTTGAACTGTCGAATTCCACATATCTCCTTCCTTTATGTTTGGTCTACTCTATACAAGCAGAAAAAATACTTCTCCAAGGAAACAGTTTCCTTTCATGTCATTCTTTAAAATGATTGTATTGATCCGAAGAGAAGAATAAATATAACCAATCATTTGTCAAATCTGCCAGTGTAAAAGGAAACGCTCTCCTCCCCAGCTTAATTTGTTCCTCCGTTATTCCTCTTGCGGCTTCATGGTGGAACACACCACATGAAACATACTTTTAAATGCTTGTATGGATCCTTCAAGCACCCTGTAAACCACGAAAGGTAGGCAAAAAGGTGAATTAGTCTCAGATTTTGATGTTTCAAAAAGCAGCAGTTAATAGTAGGATACTCAATGCATAAGGGCTTGTTGATTGAGGTTATTATGAGTGGACTAATTCTTTCAACGTCCTGGTTTGTTGTTTGGGCCACCAGCCATTCCTCTTCCTTCTTACTTCTGATTCAGTGGGATGACTTGTTTGACAGTTAGTTAACAAGTGCTTATGTTAAGGCCTGGTGATGGAGCGCTTCGTCGGGAATCCTACAATTGTACCTTTGGAGATTGACGAGCCCTCCTTACCTTAACCTGCGTGCAGTTTTCCTCTATTTCTGGATCAAAAAATTCAGTTTAAGAGAGGTTGAGAGGATACGAGTTATTGAAAACTGGAACAAAAATAAAACAAAGGAATAAATACAATGAAAACAAAGAATAAATAAAATATAAATAACACTCAAATCCCCCCGACAATGGCGCTAACAATTTGGGATTTTTTTTGTTTTTTTTTTTTTGATTTGGTCGACCCCCCTAAACACTTCCAAAATTGATACCATTATCTTCTACTTCTACTAATACATGAAATCAGTCACTAGTGACAAGTAAGGGTCGATCCCACAGAGAGTGAATTGTCTTTTAATTTATCCTAATATTGTTTTTAATACTTAATGAATATAAATTGGGGAGAATTTTAAATTGGAATTAAAACTACCTAATGTAACATAAAATAATTAATAAGAATACACCAATTGAATTAAATGACTTCAGTTCTTCTGGTTCAGTGCTATCCACGCGTTTTTATAAATAATGAAGGTTAATCAAGTATAACAATATTTATCTCTTCAAGGAAACTAAATAGTCCTAGATAATAATAAGCTCTGTTATCGCGAAATTCCCCTTAGATTATTCACTCAAATAAAACAAGCTCTTCACAAGATTCTAACTATCTCATAAACACCCTAAAATAAGCCTCTCTAGATTTAATATAATAGCAACTATTAAGAACTAAGAAAATTAGGACTATTCCAAGCAATAATCGACACACCGGCTCGATCAATTTATACCACCGTCTTCTTAATAATCTATAGCAATACTCAAAAGTTTGTCCCACAATCATGTATTACTAATTGCTATACTTTGTGATTAGGAACAATATTTAATTACACGTAATACCTTAATTCCTTAATCTTAGCCCTATGATATTAGCATAGAACTAATTCCAATTCCTGCAGAGATCAAATTAATTAAGCCAAAATAAGCATTCAACACATTTAAATTAAGATTATCAAACAATGAATTTTCATACAATGAAGGAATATAAATTAAGTCAAACTTGATCAAACCATTAATCTCATAAAGACAAGTTCAACATTCCCTTAGAACAGAAATAAAGAATTTAGATCGACATGGCCTTCCAATCTTGCCAAACTAGGCGTTTTGGAATTCCAATGTAGATTATGATGTAGTAACCTTCTAATTATCTAAACTAATAAAATATGGTATTTATATTTCCCTAAGATAAATATCCTAATATTTCTAAGAAAATAACAATCCAATTACCAATTAAGAAACTCCTTTAAAATTCTCTAGCCTGAAGCAAAATCAATTTTCGCTTTTTCTTGCTGAATCCGCAGGGGCGGATTCGTTGTACTGGTGAATTCGCCCGGGGGGCGAATTCCATTACCCTTCAACATAAGGAACTCACACATCGGCGAGTTCCCAATTTTTTTAAACAACTGACGTTTTTTTTTTTTTTTTTCTTGCTTTAGTTTTCCATTTATTCCCATAAATCAACTAAAACACCTTGAATAAGCTCATATACACCATAGAAACATAGGCAAAAAACCTTAATATAAAAAGTAATTAAAATAATATGGAATTTTTTGCTCTCATCAGTCGGCGCTGTTCCGCGCCAACCCTTCCAGAGTACTCTTTGCGGTGCTTTGACCTAGGTGCTTGCGCCGCGCCAGTCCTGTCTTTCTGGCAACAAATTTTTTATCTTTTTTTTTTTAATTTTCAGCTTCCCAATTCCTCTTGAAATCAATAAACACCCTTAATAAGTTCCATATACAACATAAAACATGTAATAAAACTAAAAATAAAAAGCAAAACCTTATACTACTCCATTTTCCGGTAAGAAACACCGATTGCATTTTAATCATGATGCAACAAGGCCTGTTTAAAACTCCAAGGTTATCTCCAAGTAGACGAGTTTTGTGTCTCGTTGAGGGTTTTGCAGTAAATATACCCACCAAATTCAAAATTTAAAATTAAAATCTTTTGAGTTTAAAACCAATTATGGAAAATCGAAATGAAAACTTCTAAGTTATAACATAGGCACATAATACGTAAACAAGATATAAAACTCAAAATCACATTTCACCTTATCAAACATAACTCAATCATTTTATTCTAGACCACTATCCTTTAATAAAAATTTAATTCCCATTGTGATGCATGCATGTATATGTGATGTAAACTCTTAGTAAGGGACTTTTACCATGAAAATCAAGCAAGCTCCATTTTTTTTCCTCATTTTTCTTTTCATTTTTTTTTTGACTTGTGGCAATGTCTCTCTTTTCTTAGGTTTTTCACAATTCAACCCCATTGGTAACGAGCATAGAGACCAATGATTCTCCCAAGTTGGCTTTAGGGCATTTGGTGTAAAGACACCCCTAAGGGCCTTACTAACTCTAAGTACAAATGACACAAAACTAGATCTAGTCCCAAGCCTGTTTTTATTAGCCATCCACACCTTTTTCACAGCGTGAATATCGATGCATTCCCGAGGCTTGAATCACCCAGTTATTATCATTCAATGGACATTGAAGGCAGTTAATTTTTATTTTTTTATTTTTTCAACTTTTTTTATTTTTTTCATTTTTCTTTGTTTTCTTAAAATTATTTGACCTCTTACTTTTATTCACCAAAATTTATATCCACAACTACAATAGTTAGTTGCAACTATGGTAGGTGCAAAAATGCTTATGACATCAATTTTACTAATAAAGTTGGTAATTTCAAACTAAATTTCGTATACTAATTCACAAGTTCAAGTGTTTTATAAAAAATATTTTAATCTCTACTCCAAAGATTTTGGCTCCACAGATAAACTTATTAGAATTAACTCCAACTCATAAAGAAGTCAAACAAAATTTTAATTTTTTTAAAAAAACTTAAAATCTTTTTGTGTTTTTTTTTTACTCTTGACGTTTCCTAAAAAAAATTAAAATAAAATAAAAAACTAAATGACAATTAATTAAAAAACAAACTCCCCATACCTAAATCATCATCGAGCATTGTCCTCAATGTATAAAAATAAAAAATAGAAGAACAAAGAAATGAAAAATTGTACCTTGTATGTGGGGCATTTATTATTGCAGAGAAAAAATGTGTGTGAGAAGGGAAAATAAAATGTTACATACCGACGACCATTTCATAAATCTTAAAATCCCAAAAAAACACAAAAAAAAAAAAAAGGTAATGATAAAAAAAGTTGATGCCATATAGGCAAATGAATGCTGTCTTTTTTAATTGATTTTGCGGAGGTCTAGGAATTGGAAAATAGTCAACAATTGTTCAGCAGGAAGTGCTATAAAGGTCTTAGCCTCATGGGGGAAAATATTCACTAATATGCCTGAAAGTGGTGGACAAAATTGGTTCAAATGTACTAATTCGAATTTGGGTGACTTATGTGTAGTGGATCTCAACAACAATCATTAACCTTATCGAAATATTCAGATTCAATTCTTGTACAAATTTTTGGGGTCAAGAATGATTTAAGAAAAAATCCAATTGGATTCATCTTCAATCAAGAGTCTATTTTCAATTTATTTCCTGGGTCATGGGGACAACTCTTGGATCATGTTTTACCTTTTATGGGTTTGGTCTACAACAAAATTCTCTAAGTTACTTTTCTAAACAATAAATGTTTCAAGGTGTGTGGAGTTTTTATCGTTTAATAGACTTTTTTAAACCCGGAGCCTCATTAAATATGGACATGGAAATCAATTTTGGGCATTAGACTTCATAATTTTTTATAGACTCCTCAAATTGGCTTGACCTGAAACTGTGTAGAAAGTAAATACAGATCTTTTTATTTTTTCCATCATTTTTCACAGTCATTATGATTTTCATCCAATTAACCTCAAAAAAACAGAGTCCACTAAGAAAACTCACTCATCTGCTTGATTCATTTTATTATGGTGGCTCAACCGGTCCAAGACTCATTTAAATTTCTAATTTCTAGAACCGAGATAATAGCTTGATTCGTGTTTTCCATGAAATTAAATTGAGTTTTGCATTAAAGCTTTTCATAGTTTTTCTTCTACAGGTAACTCGAGTCTTTCCCTCTTCTTCATTTGAAAATTATTTCTTGTGTGATATATGAGGTTCTGGATCTGAATATGGATATGAATGAAAGAATACAGTAGGAATTTTCATAAGTTGGGAAAAAATTGATTTAACCTTTGGGTGTGCATTAAAATTTTCCATAGGGTTCTTGATTCCAAGCAAAATTATTATTTCAACTATAATTAGGAGTCCCTTCTCTTCCATAAAATCACAAAACCAAATACAATACAACTAACCACGAAAATCAAAAAAAAAAAATCCTTAATTTTATGGTTAACCTAAATAAAAATCTAGAAGACAGCTCCTAACTGTTCCAATGTGACACCCTTACATACAAAAAAACAATCATAATTTTAAAACAAAAAAGGGTTAATTAAACCTAAATAAAATCTAGAAAGCTCCTAACTGTTCCAAGTTACACCTTAAGGGTCCACCAAATTTCGAAATTAAATCAACAACCACACTATCCAAGTAAGTGTAAGAACAGGTAGAAGTCTTTTCCCGTGGGTACGGTGGACTAATTGAATAACCCACAAGTTCTTTAGGTGTTTGTCCTTTTAAAAAACCACTTGACCTAGAACCACCGGGTAAGCTTTGGTTAATTTAAAAATTGTAGCCTGCCCCTTTTGGAGTCTCTTGTCCTTAATTGAGCTCAAAATAATTTCTAGGTGGGCCAATGTGCTACTATTGGATTTATATTAAGGCCTTATGGCACACCCAAAAGCCCAATCATATTTGAAATGTGGGATGTCAAGCATATACTTTGTAATTTTGATTCGTTTTATTAAATAAAATAATTAATTTATTTTAAAAGCATTTTTCTTTATTCACATTGTGTTGTTGAATTAATAATGATACAACCCATAGTTTTTAAGCAATGCTTTTAGACATCATGGATAATGAACCATTGCTAATAGAGGATATAAAATTCAAGATAACCCAAAAACTAAAAATCGTTCCTTAATTGTTTGGAAACGCTAAGAAGGGGATTCAGTGAATCCGAATAGATTAAAGTACAAATACTATTGGCTTGACTCTGTATGAAGAAGATGATATGATCTCATTAATAAGCATTTGTGTAGAGACATTAGATAGCAAGCATGTAGGGTGCTTAATTAGATAATTAAGTGTCACGTGAACAGGTGAACTCGGCTGAAATGAAATACCTAATTGAAGTTTTACTTGAATGTACAATAGAAATCTCCTAATGTAATAGTAGTACAAGTGAGTTCTTAGACTTGAGATCATCATTAAATATTCTTGTGGATAATGAGTTATTGCTTTGACATGCTCCCTTAAGACCTGTTAGGATATATCAAAGAGTATGCTTGGGTATAATAAGTTGGTACATGGGAGATAGGTGAATGGTCCAACAAGAGAATCTACCACTTCTCAGGTAAAAGATGAGATATGGATCATATGTGCATTCGATAAATGAACAACTCGGTAGTCCTTTGGGTCAAGGCATAATGAAATTAGAAAGGAGTTTTCTAATTTGCATTAGTTAGAGTTGTGCATTTGAGAATCGAAATGTATATCATCAAATAAAATAAGACTTGAATAGTATTTTTCCAATGTTTTAAATAGATTTTTGATTGAGATATTTGTATGTAGAAAGGATAGAAATTGTGCGGTAACTATTCGCTTAAATGTTCTTTTAAGATTTAAATGTTAAAATCTTATGTTATTTGGAAAGTCATTTGATTCGTTAAATATTTACTAAGGGAGCTTACCCTTATTGTTGGGAATAAATATTATTTATTTAAATGAATTAAATTATTTTACTTTATTTATTGTAAATAAGATTATAATTGTTCTAAATTGATTTTATTCTAGGCAACCCGCGTTTAATCATGGAGAACCTAAAGGGTCACAAACACCACAAAAGGAAAAATATTTATTTAAGAAGTGAATGACATAACGGTAATATCTAATAAGTTACGTATATTTAATTTATACTAAGTGGAATAGATAGGAATAAAATTATAATTAAGCTTAATAATTTATTATTTAGTATTTCGAAAAATACATAATTTTAAATTAATAAGAGGGAATCCTTATTATTAATTACTATTATTATTATTTATTAATTTATTTATTAATTATTTTAAGTTTTCTTCCTTAAATGGTTTAAGGAAATTAATTAACTAAAGATGTACTCTCATATTAATTCCTAATTAGATTAGGAGTTTTTAATTAAAAATAAAACCCTACTCCTAAATAGTTTAGGAGGGTTGTCTATATCTAATAAATAAGAAAGAGTTTTTATTATGGTTTTAAGGGTTACACAAACACTTTTCATTAGATTTGGGAGGGGAAACTTAATAAATTATCTAGAGAAAGAAGATTAGGGGTTTTAGCCACTTCAACCCCACTTTCATTGAATTCCATTATTATATCCTTGGTGGATCACCTCTAGAGGCTAAACATTTGGGTGGCTAACATTGATCATATGAATCAAATTGGATTAGAATTCAAAGAGAACGGCGCCGAAGGAATTGGAGTTGAAACCTTGTACCTGAGGAAGATTTGTTCTACATGCGTATAATTATCTATCTCCTTTTTGTTAATTGATAATTGCCGCATAAAGATTGGATCCTGGTTTATGGTTTGTAAAAATTTTTAAATTCTAATTTTACCGATGCTTTCTTGCCTATTTTGGTATGCAATTTGATTGGTATGTTCTCTTTTGGATATTACAAACCCAACAGTGGCAAGGAAGGGTGATGAAAATTCCACCCCACCTTATCGTTTGTTGAATAGGTTTTTGCCCTTAATGTTAGATTAAAGAATGGGAAAATGCACAAATAAAATAAAAAACTATAGAACAAATAAAAGGGGGTGTCCCTATAAAAAACTATGTTGAATTTACGAAAGGAGAAATTATGACGTACCTCAATTCTTCAACAATCATCACAGTTTATATTTGAAAAAAAAATAAATAAAATAAAAAACCTAAACAGGATGTGCTCTAACGTGTTCGTAGTGAATACATGAATGTGACCAATTAGTTTTTATAACTAATAATAAAAATTAAAAAAAAATAAAAACTAAGCTTATACATTTTGTTTTTTTGTTTTTTTAGTTAAGAATACAAAATACTAGAAAAAAGCCACAACAAATAATCTAGTCTTTTCCGGCACCGTTGATTATTGCTTCGGATAATCCATAACAAAATTTTAAGAAATAAAATAAAAATAATATTAGAACTTAAAAAAAACTAATTCTGAATAAATAAAAATTAAGGGCAATATAAAATTGAAAATCTAGTTCCCGCCGACAACAGCGCTAAAAAACCTTGATGGTGAATAAAAAATATGTAAACTACAAGTGGCACACAGTGTCAAATTTGAAGAACTGACCAAAGTACCACAGATTCAATCCCACAAAAACTAGATTAATTTTTAAAACAATTCTTGATATTTATTTCAGAACGATATTTAGAAATAAAAAATAGAGAATGGGATTAACTATAAATTAAACTAATTAAAATATAAAAACTAATAATAAGGAAGCAATCTTAGAATCCTACCTTAATTCATTAAAACAATAAACATAATAAGTAATTTTAATCTCTTTCTTCTATTTTTAACGACTTAACTATGATTTTGATCTTCCCTTTCCTTTAATTTAGTAAATTCTTACAATTAACCTGTAGAGGCAAGTACTAGACTATGAAAACTTTAAGGATTAAACTACTATAATCCATTAAAACTTATTCGAGCAAGCATGGATTATGAAAAACTTATATCTTAATAATAATCCATCAAAACCTCTTAATAAGCGTTTAAAAATCACATAAGAAACTATAAAACGAAGGTATTCTCAACAATGAAGTACCAATAGTAGGCGCAAATCAAATTTTAAACATAAAAGAACATCAAATACATAGAAGATAATGAAAAATATGTATTCATGGAATAAATTTATTTATAAATTTAAATTTCATCTTCATTCTAAATTAAAGAAATTAACTAGACATCTAAAAATAAATAAATTAATCTAAGATAAATGCAAAGAAAATTAAAACATCTAAATATAGAAAATAAACGTGCCTTTTCATTAATGGTTCATCCCAAACGACGACGTACGGAAATGAATAAATAATTTTAATCCATACTCCTAATCTACAACTAATATATAAAAAGAAATACCTTAATAAGCCTCCTTCTCCTCTCTTGGTAATCCTCTATTTATAGGCCATAAAGGGACATTAATTTTCTTTTTTATGTATGGTTTTCAACTTCCTGGTCGGTGAGATTAAACTTCTCCCCAAAAATATCTTATATGATAGTACTTTCCTTTCTCCTTGCTATATATGGCATTTTGACTTGCCACACTAAGATTGTTTCGACCATCTTATCCTTCTTCGTTATGTAGGATTTTTCTTGGATATTTTGCTTATATAGGAATAAGAGTATTAAATATTACTATGATATTAAGATTGTTGACTTTATTTACAACAAAATATTAAAATTTCTACGAAAAACAAAATAGAAAAATATATTAATTAAATAAATTAGAATATAATTAAAAGGATAAAATTAGGGATAACTAAAAATATATTAAATTATGTGTCCTGATAAGTGAGTTTGTTAAACCAAATAAAACAAAGTCTAAACGTGTTTTATACTATTTAAAAAAACAACATTAATTAAATTAGATTAATATCATTAGAGCCAGACCTGTGCCAAAAATATAACCATACTTCATAAAGTATAACTATATAACCTACTTATAAAAGTCTATACTTTGTAACCCAAATAAAATAGTATAGCTACTTTATATTCTTTATACTCTAAATTAGACCCAACGGGCCAAAGCTATATACTTGACGCGGGAGTAGGTTCCGCGCACTGGTGAGACACGGACGATGTGAAATCTGATCGGGAAATTCCGGAGCTGACCTTAGTTTGGTAAGAGGGAAGTAGTTCTGTGAAATACTGTGGGAGGAGTTTGATTCAGGAGAGTGTTTCGTTCTGTCGCCGGAGGACAGACGGAGAGAATTTGATACGGAAGGACGGAGTGAGTGGAGAGAGATCGTCGGCTATAAAGAAAATTTGAGTGGATTCTGTGACAAAAGGCTCCAATCAAAATCCCTAATTTGGTGGAATGAGAATTTTTTTTCATAATTATTGGCTTTGCAGAAGGAGGTTGCCATCATCCTTTTCTTTTTTTTTTCTTTTTTTGTATGGTGGATTATCTACCTATATCAAGTTCTTTGAACCTGTAATTATTATATAACCTAATGATAGGTTTCTGTAAGCGTTTTGCTTATTAATGAACAGGGATTTGGAGAATTTGTGAGATGAAGGTCCCGCGAAATTGAGATCAAGTACATATAAATATGATATATATTTTGGATAGTTTAACTTATTGGTATGGTGTCATTTGATATTTTAGGTTTTCAAGGGAATGTGCTACATCGAAAACGTATGCCTTGTCCCATGTTGTAGTTGAATCCTTGTTAGTCTACTGTTTAAATTTCTACCAGCAAAGTATGATGATGTAAGTTGAGTATCGATATAACTGTTGATGAAAGTTATTTATCTTTATTTTGAGACCAAAATAACCTTATCTAAGCTTACTGAGGGTCGTTTATTAAAAAATTTTGATAATGTGATTTGTGTCTCAGAAGCAATGTGGGTGTATGGATCTTATTTGGCACATTATTGCATGAAATTTCTATAGAAGATGCTTCATGGAAAAACTTTGGATTCTCATGAAGATGGTGAAACTTTTGAAAGATTTATTATGAAGTTTCATCGTATTTAAGAAAGCGAGCAGCCTCATAGGGTTCGACTCGCAAGTGAGCTGTTTGCAAGCTCAACATGACCGGAACCAGATATCCGGTCAAGCTGGGATACGTATCGGTGCCAGAGGGATCAACCCCAGCAGAATGGGAAATACCTAATTTTCGCGGCACACTTACAAATATTCAGGTGGTGCATACGCAATACACTACTCAGCAATGGAGCCTATGTACATGTGTGAAAGCACGTAGATTTATTTTCTTCAACACAAAAATGTAAGTCATACCATCTTAACCTTTTCAAATACATAGTATTATATGACATAAGGATTTTTCTAAAAGTAATGTAGCCATAAAGAAATTACCTTGGTATAGTATACTAGCATATATTATATTGTTTTCAGTATTTGTGTTTAATTAGGGGTTTGCAGGGAGGCGTCGGTAGACTGAGGTGCGGGGATGGAGGCATTTAATTGAAAGCTTCTTGAAGAGCCATGAATAGTGGGTGGGATGGGCATATAAACGAGTACTGAAACAACACAGGCCCTTGGGTATTTACCCACAAGGAGAATTTGATATTGTCTGTCAAGATCCGTCGTCACGACATGTACATGTGGGATCCGCTTAATTATTCATCATATGAGGGACCCATAACTGAAATATTTCCTCATGGAAGATGTCATATTTTTCTTGTGAGAGAATATTTCTTCCCATTTATTTCTCACAGGTAAAAGCTATTGGATGAAAAGAAGCAAGTATTTGTGAGTGCAAATTAAACACGCAGAAAGGGACCAATTTTTTGAGAAAATCCCTTTTTCCCGCGATAAAGCGATTGTTGGTACAGAACATTCAGAGCAGTGAATTAATTAATGTTTAAGAAGCTCTGTTTTTGGTGGTTGGGTCATGCTTGCCTTTATTTTTCATAACTTTCTCCAGCTCATCAGGATGAGAGGCCTTACCTATTATTTATTTATATTCTTCCCCCACTTTACACTGGCTTCTTATCTCGACCTACGTCTCTAAACGTAGAAAATATGAATTCCTTCTGTCATGCTTATAGCCTTCTTCATTGCCTTTGTCCTTAGATTATCAGTGAAGATTGGGAATTTTTATTAATAATTTTGTATAAAGGGGTTTCCCGAAAAGTGGGTTTTTGTTTCGGGTGGGGTTTTGTGTTTTAGCTCAAACCTAATTAATTGGTGTATATATTGGACTTTTGTTAAGAGGAGGTAGACTTTCCTTTGCATAGATAGTTTTTAATTTAAGCTATGTTTGATCATCTCAATGTCATGGGATAGAACATTAGAAATACTAACATTTCAGAAATAACCTAAGATTCACCTATTCTTGGGTCTCCTATTGTTCCATGATATTGTTAGTTCGATTTATTACGAAAGTGTTAAACCCAAGGATAAATAGTCGGTAAATTCCACATTAGCTATAGCCTTCTAGAAGTAGCAAGCCCCATGTGATGGGAGCAGTAGGTTAACTTTTTCGTGCATGTTCAGCATAAGGCATAGTGTAGAGAATCCCCCTATATATATATGTGTATATATTAAGAAAATTAATTATGGGACCTATAACTGAGGTTGGAAATAAAAATTTCCACCGATTATACTACTCTAATATCTTCTTCTTCTGATTGCAATTGATTTACATGAATATAAATAATATCCCACACTTACTTCTTATTACTATTCCATTTCCAATTGTGTTTCTCATAAACTCTCCGCGTGACATGGCTCCTTGAAACTTAATTTGGATCTATCCAACAAATTTATAATGAAGGAGAAAATCTATGATTATTTTCCCACATGTGATGTGTTTTGGTATGTTTATTTATCATATATTCTCATCCTTTTACTCAATTCCTAAAGGGGTGTGTCAAATTAAGTAACAACTGACGTATTATATGTTAGTTACAACTTAGAGCAGGCTGGCATGATTTTAGAATTTTCTTTCCACTATAATAAAATTTTCCTTTTTTCTCCTAAAAATCTTGCATTAGTCCGCCTTAATCCTTCGCTTAGGAGCTGGGTGAGTTCTCTACTATCTCGATTTGGTTTGGGCCGCGTATGCCGCTCGCCTGGGCAGAATCAAACCTCCTACCACATAGATTTCCCAAAAAAAGCTTTTGAAGTTCTACAATACTGAAATGAATTGTTTACAGCCTTATATGATTGGTTTTTTTAGTAATTTTTCATCGTAAAATTAAAAAAATTACATATGCTTTGGAATAAGTAAAAAAAAGGATATGCAAATAGAAAAATATTTAAATGAGACTGACTTTCCTAAAGTTCCTAGGGCACCACCTTACGTGCTAGGCGCCCCTCCACCGCCTAGGTTCCCGCCTTACTGTCTTTTAGACAACACTGTTTTCTCTCTCTGTTACTGTCTAGTTCTATACCCTCTCCACTGATTTTTTCTCTTTTCCTTCTTTGATATATCTTTCTTCTCTCTAAATTCGCTTTTTCCTCTGGTTAATCTCTTCTTCTCAATCTCTGAAATCGCTTCTTTTCTAAAGTTTCATCTTCGAAATTCAGTTGCAAAACAGCTAGATCACGATTTCCGATTGAGACATATTTACTATTGTAGCCTTATATCCTGTGACCTGACTGCCTGAATCTGATTCAAGCAAATGGTGATCAAAATCATTGGTAAACTCTGCTCTGGAGTTCTTCTTTCCTAAACTCAAATATCCTGGTAAATTTCTTTCTGTTTTCAATCTAAATCTCTTCTGTTGTCACCTATTTCTGGAAACTTTTGAGTTAATTGCCTTCATCTTCTTTCTGTTCTTAAATTTCAGATCTTCTCTAAAATCTCTAAAATTCTCATTTCTAACTGTATTACATTTCCATCACGCTTAGTGTTTGATCATTGATGTACTCGACTGAGTTTATAATTTCAATCACTTTCCTTCCAAATTCACTTCTTGTTGCGTTTACACTCTTACATCTACACCCAGTTTAGAATCCTTGATACTCTTCATCTCTTTGCAATCGATTGGTGAAATTCGAGTCATGCAATTGGTAGGATCAAGTGTAAGCATCAACTGATTCAGCAAAGGGACAAAATAAAAATAAACTCCTTTTATTCGATTTTTGTTTCTGATATTAGCAGTTGCATGATCATTTTTCTCAGTCCTGCAATCTTCAGCCCATGATGTAACTGTCAAACTGAGAATAAAAAACTATGGCATTTTGAACATGAATTTGAGAGATTTCTGACGTTCACAAACCATATCTGAGAATTCAATGTTTAAAGCACTCAAGTTGTTATATATATATATATAGAACTTTATATATATATATAGATATGAGTTTATTGCAAGTGTTTCTATTATTGTTGCAATGGCACTAGAAACATCTACAATCTCACTATTAAAGCCGGAATTCACGATTCCGCATTTTAGATATCATAAATCTGAGTTACGATCCGTTTTCAATAATTGCGCAACTTGATTTGTTGACCTCTGCTACATTTGCTCCTAGTTTAGATATTAAACACCTTATTAAGTACATAATTAATCAGAAAATACTTTTTTGAAGACCCTTTACTTTCACCTTCAAGCTCGTTTACAATTACCGACAACTTAATAAAAACCACTTACATTTGTTTACTAAGTTCATAATTGTAAGCGCTTTGAAAGCTGATTGTTTCTCCGTATTCACTCTCTATAAACAGTGTCCTAATACAGCTTAAAATTGATATAAGTATTTCAGTTGCTCCGTGCATATTCTGCAGAATTATTATTGTTGAAATCAGGGAATCATTGTCCTGATCTCATGTTAACTTCATTCCCAAGTCTTCTAGTATTGGTCACTGAGCTTGTGTGTGAGGCTTTACTAGAACTCACCAGCAACTCCTTCAAAGGAATTTGTGAAGTTTTCAAAGCAATATACCCTGAAGTACAAGGAATAGAAGAGAATGGGGAGAGGTTATTCCCAGAATTTCTTGAGACTCATCAGGAAAGTAAATAAACTCATAGGAGAGCACTATGCCATAAAGTTTTTCAATTTTTTCCTAAGGAGTCGAGGATTCATTTTTGGGGGAAAAAAGCTGAAGCCAAGAAATGGGAATAATCAAAAAGTTCGTTTTCATTGAAGTATTGGAAAGAAAACAAAATTGTGAGGCCATTGGAAAATCTGTGTGGCAAACATCGAGGATGCTAATTCAATGCATGATAATTCTGATTAGGAATTACGAATGGGGAGGCTGACTTATGACAGAAGATTCTAGTTATGAGGGTCCCCTGATATGAGATGAAGAAGCAGTTTTATCTAGGGCAGCCTTTTGTTTGT